>SSNR01000028.1:3939713-4127396 GCA_006937965.1 Callopanchax toddi | reverse complement strand
TAAATGTAATGGCATGACACATAGCCTTATTTTAAAATTAGATTAATTAAATTTTTCTAGTTTATTTTAACCAAATCTGCCTACATTCACACTTTTTGAATGCCCTCCATCAGATTGTGGTTGTTTTGCTGTGCTGTGCCTCTGCTCTACTCTTCTGTCCAGCGACCGGACGTCCAAGGTCCCAACTGGTCTCGTCTGCGACTCATCTGCCGACGCTGCTCTGGGTTGGAGATCTTCATCAACGACGCCTCCGCTGCTGCCTACTCCTTCACAAACTGCCCCACTCTTCAGTCTCCTGGCATCGCTTGGATCGGTGCCCTACTCCTGATTCTGTTTCGTGGTGGGATGCTTCCTAATTCCTGAAGGTCAATGACACAGGTGCCCCTGTGTCTGGTAATCTCTAAACTCAAGCTCATTCATTTTTGATTGACTCTGTCCGTTGGAAAGGTACCACAATCCTTTCTTCCCTTTCGGGTCAAGATGATCAATGATGTCCTCCGTCATCGGATTTGGTATTTCAAGGCAACGACCTTCTGCTAGGAGTCCTTGACCTTGAAATAAAGGGGGGATATGTAGCCTCCCCAAATAGGCTACATCCTCTGACCTTTGACCTCTGTTGACCATCACTACAATAATCCATCTTTTTCCCAATAACTTGGAATACAATCACTCTTGGATTATGTTTTAACCTGAATCAAGATTCCTACAGGTGTCCTACTGTCCACTTTCAAGTGTCCATCTCCCAGATGACCTTAACTGGACACTAACTGGTCTAATAAAACACTCTCTGTAAAGAAGTCTCTTCTTTAAAACCACAGACTGGTGTTCCAACTGTAATCTCTTGTTTACAGAACATTCTCTTGTAGTGTTTCTGTTCAGGGTCACCCACACACTCACACTCAAAGTGTTATAATATGCTTCTCTGCTATGTCATGCATTTCTACCATTATAATGTGAGTCTTAACGGGCGGAAGTCATGTGACTTGGTAACTCCCTCACAGTCCCTTGTCCAATCACAACTCCACTAACTCAGTTCTGAGTGGTACACTTAACATCTTCTGATTGGTTAAATTTAAGATAACTCGTCTCAAAACTAATACTCAGTTCCGGTACGAGTCAGTCTTGTCTTGTCTTGCTGGTCTTGTCTTGACAGTCTTGTCGAGTCTTCATACAGTCTCAGTCTTGGTCTGAGCTACAGCCTGAAAGCAGTTGGAGCTGCTATGCTGCTATCTTAGCTGAACCCTTATCAGCTTCGAACAAGGCCTCTCAGTCTCTCCCTCATCACGGGAGAGATCAGAAATGAATTCAGCATGCCTGCTGAAATGCCTCCCTTGCTGACCGGGACGTATCCACGGACTGTCCGGCGAGGTCCTCGGCGGCCACGCCTTCCAGGACCACCACTCCGAGTCTGGGGACTCCAGCCTCAGCTCGTGGAGAAACCAACGCCTGCCAGATCTAGGAGCGTCCACCTGTCAGTGAGCGAACACCACTTTCTGATCGAGAGGTTTGCTTTGATAAAGCTTAATTCTTCCAACTCAAATTAGCCTAAATTGACTCTTAAAGTCCTAACTAGGTTAACTAATTTAACTAACTTCCCTAGTCATTAAAACATATGCTACGGTCCGTTAAAACTCACAATTAAACTATCTTTAACATCCTCAACATGTTTAAGAATATTAATTGTGTTTACATCAAACTTTCAAACTGTCTTATCTGTCTGTGTTCTTAGGTTTTTCAAATTAAATGGTTGTTCAATCCTTATCTGGTCTCAGTTCACGTTATTAATAAGGTATTTCAATTCACTGTACTCTTTCAAAGAACCTAGATAATTCCTGTAAACACTAAATATAAGTGATAGTATTGGAGATATTTTCTCCATATAAAACTTCCAAAACTTATTAGTGAATTTACAGAGGGTGTAGTTAAAATAACTAAATAGTTATTTCAAAACGCTACAACACTTTAAAATCAATTTAATGCCAGTGAAGGGAAAATATGGTCATGCTTTTATATTTCATGTTAAGACGAGCTGCAGCACTCTGAGCCAGCTTGGGTTAAACCAGCACATAACAGGTTACAATGAACTGGTAGGGAGTTTATCACCATTTCAACATCTTTAAAGGAAAAACACAATTTTACTTCAGATAAAATACTTTTTTTATGGTTGCTTTACTAAATAACATCTTTAACCTTGTAAACTTCTCATAAAAGTGGATGTTGCCAATTTCAGTTACAGTTTCAAACACTTTATTAAAAATCAAAGCACTTTTTCACATTTTGAAAATAGCTCATTAAAATTCAAAGGTTTCAAGCACCCATAATATTATTCTGAGAACAGCTCATTCCATTAGGTGGTGATAATTCTCAAGTTTGTTCTAAAACAGAAGAGAATAAACTCAGTGCTGCTGTGTGCTTGATGCTCATGGGGGATAAAATCATGTTGTTTCTAGTCTGTTTCTCCATCTTTTGAGTGGGAGGTTTAAAGAAGAGCTAGTTGTGATGTGCACAGTCCATACGGTCAACAGATTCTGCACAGACTGCAACAGGTGACCTTATTTACATCCTGCTGATTTGTGTTTGACTGGATGAAGAGAGCATGAACTGTGCTTTACTGTAGTATTTTAAGAAAATAAATTCATGATTTTTGTTAGGAGTTTGTCAGAGCCCCATCTTTGTCCGCCAGTAATATTGCATTTAATATCTTTTTTACATAATATTATCATGTAAATAAATGTTAATACACAAACAGAAATATGTGTACATCTGCACCAAATTGCATGAGAATTTAGACCAAAGTTGTTTAGTGGATTAAAATCTAAAGTGTTGCAGCATTCTATCAAATAGTCAACTTTACATTAAAGGCATAAACAAAACAGCATTTCTCTTTTTGTGCATGTGTTTGTGCAGGGCTTAACGCTGAGTTTCTGAGAGGTAGAGCAGGTTTTTATGCATAGATGCCAACTTATATTCATACCTTTGAGGATGTCAGTCTACACCCCCTTTCCTTCTCTCCCTTCCATTTCCTGCAACACATTCATCACCTTCTGTTCTCACCTTCTTCCCGCGTTCTTCCCTGCACCCAGTTATCAGTGTGAGTGGTGGTGGGAGGCAGAATCCTCAGCTATACAGGCAGGTATGTGCTCGCTCTGCAGGCCTTATCACTAATTCAGAAAGATCAAAGTTTATCCAGTAGAGGCCCATTTATTACAATGACACCCTGCGTCAGCAGCAGAACGTCGGGCTGCCAGGCGGAACTGGAGAGGGTGAGATGCCTGTCGCTGTCAGACTCAACCTCTCACTCACGCCAGCAACCATCACCAGTTCTGCAGCGATGAGTCAACAATAATTTGTACATCAGCTCATATCACCACCTTCTATTTTGATTGTTATGGTTTTAGATGTACTGCATGCTACTGGTTTAGGTTACAGCACATGTACTAAAGTAAACATGGTGTAAACATGATGCTTTATTAAAAGCACCACCAGTCTGCCAGTATTTTCTTTTTGGGCTTTCCCTGCAGTTGTAGGATGAAACATTGTCACAAAAAACAAAAACCTTGGTTTTCTTTGCTCTGCCAATGGAAATGTGCATTGTCCACAAGGATGTCAAGGTAGTTTAAGGAGTGGCTGTATTTACCAGTTATTGGTGATGAGTAAACAAATTCACCTGCAAAAAATAGATTTCTTGTGAACTGGTTTTCGTCAAGATGAGAAACAATGCTGGTAGCTGGACTGATTGGATGCTGCTTGCTGGATTCAGGTTGTTGTATGTTGCTGGGAAGCAGGAGTGGGATGCAAGGGGAAGAGGCGGAGAAAAAAGGGGAGCTGGAAGAACTGTCAGCACAAAGCAAGAAGAAAGAAATTGGGAGACAGATGAAAGACATTCCAGAGGTAAAACTAAAGAACTGCTTATTTTTGCAGGCAAACCTTTACACTCTATTATACATTCATAATATACATGGATTATTTAATATAAAATGTATAATCTTTGCTTACACTTTTATTAATCTTGCACCTCTCTCTCTGCCTGTTCTTGCAGTTTCAGCAGCAGCAGAATGCACCAGCGTATATGGACTTTTTGCTCTAATGAAAAAAGTTATCTTAGTAAATCTTTTTAATTCAAAGTCGAATTAATGCAACATGATAA
Source organism: Callopanchax toddi (assembly GCA_006937965.1). Taxonomy (NCBI): domain Eukaryota; kingdom Metazoa; phylum Chordata; class Actinopteri; order Cyprinodontiformes; family Nothobranchiidae; genus Callopanchax; species Callopanchax toddi. Next base: position 4,123,249 of record SSNR01000028.1, on the reverse strand, counting down.
TAAATATCTATTTTATCATGATAATCAATACTGATGTATTTATATTATATAAATATTTGACCTATACCGATAAGGTTGAGTCATTTGATTTCCTCATTTTGTGGATGGAAATCAGGGTTTTGCATTTCAGTTGAATTTACTAAAATAAAAATAGTCTGTCTCTGTGCTGGGGGAGTTTGCATGAAATGAAATGAAATATTATGAATAACTTTAAAGGATGCATACATTTGATTCTCAAAGACCTGCTGTCTGTGACCAGCATATAGCCTGAAATACTTACCGTCTCCTTTAGGATGGTGGCATTTGTGTTCTAAAGCGGGAAACAGTCTGGAGGAAAAGCAACAATCTGCAGCACATCTTACAAAAATAGGGCAGGCATGTCAGGACAAGTCTAATTTAACCTTTTCTCAAGGATGAATGCCAGGCATTGTTGCATTTTCAAATTAGTTGCCAAACATGTAGCATTGTTGTTATTTTACATTTAGAATAAAAACTTCATCAGGTAGATTAACACATCCAGAAACAGTTATGCTGTGTTTTTGTCAGAAGTCCAGCTTTAGATTGTGGAACTGCAGTCTGATGCAAAAAGTGTACTAATGGCTCAAACCTGCAGAATGTGCACCAGCATATACTATAAATAGCTCTATTTGCTTTGTGAATTTGATGCTAACAAGATGCAGCACATTGTTGGGGAGCTTGGACTTCATTGTCCAATTACAAATGATATTTTTACATTTTAAAGTCTCAAAATTAAGATGCAAACGTGTTTTAGTTTTTTTAGTTGGCAGCGATGAAATTATCTATAAAAAATATTAAAAAGAAATAATCATTATGACAGGCTTATAGCCATATCACAGTGATTTGTTGACATATTTATTTACTTTCTTTCTCCACTTTTTCACCTCAGGAAGGCAGCAGCTGAAACATGACTAATGCACAGATCCTTGTGCTGGGGACAGTGAAGACTATTTGTAGGTTCCTCTTGAGACAGGAAATTCAGAGGACGTTGATGTTACAGGTGACAGGTTTAAGGAGGAGGAATGAGGCTCACAATACCCGGAGTGGTCCACACCATCACAGGATGCTGGCTGAGATCTGGAGCTGTGGAGAATGGTGATGAAATCTGCTGCCTGCTTCCTTCAACGACAGTAGATCTGACAGAGCTTGATATTCCTGTTGGCACTACACAATGCAAGAGGGAATACGACACAAAAAGTTATAATTCAGAGCCTCACGATAACCAGCGGAGTGTGACTGATTACCGGAGGTGTAGCTGTCAACAGCAGAGCAGAGTAATTCAGACATAGTTCTGGGAGGGTAAAAGATTTAATAGAACTATGAATTCATTTGTAAAATACACAAAAGTGTTAATACAATTATACACAGACACTTCATGGTTGCATTTTACTACACTGAGCACACAAGCTGCAGTTTGTTTGCAAGCTGTCTGCATTTGTTTTGCATAGTTTTTTTTTTTTTGCGTGGATGAAATAAAATAGTCGGTTCATCAGAGCAGCTTTTCACGTCGACGCCACAGCGGAACTCAGGGCATCCACGCCCCATTTTCTGCATGTTGAACTTCTGAAATGTTTATTAAAGAAGCAGGGGGCAGGATGAAGAAATAAAATTCACGAACGACGTGCCCAGCGCTGTGAGTAACTGCAGCCCGGCACAGGAGCACGCACAAACTCCTCACTAAAGACTAAAACCCTCTTCACAGTGACGTACTGCCAGAACGCTGCTCATATTTTGAAAAAAGCAACATGTCTAGCAATGAAGTAAGCAACAATTTTTCTTCGATTTTTAGGGTGGTTGGCGCACAACTTTAAGGTGCATTACTGCCACCTACTGCATACATTTTTTTCTGGCTTTCAAGCGTGCAAGCAGTTCACGTCAGGGCCGTTTCTAGCCATTTGGGTGCCCTAAGTGCAAATGTTTTGTGGTTAGAGTTCAGCTGGTTTCATTTAGACATCCTGTGACTGGATGCACGGAGGATTCGTCACTGCGGCCAAGTTGACATTTTAACACGTGAGCAGCGTGCAGGATGGCAAGCAACAAATGCACTTTGGATGTGGAGCGCAGTTTCCACTGCGTCCTATCTGAAAGCATCACTGAAACACAGAGATCGACGGTTTGGCTGCCCCTCTTTACATTTATTTATTTTCAACATTTTGTTTTTATGATTACTATAAATTGGATTTTTCACGAGCCTGAATTTTTTGGTGCCCTATGCACAGTGCGCGATGCGCAGATCCTGCAGCCTGCTCCTTTAAATGTTTTGTCAGAGGTGATTTGAAAAGTTGACAACATAAAATAAATTAAAAAACTGTCAAACAAATGAATAAACAAAAGCCTTCTTAAGTCTTCTCTCAGCCTTTTTGTAAATGTTAGGTTCAATTTATTTTATTCACTTTATTATTTAGCCTCAAATAGACCATTAAAGCAGTATCTCTCTGGGCTCTGACTGTTTTTCAAAATGTCTTGAAACAGGCAACAGGGTTCTTCATTTCCTCTCTTGAGACGGAGGGCCTTGGATTTCTATCGCTTACACTTATAACCGGTTTGAAACATTTGCTTCAGATTTTCTCTTAAAATAGTCAGAGTTCCAGTTGCAGGAATCTAGAATGTGTCTCAAACTCTTGTGATGTGAGACAACTTTGAGAGGGATGAAAAAGTTGGAGACGAATAAGAGAGTCTAACATTCTGGGTGTGGGACAGTTGTGGCAAAATGGCAAATAAAATATGCATAAATAGCAAAACGATTGCAATCCATATCATGTGGTTACAGGCAATTTTTAAGAAATGACAGCAGCTTAATTTATTTTTATTTTCACTGATTTTATTTTGTGCTGTTATGTTGAAACAATGTCAAGATCATTGTTAGTCAGGAAAGTATGACTTTATACTTTTATAAGCATGAAACTTTGTGAATAAGTCATTTTTAAGTGGTTTCTCAAAGAGAAGAGGAGATAAAAATATGTGACTGTAGAGAAACTCAGCTTGAAGTCAGAATATCTTTTAATATCTATAAAATATGTATGAAATATATATATATGTAAAAATATGCCCACTAGCAACCGCTAGTAATTCCCATAATAAATATAACTATTAAATAAAAGTCTGATTGTGCTGCTCGCTCAGAGGGAGATCCAGACTCCATACTAAACCACGTGAACTTAGAACCTCAGCTGACATTTTCTCAGTACTTTGTTTAATTATATAGTAAATATAAAAAGATATTTGCAGTTTTGACATATGTAAACATTTTCATGAGAAACTATTCATTATTATTGCAACTGAACGCTTGTGTTTGTTTTATTTTTGCCATTTTGAGTATTGAATGAGCCTCTAACAGCTTATACTTCATTCATAAATCATTTAGTACTAAACTGTAACAACGTCAACCTAATTTTGTAAAAATCTAATCATCAGCTGATAACCTAGATGTGAAAATGATGTCAAATAAAACTATTTTGTGTGAGTGCCTGTTTTTGACATTTAGAGATGAGGTAATGTAAATAAACAATATTTACAGAAGGTCGTCTTTTTTTTCTTTTTTTTTTTTTGCAAACAGCTTCACTAATGATGAATGCTTTTTAGCATCTGAAAAAATAGAAGACTTCGACTCACCAAGCATTCCAAAACAGCTGAGTCTGCAGCTGATTGTAAGAGAGCAGCTGACGCAGTACATCCATTACTACTGCTGCTGCTGCTGGGTGTATGGATTAACTGTAATACACTCAACAGAGCAAAACTCGAGTGAAATCAACCTTGAAATTTCTCAGTCTTTAGGGCAATGATCTTCACCTGCTTTTCAAACGATGTGACAGCTTTTACCGTCGCGAGCAGCCGTCCAGAACCAGAGGTAGGAGTCAAAGAAACGAAGTGAGGAATTTTCCCGCTGCAGCATCAATCATTTAGAGCCTCTGGTTTGCTCACAGACTAAAGGAAATGTGAGTTGATGATATACTTGAGGTAATGACCGGGACAGTTTGAAATATTGTCACTTCAGTTTCAATGACTTGCTTCCTTGTTACAACTCTAACCCAGTAATTAGATTTACAGCCTGAATCCTTTTTGGATTAACCATCAGGGTCGATTTCGTCATCGCTTGTCTTCTTTACTTTTATTTATTGGTTTTCAATGGACACAGATACAAACAATCCAACTAAATGCAAAAAATAAAAATAAAAAGTCATTACTAAACAGTTTAATGGGAATCATGTTGACCTGCTAAGGTTTCATGTCATTTTTATCAGGATGACATCCATTTATTGTCAGTTTGACTGGAGTCAAATTTTCCTTCAAATACATTTCAGTTTGACTCCATGCACTCAGTGTTGATTGGTCTGACTGGTTACATTACCTTGTTACTGCTGAATTACAAGCAACTGTTAAGATTTTAATCAAGTATTCATCGTATTCTTTCATAGTCTAAAATATATCCCTTAGATGTAGCACAGAAGCAGTTAGAAGTTAAACCATTCTTCTCCTGAACCTCCTAATCTAAGCGTAGCAGGGAGCTGGTGCCTGTCTCCAGCAGTCACAGGGCGAGAGGCGAGGGACACCCTGGACAGGTCACCAGTCCATCACAGGACCACACAGAGATAAACAAGACTCGCAACTAGTCACACTCTCAATTAGAGTCACCAAATACCCTAATATGTGTGTCTTTGGACCGTGGGAGGAAACCATAGTACCCAGAGGAAACCCACGCATCCATGGAGAGAACATGCTAACTCCACGCAGAGAGGATGCTGTTGGCTGTGAACCCAAAAGAAAATTGTTTTATCTCTCTATTTTGGGAACATTTGGGAACTAGTTGTCTGGTGAATCTTCCACATACAGTATCCCACTCTTTATTAGATATTTAAATAATCAGTTCCCACACAATGTGGTTAAATGTTGCCTCAGGCCTTTGGTCTTTTCAGATGGCTTTACATTTGATGTCACAGTAAAAAGTTCAAGAAGTTGATTTTGGTTCAACAAACAAAGTCTCCGTTCTAAAGTTTTTCAAAAAGCAACCATCTCATGGTTTGAACGATTCAATTAAACCACATATAAACCTGTGATGTCATGGTTTTGAAGTCATTTAGAGTTCTAAGCAAACTGCTGCTTCATTTATTGAGAATTAAAACCTCAGAAACAACAACAGGACAGACTTACATGTCCTTGTTAAAACTTTTATCTATTTCAGAATTTTAGGAGAAGTACAGCTGAGAATGACAAAGGTTTATGATCTAAATTATTTTCTAAACTCAGTTCAACTCCCTTCGCTTACAAAGCAACTCTTTTTATGTTCGTAACACATTCTGAAGGCAAATCCCACTCCATATTTGCATTTTACCGAGGCTGCTCCTCATTCTATATCAACGCAGAGTGGATGCAAGATGCTCAAGCAGGTGCCTGAGAGTCTGCAGGATCTCCTCGTAAATGTCTATAAACCTTAATGGAGAACCACCCTCAAGATCAAAAGCTTGACCCTGAACTCATTTAAGTTCCTCGCTCTTGCAGGGATCCGAGCTGTGAGGTCCAATGAACACAGACACTTTGAGCTTTGGTTGTGCCGTCCTCGACTAAGTGCCTCATTCTGCACCAGGACATACATTTACTGGACTGGAAACCAAGAAAAATGGCTACATTTTCATTACAAATGAAGTCAATTTTTATTGCATTTCTTTTAAAAATGATGGCAAGTAAAATACAAAAGTCAGTATCACTAATTGAATGTTTACGCTTTTGCTGAACTGTAATTACAACAAGCCTCTAATAAAGATAAAAGAAATGATTTCATACAGTAGACCTGCAGAAGTAATTCAATAACCTCCAATGAGATTTCAATGTAATTATAGGCTGTTTATTTCCTCTGATTTACGCTGCTGCTAAAACTGCTCTGTTTGCTGTTTTAGCTCAGCTAATCAGTTTAATTGAATTTATAATAAACATTAGTGTTGGTGCCGCAAATGAAAAAGAAAGGAGGTTCGTGTTTTTATGGTGCCGTTTGCATTTGGGGTTTTACAAATCACTCTGCAATGCTTTTGTGTTCACACGTTTGTTCTCATATACGGTGTTTTTAATGGGTCATAAATTAAGTTCCCAGACAAAGTCCAGGAAAATCTAAGCAATAAAAGATGAATGGCACAAAAATAAAAACAAACTTTTTATCAGTTTCTGCAAGATTACAGCAAGAATTTTCTCTGTATCTTTTAAAATTGAAAAAGGAAAATAAATACTACGCACACATAAAATTTGGGGAATTTATTATTTGATCCATTTTACCAAGATTCAATTTTTTTCCAATTTATGGATTCACATCTTTCTTCCTTACAGGATAGACAGAAGTGTTTAGATACTCTTTAAAGTTTGCTTTGGGGTATTTTTCCTCCGATACCTCACACGGAGCAGCTTTTTCCCTCGTGTTCATTGATTAATCGGGGCAGGAGTGTAAGGATTGAGCCACGAGTGCTCAGTAACTAAAAGCTCTCAGTTTTCCCAGAGTGCAACATTATCTCTGCCCGCCTCTGACTTAGCATTAATAAAACATGTTTCTCAGTGACGATAAAACAGTTTTTAAATTGAGTGAGACGCGGTGTCAAAGATCTTCTCAGGTTTTAAAGGTTTCTACAAATGTGTTCAGATTAAAACCAGGGGGCTTTTTAGAAGAGATTTACTTCAAGCTAAAGCACGCACTCCATTTCAAACACTCCTATGGTGGAGAAGATAAATTGGATGCTTTGACATCTTACATATTTTTTAAATTCACTTTTAAGCAATCTTTGACAAATTAAAAGTGTCAGTGGAACAACAGTTTGTAGCTGTAACACAGTGGACCATAAAACACAGCCTTACCTTATGATCAGCTTTATTGCAGGAATTTCTCAGCATGAGAAATAAAGTTGCTCAGTGCATATAACACGGCACATTAAGCTCACACAGACAAACCTTTGTTCTTTAAGAGCCGTCAGGCAGTGAGAGATCACAGCATCACGGCTCTACTTTTTACAAAAGCTCTTTTGGATTATCCTGAGCCAAATAAACTCCAGACTTGATGTATATTTCATCGCTGACCAATATTACAATTCAAAGAACTCCTGTATGGAACAAACTGACCAACCTGACTGTTTTGTCATCACTGCACAACAGTGGGTTTCATTATAAGACTGAATGGTTTCTCTACATTCTGCTAAACTTCACGTACTAGCGTTTCTTTTTATGTTGAAACTAAATGTATTTTTAATTTTTTTGTCATTCACTCTTACTTTTGTGTGTTGTAAAGAACACAATTTACATTTAAGCAAACCTAAAGGCACTTATCTACAGAGATTACTCCCATATGTTGACCCAGTTTCTGCCTTTACATATCAGAGATATGGCAGCATGCTATGTTGGCTTTTTCTCTACAAAGTCATTATTTAACTTTATCTACATCTGTTGGTTGAAAGGGGAGTCCGATGGGGTCAGTTTGACATAGAAGTTATCATCATCAGAGCCTGTGTGAACACATTTCAGTTTGTTGTTGCCTTCAGAATGTTTATCTCTGTGAATTCTGATGTCCAGGAAGCAGGATTTTGAGAGGCTGATCATGTACTGTATGATGACTGATTCAAAGCACCTCTAGCTGTGGATCTTGGTTTGCAGGGGTTGTGTAGCTGAGCACTGCCTGGAAGAAGAAAACTAATGTGGCTGAAAATGATGAAAAAGTTCAAATAAGGCTCTTTAATACATCTTTCCAAAACAGGTCAGAAGTGTTTCATGTAAATGGTAAATAGTCAATATCAGATCATTTGTCATTGTCTTATTCTCATATAATCAGGGGTGCACATAACAGGTTCGCCAGTACTCATGCACATCAGATATCATGCATGCATACCAGAACCTACTGCCTGGACGCGCCTTTGTAGACCGACGTTTTCACGGTGCCGATGGTGCAGCCCGCGATCTGATGATCTTCACATCTGGATGTGGTGCGCACCAGACACCAGCACCAGGTTCCCCTTTGAGTTCCTTCATGGAAAAATTGTGTGCACCCTCTCATATAATGATTGTTTAATTGTTTAATCCTTCTCTACAGGTTTTGAGTTGCATAGCTCTGTGTTTTTCAAACTTTTTAGCTTCAAACCACCAGATAACCACAGCAAAAAGTTGTAACTCAACTGTCTCTGGTTAATAAATAAGGCAAGTTAACAAGGCCATAAATACAACACAAACAGTTTTAACTCATTTAATACAATTATGATTATCTTGTTTTGTAATACTTATTTTAAAATAAGCAAGCCACCATTTTTTTCCTTATATTTAATTTCTGGATATTATCTCAAAACCTGAAGCTTTAAAGTATTTCATGTCCCGGTCCCTAACTAACCGTGGAGCGTTAGATCCACATCGATTTAAAAAGAAAAAAAAGAATCTGTTTTGACAGTTTACTCTGTAGAAACACACCCAGAACGCTTGGTAAAAATAAGAATAAAACAGAACAAATAGTCGGCTTCACAGTGGGGTTTGACTATTTAAGATACTCTTGAAAAAGCCTATGAAAGTAGTATAGTGACTGTTTTCTCGACATTTCAACTTTATTTTGGAAATACTGTCACCTGCAACCCAGACCTGCATAAGCAGAGAAGAGCAAATGCAATATTGTTCCTCAAAATCCTGAGTTTAACCCTGAAAAGTCCTCATTGTTTTTCTTTGCGTGGTATGAGCACTGCCAGATTCCATCCATCCATCCATCCATTTTCTGTAGCCGCTTAGTCCTCCACAGAGGGTCGCGGGGGGAGCTGGTGCCTATCTCCAGCGGTCAAGGGGCGAGAGGCGGGGGACACCCTGGACGGGTCGCCAGTCCATCGCAGGGCCACTGCCAGATTCACTTCAGTAAAGTATTTAACATGTTTTTCATATTTAAATCAAATCTACAGCTGACAGTGTGGCTGTGTGCTAATTATTGAGATGAGGTGAACTCCTACTTTGACTTCTCTCATGCACCTCTCATACATGTGAACTGGTGACATCACAGCTGCATGTGTGTGTCAGTCCTTTCAGAGCAATTCCCGTCACACAGTCACGTGAAATCTGTCGTTGACACCATCATAAACGTGAATGCTGGAATATGGAACCACTGGAGATGTAATTTTTTAATTTAAAGAAAAACCTTTACTGTACCAACACATTGAAACTACAACAACACTTAGATTGTTGTTCTTTTGACATATCGTGATTACAAAATGTTCTAGCTGTGTGTTGAGCTGTGAAACGATTCCCTGATTTTCAGCTCAGGTGTGAAGAACATGCAAAATGTCAAAACCCTGGAAGGCTTCTGGCTAAAGAACAGCTTAAAACATGATGCACAGCAAGGTGTGAGCGCTCCGATCTGTTGACACAGTTGCCAAACTGAAAATGATGTTTCGCCTACACAAAGACATGCAACGCTTTCACTGTGAAGCCAGCCTTCACTGAATTTGGCAAAAAAAAAGAGAATAATAAACATATAAGCTACACAAAGAGAGTGAGATAGTTAAGCTTGTAGTTTAGGCTGACCTTTTCTCCTGGGAAACGGGATGTTTCTGTCTTTTGCATGAAGCCTGAAACAATACAACATCTCATGTTTATTCAGTATCTCTCTCATCCTTGTGTATTTTTTTCCCCATCTATCTTTATGGACTGGAAACCTTTTCAAGTATTAAAGGCAGACGTCTAAGTAGATGCCGCTAAGACACCTCACAGCTTAATTTTTGGAATATGTATCCTCAAGTTGGCTAAGAATCGTGTTTATTTTTTCTTGCTCTTTATTCTTCGTCAAGCACATGCCTGTTGTGTTTCACGTGATCTGTGGGGGAAATGCTAGTAAACAGTCCACATTCATATTCTGAAAATACAGAATATTTACATCTTTCCTGCGCAGCATCTCTGACGTGCTGGTGATTTTTTTTCTCTCCCTGGCGGAGCTGGACGGATGTGGGTATAGTGTATGTATTATTAAAATGTACAGGGTTAGAGACACTACATGAATTATACAGAATGTTAGTTGAGCTACAATCTTCCTCCACACTTTATCGGTGCTGCCTAACGGCTCAATATGCAGGTGCCCTCTGCAGAAGTCATATCAGTTTGACACGAAGTTTAAAACGACCGTGGAAGCTGAGGGAGACCTCGTTAACCCCATCCTTCTGGTAATTGCCTCTCATAGACCTTTTTTTTATACCACCAAAATACTTGTGAGTGAAATGAATGAACGAATGAGGAATTTGACAGCTAGAGCTAAGGAACTTGTTTTGGTGCAAAACAGGCATTTAAAATGGTAAAGACAGACAAAAAAATTCATCCTCACTGGACATTCATTTGATGAGAGCGCTGTCATCTGCATAATGTCGGAGCTTGTTTGACTGATGGTTGGAGCTGCAGCTGTTTGGTTCTGAAATACAACACCCTGATGATAATCAGTTCAACAAAACATATTTTCTGAATCAGAACCAAAATCAGGTTTATTTTGTCAAATATGGCACACAAGGAATTTGACCCTGGCCTCTCTTTTGCTCTCATCCACAACATGCATGCACATTTATCCAGAACAACAAATTACTTGACCCTTAGGTACAGAATTTAGAGATTTAAAGCCTGAATTTACATGTAATATTTACATAATTGTTTAAATGACAGTGGTTTTCTTTTCCATGATCCATGGAAAGTTCTCAATGGGCCCAAAAATTCAACCTGAATAACTCAAAGGCCTTGAAGCCCGAGCCGGCCCAGCCCGACATCATCACAGTCAACCTGAGCCCGACCAAACCCGAGCTCACACTTCACAGCTCAGCATCTTGTTTTAGTATGCTGTTTTTTGTCAGAACAGAATTCAGCATTCAATATTTTTATAATTATGACACAGGTTTTACCCCTCTCTCTCTCTCTCTCTCTCTGAACCCGATTGGGAAGTTGATACCAAATTACTCATGAATGTCAGTTCCTGGTAATTTGACAACAATGTAAAAGTTTATAAAATATCTTTAGCATGAACTTAGCTACTTCATTTAGTGAGTTTTCTGACCCCAACTAGCAACAATTCTAGTAACTTTTTCTGGCATTATTAGAATTTTTTAAACTGATGTGAAAGCACATATTATCTTTACTCTTCTCAGTGAGTGGCAGGTGTTGCTGCTGTTCTAAATCACTTACAGGTGTCCCAGTCCTTGTACAACGTTTCCCCTTTCAGCTCTAGTTGCAGCAGGAGCATGAACTGCTGTGAAACATCTCTGACTGGAGCAGTTACAGGATGGCTGTGACCAGTGGCGGCTGGTGAAACTTTTTTTGGGTGGGTTCGCATTTTTGCTAGTCAGTTTTTAGATGCGCAAAAAAAAATCACATATCACCACTAGGGCAGGGAATGATGAAAAATATTTTCATCTGACTGAATATTTTGCTGGTAAAAATCCCTACCACCAGTTCTCTAGAAATGTGGAGCTGTTAGGTCTAATTCTACACATCAAACAGTAAAGAAATCATAAAGTCTTCATGAGGAGACCTTAGAATAATATCAATATAATTAGATACAAATAAAAATAAAAAAACAACCACAATGTGGTCACAACAGAAGTTGTAAGAGTTTCAAGGAAAAAAACAACCTGCCAAAGTCAAAAACATTACTTAATATTCACAATTATCTTTCTACTGACACCACAAACAAATAAATCCACCTCTAACTAATACAGTCAGATAATTAATGTTACAATTCAGACAACAACCACTAACCAAGCAAGTCATGACAATCAGCTCAACTAATGAAGTGAATTAACAACAAAATAAAGTCAAATCCACTGATAAGTCCCATCAAACCCAGTCAGACCAAACTTCCTTAAAACGCCATAATAATTTAATGAAAAGTAGAGAAAACGCATGAAAAACGGGCTAAACTACATAAACCAACGTATTCAATCAGCAGTACCTGTATTTCTCTAACATTCGGCAGACACCTCAACAAACACATGTCGCTATTTAAGGTATAAATTCACTCATCAGGACTTAGCACTGCTAGCCGCGGCTAGCTCCGCCTATGGGGTTTTTGAATGGGAAAATCCGTGACAGACACATAGTCATTAAGAAAAAGAAACAAACAAACGAAGTCACTCACCATTGAGTTGATGAAATCAGGACAAATGGAATCATTTGGCTTGTTTTCACAAGCAGGAAAGAAGTATTCTTTGAATAAATATCCATTTTCTACCCTCCATTAAAAAGAGAGCAAGAACTTCCAGTTTCGGTCTGAGCATCACTCCAGTCTCCTGCTGTTGTGCGCATGTCACACAGGGACGCTGAAGACCTGCGTCCCGAGCGATCTCCTATTTTTTGCACTCAGTGCGCATGCGTCAGGAGCAGAAAACAATGCGCTATGTTGGGACGGCGTCCCGTCCAGACATGCGCAGTAGAACCCAAAGAAACACGACCTATCGGTCCAGTAAAAAATAGTAAGAAAACCTTTCTAAACTACACCTAAATGCAGATTATACACAGCACTTATTGTATATATAATGGATGGCTCGTTTAGTTTTATTTTTATGTTAGTTTTTTTATATTTTGTGATCACTATTTCTCTTCTTCTTCCTCTTGGGACTGGTGGGGTGGCGCCCGAGCGCCCCCTATGGACGGGCTGCCACTGGCTGTGACTCTCTTTGTTCTTGTCCTCACTTTGACTTTCTATTTGCTCGACTGTCCATTCAGAACTAATCTCTATTTCTCCAAACTGAGGTCGTTCAGGGAGCTATCTGAAGCATGTATTGACTGAAACCTCTCAACCAAATCCCACTTCAAAAAAAATCCAAGCTATCCCTTTAAGCTCTCTTTGTAGTGCAGCCCTCTGGTCTGCAGAGACTTCTTACTCATGAGTAGATCACTTGGCCTCTGCTTGGTAGTACTTCATTTCCATAATTAGTTTTAGCTTCGGTGCATTAGTCAGAACATGTGGATCCATTTGAGATAGTCATGGTAAAAACTATTTGTAGAGGGAGAACGTTGTAGGACATCTATAGCTTTTTCAGTGAATAGTTTTATGTTTTTATCTTTACTACACTCAGTAATGCAGCTAACGTCACACTGATAATAAGGGAGTGTTCCTATCATAATAATAACCCTTGATACTGCATAATCAAAAACACACTGAATATACACGTTGGGGTGTTTAGTTTTATTCTTTGTCTTCTGCCACACGTCATATTTGAGGGTTTTGTGAAAATTGATGTTTACAATATGGTACAACATATTTAATATGAAAGATAAGTATGGGGGTGTGAGAGGTGTCGGATTTTGTTTATAACTGAAAGTTACAATAAAAGGACCCTCCAGAGCTCTGCAGATTTCCCGTCTTTTACATAATAACTACACACATAATCATTCCAGGTTTTGTATCTGACAGTAAGAGGGGCGAGGAGACGAGCAGAGAGCAAAGGGCACTCACACCCACATGCTTGTAATTTTCCTCATACAGGCAGGATAATGAACCTAAACCTGCAGATCTGCTGTGAGGTTGTACACTTTACTCCCCCAGTTCCACGTCCTTACTCTGAGATTACGTTGCTGTGTATCCATATGGAACTAAATGTGTCCCTGTGCTTGTTTCATCACATGTCAGTGCAGCTTATCAATATATTAATGACTAAATCTTTGATGTATTTTGAAACACATCAAAGCAGAGGAGAGGAAAGAAGACTTTACTTTGCCTTGAAGCTGTCGTCAGTAGTGATGTTCATGTCTCTGGACCTTCCCTCTGAGAAAATCCTCCCCCAGGTGATTCAGTTGAGGTTTTATCAGACCACAGCTCGTGTCCAGGTGGCTAACTGCTCTTCTGCTTCTCGTAACGCCTCAGTTGGCTTTTATTTCCCTCTCCCCTACAGTATTAAGACTGCTCACAGCTGCAAAGCTGGAGTGGATTGTGAAGTTTCTATAAACTTAGACGGCATGAATCCTCATCTCTGCAGTGGCAGCAGAGATCCGTAATGTATGAGTTTCCTCTCAAAGATCCCTTCAGACATTCTGCCTGAGGGAGTTTCTGTTCCTGCAGTTTTATAGCCTGTGTCAGAATGCCTAGTCTTGGGATGGTCATTGACAATGACTTTGGGAGAAAAAATATCGAAGCCAGATTTTCTGGTTTATAAATAGCTTGTACGCTTGTGCAAAAGCCAAGATTTGGTTTGTGCATCCCAGTATAGAGGCTTTAATTCCAGTTTTGGTGCCATCTTAACTATCCAATCATGTAACAGTATTCTGGTCCTGACAACAGAATGTTGGAGCATTTGGCCACTCGCTACCAGGGTTTTGGAATTAAATGACAAAAACAGAAATGGCTTTGAGTGGGTTTTTGTTTCAAAAGATAAGAATTCATTTAAAATAAATTATACTTCAAAAATGTGTCACCATATCCAAATCTGACAAGCTGAAAGGTTTTCAAACAAATTCCAGCAGGTCAGATCAACAATAAAGCAACGCTTTAATGTTGTTTAAAGAAGTAATTCACTTTGTCTTTATATGGATGCATTTTAAATTCAGACAGTTTTCCAGTGCTGCCACTGGCTTCTGTGTATCAGACTGTTCAATTTGAAATGTTTGCACCCCTGAGTTCCTTGATGTGAACTTGTGAGTGTTTGTAAGTTTGCATCTAATAAATAAAGAGCACACAGCTGCAGAAGCATGTTGCATGAATCAAACCACCTTTGCACAAAAATATAGAAAAGCATTTGGTTAATTTTTTCTTTGTTGTAACAAGACTTCTCAGCAATAAAACCAATCTTGGTGGAAAGCCTAATTAGTCACTTTTACAATGAAGCATAACTTTTAATGACCATGCATCTGTTAAATACAGGGTGTTCTGAGCTTCAAGTGCTGCAAGCTGTTAGTTTAAAGTTAATACTGCATAAATAATTTCATTATTTTTGTTAAAATATTGATATTTAATTCAAATAAAAATGCATCAGATTCCCTTTCAGTCTTTGATGCCTTGATTTGTTCTTTTGAAAATGATGTGATCTGGCGTGAGATTTCACCTCAATGTGGCCAATACCTCTGGTGTGAGCAGGGAGATGCACACTAATGCTGACAGATGTTCTGTGGACAAAGAAACCTCTTTTTATGACAAACAGTCAACAAGTTCTTACAGTGTGAAGAAGGTGCAGATAAAATGAAGGCATGGCTGTTTAATAAACACCTGTTGTAGCTGTGTTGCTCATTCAGAAAAACACAACCCTATAAATTATATCTCGTAGTCAAGGCAGCTAATCAGGCCTCGCAGCTATATCAAACATAACTGCATTGTTTATTAATAAAGGGAGAAATAATGGACTGAAATAAGCCTTTTTTTAGGATAATTATTTTCATATTTGAATGAAATGGTTTCATGTTATTAAAATGTTTTAATGTTATCATTAAATACATTTAATATTATAGGACTGTGATAATTTATTAATCAAAGGCGAAAGATTTATTGTTCAAATATTATTGTTTTTATTGTTTGAACATAATATGGTCTTATGGTTTTTAATAGAAAAAGAGGAATACTAAAAGAAAAACACATTCTTGTCCTTTTCATGTTGTTGAAGCAAAACACAGACCTCTGGCTCAGAATCAGTTTTTTTTAATCCACTGGGTTTTGTTCACATCTCAGCTCATCATCTCTGACAGGGATGAACATTATTAGAAGGTTCAAACCGTCAATTTATCCAATCAGACAATCCTTTGAGAGTAAAAAGTGTTATTTTTATGATAATAGTGATGATAGCCATAACTGTAAGTTGAGCAGTTTCAGTTTTGTTATATTATAAACAGCAGAATTAATGTCTGACAGAAATCCAAGCATCAATTATTACCAATACAGACCTGGGGCTATACATAAGGTAGACTATAAAAAGAAAAGAAGAGAAAACCCCAGAAGGCATGTCAAGGCTAGAAGGAGCTACTGTATGCATCGTATTCTTACCTGACAAGAGCTGGTTTCAACGCCAAAAACACAAACCCAGTCACACGAAGCAAACTGTCATAGGGCTGAGTTTTAGAAGACGCAAACACATTTAGACCACATGGAGGCACTGAGGAGGAGTCAATGAAATCCTATTATAGTATTATAAAATAGACAACAGGAAATAAACGCATGATTAACAAGAATGAATGACAAGAATCTGACAAATAGAAATCAGGAGGAGTTTATGGTGAGGGGGGATAATGAGGGACACAGTGCAGGTGAAGCCATTAATGAATGAGGAGAGGGAACAGACTGCAGAACTAAGAAAGTAAAAGGCAAGTTAAACCGTAAAGATAAAACTCTCAGACCATGACCAAAACAGGATTTGTCAGTGGTAATTTATTCAACCATAGGAACTAGTTTGCTCATATGTTGCATCAGGTCCCTGCCAGCAGTGAGATAGAGCCTCTTCCTGATTGATGGCTGTGTTGTTTTGGATTTTCTATGAAAAGGTTCATTGATTTTGTCCCATTATCCTGTCAGAAAGCAGTTGATTGTGTTTTCCCAGGACTTCTTTAATCTCCCTGCATTACGACAAAAGACATGGAAAGAGTTTTTTGTCACTCACAGTCCTAGACTCTGGAGGTGATTTGTCATCTCAATCACATATGTGTGTGTGTGTGTTCATACTCTTGACACCCATCATCGATTTTTGAGTGTGTGAGGCCACCTGTGGAGGGCTCCATGTCGTTTCACGGACCTGCAGGTTTTTCCTCCCCAGGAGGCGACTTTGCTCCCTGCAACATCGGTGCAGTATTAGACAAGGTTAGAGCTTTAGCTAACTACGGTCGGCAAACCAGTGTTGTCACTGAGGAAAATCATTACACAAAACTCTGCAGAGAGAGGGATGGCGAAGGAAATATGGCAGAAAAGATCTGTAGATGATCATTTTAAATTCCAATCTGATTTTAAGAATCTTTGATACAAATTGCAAACCCAGGAAGTATTTATCAGTATCATAATTAAGCAATCAATGCAGTTGACCATTAGTTGGGATAAGATCATTAATAATGTGCTATGTAAATCAGCTAAGGTGAAGCCTCTCATTAATATGACATGGCATTTAGATTACGCTGCATGAAACTTTGCATAAAGTGTATCAATCATTACCTCTCACATAGATCACATTCATAAATTAGGGTGTTGGGTCACAGTGGATATAGATGAATTTATTTTTGTGTCACCCCTTTCCAACAGCAGACAACAGAACGTCGTAGGGTTCCTGCTGCCTGAGGCCGTCACTCAGCAGCTCATCGCTGGAGGCCATGTTCTAGATGTACTCCTGGTTCTGTGAGGTTTTTCTCTTTTTTCATCTTGGATAGAGGTTCTGTGCATGTGTCCGCCTCCCTCCACTCAGGTTGATGGACTGGGACTGAAACCCTTCATGCATTTGTGAGGAGCTTTCTTTTCTTGAAGTCAGTGGCTTTTCTTGATCTTTGAGAGACATCAGCAGGTTGTCTTATAACGGAAGCTGGATTTTTGTCATTCTGCTGGCTTTCCAGGACCTGCTGGGACTGTTTCTGTGGCTGATTGCTGTGTGGCTGCTATTAGATACATCTGTTACACCCTCTGGCCCTGCAGTGGCAGTACAAGGACCACGGTAGGGGAGTAATGAGTTACATGTGACATAATTTAATTACAAAAAAATACTTAACTAATCCATTACAATTCAATTCAAGTATAATCAGGATATTCATGGTTACAATTAATATCACAAGCAATGCACGTTTTGCATGCATGTTTTTCTAAGGGTCTCAATCAGACTCAGACACAAACTCATTCCCTAACAAAACTGGAATGTTTTCATTTTAACTTTGTAAAGTAAAACAGATGGCCGGACACAGCAGCATTCTACTAATTACCACCAGAGAAAATTAACTTAAAGAGGAAATACTGAGAATAAAGTTAAAATGTTGAGGAAAAAGGTCAAAAGTAGGTTGTGTCAAGGATATTTAGGTCAGCTTATGTCATGTTCTCCATTTGGGTGTTATCAGACAACATTATTAGTAAACTATTTTTATAAGCTTGAGGTATAAGACTAAAGAAAGCTCTGAGTCCTGCTGTGGACTCTGCTACAGAATAAGACAAAAGATAAAGCCTCATCAAAAACATTCCTCATTATTTATGGTTTACTCCACAAAAACACACCCAGGTTAAAAAGAGAATTAAAACTGGAACAAATAGAGTACAACTGGTTTTAGGAGGAAGTTTGCTTTCTCTTGAAACATCCATCTTCAACTTTCTTTTTCCTGAAAAAATGACAATTTTCCCCTAGATTTGACCTTTTTCTTGACATTTCAACATTTTCTTCTACATTTAGATTTTTCTTGTTGTTTCAACTTTAATCCTAATTTTTCATTTTGTTTTTTCTTTGATGTGACACTAACGTTCAGTGTTGTAGTATTCACATGTAGCACAACACAGACCGACTCGTTTCTCTCACTGAACTTTAGCTTCCCATCATGCCATGCTCCCTTAGAGTAACCGGCTCCTCTTGGAACAAGACCTGAAAATGACAGCATGCATACACAAAGATTGTAAACAACATACAGCTCCTTAACGTTGCATGTTGTGATTAAGATTTATTGAATGGTAAATCATGTTAATTGCCAACATTTTTGATTTAAATCTGAGCTCAGAATGATTCATGTAAGTTGCTGAATTCTGCACACTAAAAAATTAATTAATTAACTTCTGTCTTTGTGAATGATTTTTGTCAAAATGTAAAGATTTCTTTTCACAGGAGTTTTACCAGTATAATTTTTCAAATAAATCTGCATTAGAATATATATAAGTATCTATATAATTAATGGAAAATGTCCTTGCAGTAAATAAATGGGCATGAACTATTTTTTAGAACGTTCTTACAGTGTGGCCTTGGGTGGTTATTAGTACAGTATATTATCGATGGTATTTTATCTGTTTGAAGTGTTGTGCACAAGATTTATAATCCTAACTGTTTTCACCTGTAAAGGATATAAAGCTGACCCCATGTGGTTTGCAGAGAGCTGATCCTTCTGCACCACTTTCACACCCAGTGTAGCTCCTTTAATTATAGCTGGAGGCATATTGTGCTGCAGGAGCTGCTCTGTGAATATTCTGCATTTATTACGTGTTCATTTGAGCCACAGCATCGCTGTCAAATACGGTTTAAGAAGCTTGCATGAAATTTAAAAGCTTAAAAAAATAATTCAACAGGAAAAAATAAAATAAAAAGTCCACTCACTGTCCCTTCATAGTCTTAACTCTCATTAAATCAGTGGGGGTTTAGAAAGGAGGCTTTCAGGTGAAACTCCACTAAAACAGGACATTAATTCACCAACTGTGAGTCCAAAAACAACTCATGAGCTATAAAATCTTATTTCAGACTTTCCGCATTTCTGGAATTCCAACAAAAAATGGCAACAAATGAACATTTTGTTGAAGAAATTATAAGGAAACAATAAAAAGAGCTTGGACTTTTTAATTTTTTAAACTGCTGCAACTTAATTTGAATACACATTAGAGGAAGTGCACGCTCAGTTCTCTTAGAAGTAATGAACAAATGCCTTTACTTCCTGTAGGCACTCTATTTGGCTAAACGGTGATTAATATGATGTTTCATTATGTCGCGTGGTGAACCAGGGTTTGATAAATTGACCCAATCAGGTGGAAAATGCAAATGTCTTAATTCCCAACAGTAATCATTTAGATATAATGAACGGTATACATTTACGTCAAACACTGATGACAGCGTGTACCATAAATATCTTCTATTAGTTAGGATCATGTACAGCCTTGCATCCTGCCAGTGAAGCTGTTTTCCTTTGTATAAAACAAACAAAAATTAACATTTTTGATGGAATATTTAAAAGTTTTTTCCACATGGTCCATTGCTTTATTTATGATGTAAATATTAGAATGCAGAAGATGCATTTGGAAACCCTGATTCAGATGTCTGTGTGCAGCATGCACCTTTTTAGCAGAGTGAATCAAAATGTTGGTAATTAACATTATATACCATTGTTGTTGGATGCTTATGTCTTTTTTTGTCATCGTGGATGAATTTAGTCAAATTGCTCTTTGCAGAGCTGCTTGTGTTCATTGAGGTGTGCAGACATTAATTTATGCACAACTCTTTAAATATTCCAAAGCATTTGAGTCAGGTTACTTTTCTTTCCGGTTTCAGACAGATGGTCTCACGTTTGACTTGAGAATATTTGGTGCACAGAGGAGTTTGTGGTTGACACAATGTCTTCCAGGTGCTACAAACCAAAATAAAATATCCATCTTCAATTGTGCTCGACAGATTGATGGTAAAATATACAAATAGTCTTCACTATCATCACTCCAATTTGTTTTGGAACTATAATTGTTTTTAAGCTCATCTTTACTTACTCATTCATGTTGAATCAGTTGTTTTTTCGTTGTGCATTCTCTTTACCGTTGCTTCTTGCTCTTTTTTGTGTGACTCCATTTTTTGAATGCTTTGTTTTGTTCATAATTCTTCCCAGTAATGAGGCAAGTAATAAATTTATGCGCATACGTCAGGAAAATCCTGCTGGCTCTTGCACCACAGAAGAATATGGAACATTTGAATGAGTGAAGATTTGCATGATTTTGTGTATTCATATGAGGTCAAAGGTTACGCACAGGTTGAAAGTTATAGAATATCTGACAAAAAGGTAAAAACCTTTCACCGTGGATAAAAAGTTTCTCTTGTAAATTAAAACTCAAAGCTAAGTTTTTTGATGCTGTAAAGTCATTTCCCAAATCCTGATGAGTATGAGAAACAAACAAGCTGCTGTTTTCTGTCCCATCAAAGTAAATATGAGTGCACCTGTGTGAAGCATAAGCTTAAGTTTTGCACGTGATATATGTAAATGAAGTAAAATGGTTAAATATGGGTAAAATATGTAAATATGTCCGGATTACAGTGAATGAGTTCCATTTAAATTGCTATAATGTTTTAAATTCCTGCATGTATCAGAGGACACGGCAGCTACTTTTAAATTAGACAAAAAAGAGAAAAGGTTAATTACTTTTGCTGTGTTATTTTATGACCCCTTTTTACAAAAAATGAAAATGTGCAGGTCTGAGGCTCCTCTGGGCTCGAGGCTGCCAGAGGAATCATTCTGTCTAACCTAACCTATTAACACAAGTAAAAACGTTCAGCAGATAGCTGCATTTCTCTGTCAAGTGATAATAGAATCCCTTAATTAAGCTTAAATTCAACAGTCTCTTGTTCTGTGGGAAAATTGAATGTCTGACTTCAAGTGTGTGACACAAACTTCTTGTGGTTACATGGATGAAAGAGGTATTCCCAATATACCCTGATATTTGGAATTTAACACTTTAGCTGGAAGTAATGAGCTAAAATTAAAGTCAGTTGTGCAAAGACTAAGTGTTAGTATGCAAATGTATAACATCTGATGTTTTTAAAATGAAATACAGCTTAATAATTTTAAAAAGTTAGACTTTAAATGAAAATTCATACTAATCTAACTGGCAGATATATTCTGGTATATGTAAATATACTGTATGTCAGTTGAGGAAGCGAGACATTGAGATTCATCAAATGAATAACAGGTGAAGGGTGATTGAATCGTGATGCCAGCAGAGATTCACACATCTAATTACTAGTAGTGACTAATATTAAAGTAATCAAGGTGTTAAATCAACCAAAAGGAATGCATGTTTTATTTTTCTCTCATCACTGGATTTAACAGAAAACTTCAATAGTTTAGAATGTTGCAAAGTCTCAGGGTGGTGCATAATTTTCATGCAAACCTAACATGTTTGTTTAAACTCTTAAAATTCCTACTGTACTCTGGAAACCGCTGCCCCCACAGGCAGCAGTAGGTATTGCATATTCTAAGTAGTGCTTTGGAGCATTTGTTTCCATTTCAGATATAAACTGGTGAACATTTAAAAATGTAAGCATGTCAAGTCTTGGAAAAAGCAAAAACAAAAGGGAAACACGTGATGTTTAAAGATGATGTTGGTTGCATTGGTGACATGCAGAAAGCCGTTATTTTCCAGTTTGTTAAACTGGTTAAACATTAATATTAATTATTTAGTATTAGAAAAAGACCATTCTTGGGGTGTTTTGTGTTTTTTGTCCTCTGATGCTTAGAATGCAGTTGTCCCAACAATACTTGGAGGTTTCATTCAGTTCTTTTTACTTGTGCTACCTGCAGACTTCTAACGTCATCTGTTTGCATAAGTTTGATGTATTAAGGCTTAGCCGTCGTCTGCTACTGGTGGCATAACTCTTTGATGTTTTGTCGCAGCTGAAAAGTCATCTGGAAGTACTGAATAATCTTATTTTTGATTCAGATATTACTTTGTCCCCTCCCGTGTTTGAATTTTAATTAAAGTTGAAGCTAGAACTTTAACCTAAAGGGCTCGCTGAAAGCACTGTCAAACTTCTGTAAAAAGGTTTTGAAGGCAACGCTTTATTCTCTGCAATTGATTGGCTGCTGAATGTCAATGAATGTTTCGAAACACTTTAATTACTTCTTTTTGTGTGTACACAAACTGTGATTCTGCTGCAGCCTTATCATTATCGCCTCACAGAACTCTGCAGCATTGTAAAGCCACTTCCTGTCAGCGTGGACCGGTTTTAGGAAGCAAAAATAAGCTGTAATAAATCTCTTCTTTCATCAATGGAAATGTTTCCTGCAGATCTGATAATCAAAGTCATTTAATGCATGACTAAAAAGATATGTAACACACTGGAATATTGACTCCAGATTAAACAGACATCATTATCACTGGTCTGGTGTCAGTGTGTTGGCTCCCCCACTTTCTAAATACTCCATTGATTAAACAGTGCCAGTGGCAAACCACCTTATTGAGTCTCTCTTTGGATTTCAAACTTATTGACCTTGAAGAAGTTTTCCTCTCCAAACAAAGGGGAAATACACTTGTTTTTTTATTATAAAGTTTGAAATCATCAGTTTAAAATTAAAGTACTTATTAAGAATAATGAGTTCAAAAATACCCCCAAGTTAATGTTTTGCATTACTCATGAGCTAAATTCCAGTGCATGATGACTCTGCAAAGTTGTTGTTTTTTATTATTAATATTTTTCCTGAAAGAGAGAATAAATGCGCTGATCAAAGAGGCAGAAGCCTGAACTTGTTTGATTATTTGTTCGTTTATCCCCTGGGTTCAGTTAGAGAGGAAAGACGTGGCAGGATGTCACCTTGTCAGTTGGTGCAGCAGCCAGGACAGGGAAACTAACAAGCTCTGTAAATTTGCTGAGATTTGAAAAAAGCAGACCAGAGATTGTGTTCCAACTTTCAGGGATCAAACTTCTTAAACTCTTTGGGCAAGTTTACAGGAAAGGAGGTCAAACTGTCTGACAAACCTCCATTCAGTAGAAGCTGAATGTGAGATATGAGATCAGATCTTCATACTAGCAAAGGCGCGTACATGATAATGGGAGTTTGGTTGTCTAGTTCGTATATGGAGGGAATAAAACTGTCCCGTGTAAAAGCCATCCAATCCCTGTTCAACCAAAGCAAAAGTTGTGTCTAAATTCTCCGCTGAGTCAAGTTCGTTCCCTGGGTCTCTGGTTTGGGAAACCTGGTGGTCTCCTCTGCTCTTTCTTCAAATACTTAGGTGGCTCACAGCCAAGTGTGAAGCAGCCAACTCTGAGACTATAGTTCTTGCTCGATAAAGAGTGAGTCTCTGCGTTAAGTAGAGGAATGTAGGCATTTTGGTGTTTTGATGGCAAATGACGGTAGAATGGACCGACGTATGGGGACTTTAAACTCCTTAATGAGGGCTTTGCTCTGGTTTGTTGGCAAAGACTGAGCTGAGCTGAAAGGTGTCGCTCTCAATTTATTGGTCCATCTATTTTAGGGTGACCAAACGTCCTCTTTTCCCCAGACATGTCCACTTTTCACGTTCTGTCTGAGGCATCCGGGGGGTTTCAGAGATCAATGAAAATGTCCGGGTTTGATCATTTTTCACTGGAAATAGGCATGTACTTATAGTAACTGGTGCGAATAAAGCAGTCCGTGTTGCGTGTGACGTTCCTCTCACAGACAGAACAAACAGCGCTTCACAGTTGTTTCTTTTGCAATATGACTTTAACACTACATTAAACAATTTCCCTGTGTTTGATGGTGGGTGGCAATAGTGTAGTGGCTACATATACTTTAATAGGTTTAAGTCTTCTTTAATTAAACAGTATCAAAATGTTTCACACCTGAGTCAAGTGTCCTCTTTTTCGAAAATCTAAATATAGCCACCCTAATCTATTTTCCAACCTTCACCTATAGGTTACGATACCCAGACTAGAATAGAGAGTGATGTCTGGACTTCTCTCCTCATCCTGTTGGCTCCATGATACAACCTTATAGAAAAGTGACACAAAATGGATAGATTTTCTGAAATTTGTTTCAAAGCAAACCAAATAGTTCAAGATGGCCTTCAAATTCCCTAAATCAGGAATCTGTCAGATCTGCAGGATTTCCCTTCTGCATAAATTGCATATTTCTGAAAACTGTAATTTGTGTGGCGTTCATGCTCTGCTGGTGGAGATCTGTTTTTTGTGGTTCAGTTGGGAGTAAATGCATAGCAGAATTCACATCTGTGAAAGATGTGAGCATCTGTGTTATTCTGTAACTGCTGATGTGCTGAAAACCAGGACTCATCAGCTGTATGAAGAATCTACACTACGGCACATTTGGGCTTTTATTAAAATGCTGACATAAACGGTAACATGTTCATAACAGCAAACTTAGCATGTTTAAGGTGCATAAAGCATGAGGTGTTCACATGTTGTAACCTGGGATGAACACATGTTCCTATTTTCCCATGCTTGTTATTGAAAACCTCACAGGGACTAAATTATTCTCTAAAATCATTTTTGGTTTTAAGTGTAAAAACGATGTCATGCTTCTGATATGAAATGAGTGTTTTTAGTTTTAAAACAAAGAAAACTGAATGGAATGTGTTTCCTTTTCCTCGCTGCACCAAAAATGCAGTTTAAACTTCTAGACTGCACAAACAAGTCTATCTGTGACAGGTTATTAGTGAGACTCACTTTTTAATTTCTGCTTTAACTGCTGAAGTTGTGCCTTTTCTTTCAGCTCCCACCTACAACTTCATTACATATGCACCTTCAGGGTTACTGACCACAGCATCCCTAAAGTCAGAGTTGCACGCTACACAGCAGCTGTAATTTTTCATTAATATTGAATACTCCTGGAATAGAAACAGAATGGGACGGGGTTTATATACTTTTCCCTGACAGGTGAGCTAATGCGTTTGACAATTTTACAGTCAAATGATTTGTTTCGCTGCAGTTGTCACAACAAGCTCAATACCTGCTGTCAGGACGTTGTTGTTTTTTTTAAGTTAGTGAAATTTTGATTTGTTTACTCACTTCTAAACTTCTTATTTTGTCAAGTTTCATATTTCAGTTTCGAGTTCCTGCAGATTGAACACATGATTCTGGAGTTTAGATGGTTTATTTTGTTTCTGTTTTTATTTTCTTGGCTTTTAACCAGATCCACCACTCCTGACTGAGCAGCTGCTTCAACCTTTGAGTTTTGTCCTCCCTCTTTATTTCTTAGACCAAAGTCCCACACAACTGATGGTGTTGAAGCATAAATGTCTGTCCCAAATTTAATTTCAGGTGTTGATGAAGGAAATTATTCAGCGCTAAAAAAAAAAAAATCTGAAGATAATTATTCCGGCAAACAAAATCTTTAATATCCGTCCTTATCTTGTGGGGATTTTGATTATTAATGGAAAAAATAATGGAAAAAGAGCAAAGAGCCGTGTGTTTTATATTCACTTAAAACAACTCCTAACCAGCTGCATGTATTCCTATCACAATCTAAACTTTATCCATATATTTTCCTATTTCTATGATCCGATTCAGATGAGGTCAAAGTCTCAAGTTCAAATGGTTAAAAAATGATTTCATTTCCAAACAAAACAATATCAAGTGGCCTTTTATCATTGTTAAACTCATATATGCCCTTTTACAGCTGAGACAAAACTAATTCACCATCCTCATCATGCTTTAATGCAGTGAGAAATTGAAGTAATGCATATTGACCTCCTACTCAGTTTTACTTCTCCCTAAAGTCTGTCAGATAAATGAGAAAAATTAGATAGCGAGAAGGAAAAATGCATGGAAAATTGCTTTCACAGCAACGCTGACCTTCAGACACAAACATATTTACATAAATTAGCTATACAGTTCATAGTCATTATACCTGCTTAAGTAGGAGTCGTCATTATGCAGAGTTAACGTTTTCAGCCGTGTGTCTTTGTTTACTGTTGGACTCAAAATTCACTCGCTGATGCTTTTATAGCTGCAGAGTGCACACGTGTAAAACAAAGCTAATAACTCTGCCTCGTGCATGTAGGTGGAGGCAGATTGGAGAAGGGGGCCTAATAAGATAAACATAACTCTTCTGTTAGCTCAAGTGCAGCTCAAATGAGTACATCTGAGGAGGTTAAAGTGGAAAAAAGGCTGCTCAAAAGCTACGGAGCAGACAGAGATCCCGGGTCATGTGGTCACTTTGCTCCAGTAGTTCTGTGTTCAGATAAGAAATGGTTGGAATGACCAGAGATCAGTGTAAGCCAGAGGTGGGTAACAATCTGCTGCCTGCAGCATGGGGTAATAGATGGAGTAGGAGGAGGAAATCCTGCAGGGAACTTCACTCTGATCCCTGGAAATCCTGATATGGAGAAATAAGGAGGGTTGTTTTGTGCTGACTGTAGTCTAAAGGAGAAAGGACGCGCAGAGCTGTTAAAATGTAAACCATTAGCCTGCATTTCCAGTTGGTTAATTAGCTTATGGTCATGTTTTATTGACTTTCCCTGCAGTATTTATGCAATAACCTACATTTTTATGTTTTTTTTTTCATCAATTAAAAAGTGTATATTTATTCTGTGATATTGATATTGGACTGTAGAGTGATTTCATTTGAATAGATAGAAATTTGATTTCATAAAAAGTAGCAATACAAAAGGATTTGGATACAGAAACACTGTATTCATCCCAAAGTGGGTGGATAAGTTTGAAGGAAAAAATAAATTCAGATAACAGAAAAATCTTACAATTTGTTCTTCATCTCTTTATTTCTTAGCTCTTTAGGAAAGGATTTTTAGTTGTTAGGTGGTAAACAGTGGTTATTGGTAGATTGCATAATGCAGATTTATTACCTGGCGAGCTGCCTTGTGACAGTGTTAGCGGGTTGACATTTTCTGCTTCTTTTTCCTCATGTGCAGTTTGTATTTCTGTCAACCTTTGGATTTCCTTTGCTATGTTTGGACTTTACCCAACATTCCTCAAAATGGCAATGTTACTGCATGTTTTTTTTTTATGGTTTTGTCTATTTTGGGCATAATTAATTAATTTGGGTTTAGATCTAAGTAGTGCCAAAATACATACAAAAATAAAACTGTGTTCCCTGCAGCCTGAAGCAGTCAAATTTAAAGCCAGGCAGACAGCATTGCAGGTGGTTTTGTGCTCAAATGTAAGCACTTTAGTATGATTTATTTAAATAAACAAGCAAAAAAAAAACCTACTTTTATTGGTTAAAAAAGTGCACCCTACTTCAGTTCTAATAATTACATTCATTTAAAAACGCATAAACAACAAAACACCACACAGCTAAGTTTATTTCCTCCAAGGAGCATTTCTTTAGAGGTCTTTAAAACCCATGTGCAAGATCTGGAATCTAGCAGGCACCTGCTTCACAAATAAATTAAATTCACAACTTTCAGAAAAATTCCTTGAGCAGTCCGTACAGCTGGAAGAGGTGAAAATGACTTTGAGACGAGTTTGATAAGGCAGGATTTCGCCCGGATGACATTACTGCAGAACAATTCAAGTTCCATTGCAAAACTAGATGAAAATATCTGAAATGTCACAAAAAAAAGAAAATAGCAAATAAGGATTTTTAAAATTAAACAGTTTGGAGGCAATAACCTGAGCTGTGTTTGATGATGACAGTATCAGTTCTGATGGGCTGTAATTAATCGAGTAGATTTTTACAAAAACATCAGTAACATTGAGCATAAATGGTTTTAAAATGGTTAAATACCTTGAGGAGGCTCTTTCATTGAGCGTGCAATAATCGTTGTGTCATTTCTACTTTTCTTCAGGGGCCAAAGCAGCTGATTGGCTGTGCGGTTAAATCTTTGTTGCAGATGTCAGAACGTATTTAGACAGTTTGTTCCATCCGCCATTGAGTCCATTTAACATTTTCTTTCAAAACACTCAAAGAAAACCCTCAAGCAAGACTTTGTTTTTAATTAAATTTTTTGTGTGTGATGTGATTGAAACCATTTATAGACACAGGGTTGTCATGTAGACTAGAACACATTTTGATACCTCAGCTCAGATGTTGGTTTTCAGTAAAAGACATACCGGTACTCTGAGGCCAAATTCGGGCAAAAAAAATTGCGCATGAAATTTGCAAAAGATAGGGTATGCACTTTTTAAAATGTGTATATCTTTTCTTGAAACACTGCCCAGCTAAGTGGCTCCGGGGAACCATCGGATCAGTAGCCACAAATGTCTGGACTCAAACAGTTTTTGAGTCAGCATCATCAGGTAGCTTAAAAACAGCATGGCAGTGAAAGACGTTGACATCAGCTGATGATACACTTTTTAAAGAGCTGCATTATTACTCCTGAGAGACGATTAGATACAGAGATCTGACAAAGGAAAATATACATGCATATTTAAATAGAGGAATTCCCCTTAGAAGTATTTTTTTTTTTCAAAATGGCTGATTTAACAGTTTCTGACTGCAGTGACTCCTCTCACCAGAGTGATTAAAGATTTATTGTTTAAAAGTTGGAAAATTCTCCCTTTTTTTGGTAGCTACAGCTGTGTTTCAGCTTCAATTAATGTCAGACTCAGAGTGCTTCACCCCGACAACTGAGGATGGAGTTCTTCCACAAAAAACTCTTCAGAAATCCTCTCCACTGTCCGGATTTTCAGTGTCTTTCGAATATGACTGTTTTCAGCAAATATGACAAAACGCTTCCATCCAACGAAAGTGAAGCTGAAGCTGAAGCATTTTTTTAAAAACAGATGAGCAAATCTCTATATACACAATAAATCCACAAACACGTCAACATCAAATCCCAGATCTGATCCAACTAAAATTTGATTAATTTAATGAGGGGTTTGAAATTCATCCTCACATTTAAGGTTTTAATAGGTCTGACCTGAGTTACCATGGAAACGCTTTTCTCCAGCGACCCAGTGCGATTAGTTTTCAGGCTTAGCAGCCCCTCAGGGTGAAACCGAGCTCCAGTCCGTCCATAGATTCCCTCCCTGAAGGCATGTGGGCTGCACAGGATTCATAATGTGTTTTTATTTCACTGGATAAAAGCTACTAAACAAACTTGACCCTTGGCTCTTGCATCACATAAAACATTTCAACATTTGCCCTTCTCTTTTTTTTTTTTTTTTTGTTGCTTGACAGCAGAGAAACAAAATCAAAGCTAAAAGAAATCTCAAAGGGTAAAATGAGGACAAGTGTTTTCAGACAGCATAAGTATTTTTTTCTTTCATGTTTGGTTCCTGTTAAGATCTTAAATACCGTCTGTTCAGACAAACACAATGCTTTGAACATGTTTTACCCCCTGACAGATTTCTTTAGTTTTTTACTTTCTTGTCAAATGGAAATGTTTCAGATCAGCTCTAAAACTTTAATATCTGACAAAAAATAACTTTGAAAAATGCAAAAAGAAGAAAATTATTCAAACCAACCTGGCCCTATGTGAGAAAGTAATTTGATCTTTTTATTAAATCATGAATAAACTGTGATTATTCACATTATTTGGGAAGCTGAGTTCAGTTTCATTTGCCATACTCAGGCCTGATAACTGCAGGACCTGTAGAATAAAGAATTCACTTCAATAGAAGCTGTCTGACAGCATGAAGTAGGCTAAAAGATCTCAAAAAGCAACACATCATGCCCTGTTCTAAAGAAATTCAAGAACAAAAGAATCCAGAACAACCTCTAAAGTACTGCAGGTCTCACTTGATTAAAGTTAAAGTCAAAGAAGAAACGAGCAAAACTATCATCATGGCTGAGTTCTAAGACCAAACCCTCTGCTGACCAAAAAGAACACAAAGGGTCTCACATTTACAAAGAAAATCCCACAAAAACAGAAGAAATCTAAGTAGGCAAATACTTTTTCACAGACCTGTTTGTTGGACAGAAGAGGATAGGAGGATGTTTACATATGGTGTTCATATTCCTATTATGTTTTCAGCATTCCCGCATTTACAAAGCCAGAATAACAATTGTCTGAGCAGAGCTGACCCTTATTCTGCTGCAGGGTTTATGTAACTAATAGAGCATGTCTTCAATGATAGACCCAAGACTCTGCTTTTGTTCAGAGTCAGAATGCATCCTGTCATTTCCCAGAAAACACACCTGCACATAACAAAGAGGAAACGGGAAGAGACAGAGAAGAGGAGGTGTCGGTGGAGGTTGTGTACCTCTGTGACTCGGTGACACAACAAAAACACAAACGGCTTCTTGTGGCAGTCGAGCTGGGAGGGGAAACGGTGCGGCTTTTATTGACATTGTTCCAGATTCAATTGCTGAGAAAGGAGCAGAGAGAGCGAGAGAATTGTCAGAAAGAAAGCACAATTTGCAGATATTAAAATAAAAATGAATGCAGGAACAGATTGAGTCAGGATGATGAATGCCCTGAACAATAGTCTGCTCCTTCTCACTCCAGCGCGTCTCATTCACAAACACCTTTCGGCTTCGCTCGCCTGTCAGAATAGAAGGAGATGACAAGTACAGTAAACATATGGTGAAGAGTTTTTCCCCATCAGCGGCGGGGTCACATTGGATGAGTGGATTTCCATCTGGTGGTAAAGCGTTGTAGAAACAGTCATTAACATTAAAATTCAGACAGTTTGTATTTGTCTGTGTCCTTTTGTACATGTCAGCTCATACTACCCTCTTTCTGATTCCTCTCTGTGTGAGAACACGTGTCGGTAATCTCTAGTGTGTCATCCGATTCCAGCTTAATGCAAAAAGGCTCTTGCAGATTAGGAAGAATGTGTTGGAACAATAGTCCATAATAGACTTTAGCTACATGCTGGCAGCGAGGTGACACCCCTATTATACAGACAAGTGGAGCACGTCGCAGGGCTGCGTCAGCACAACGAAACCGCTCAGAGGTGCAGACCCATCGCCGAAAAACTGAAAATAAAGGTACGACGTGGAGAGGTGTGGAATGCAAATGTGCTTCACGGGTAAAAGGAAGTTTAAAAGGTGTAGAGGATTTATGTTTTTATAGAAGATGAAGCATGTAAATGGTTTTATATTTTTTATATTTTTTAACCCTGATTAGGACCCCATTAGGACCTTTTAGTTGATGCCATTCCATTAAATGCAAACAATCCTGTGCTTTAGTTCAGATATTTAAACATGTTGCAGCTTTTTTTTTTTACTGTGTTTGTTTTAATTAAAAGGTTTTGTTTCCTGTATGATTGCATCAGTGATTGTTTGAATTAAATTCATGCACCCATAAGATAAACTTCAAACACAGACTGATGGATAAACACATTTTCCATCTAAACACACCCTTTATATTCTAATGTATCTATATGATATTGCAAATGATACAAATCATGCATGTTAGGGTTGGAAATTGGGCCTAGCTGTGCGTGTGTGTGTAAATGGGCTGTATAATGGTTGGACATAGACTGTGTATGTTTGCCAGGCCCCGCATAGGATCAAGTATTTAAGAAATGGATTCATATTATTATATATACATGGTCATGTGAGTCTGACGAGCTGATTCTAGTGAGGGAGTCAGAGGAACTTTCAGTTCAGCTCACTTCAGGCCCCAGTACAAGAACTGGATTCCATTTAGAGGAAGATTTGTTTGTAAGAATTGTTTATGAAACTAACAGAGTCAGAATCAGGTTTATTTTATAGCACACAAGAACTTTGATCCCATGCAGCTCACTTTGATTTTGTACTTGTTCACAAACATGCATGCACACTTCTTCAGAACAATTACTACACGGTTAGAACTTGAAGCCGTGAAGCCTGTATTTACAGGTACTTTCTATATTACAGTTTGTCAGGTTGAGGTGTTTTTTCTGCATCATGTGATGGTTCAACATGCTGATGGTCTGGGAACAAAACATGTTTTAGTTGAGTGGTTTTGGCATACAGTGTGTAGCACCGATCAGAAGGGAGAGGTGAAAAGAGTTTGATCCTGGGTGAGAGGGGTCACTGCTGATGCTAGCTGACCATTCCCTCACTCCAGGTCCTGGATGGAGGGCAGTGATCCTTTCTGCTGTCTTTAGAAATCCTCTGCAGTTTGTTTGGTTACCAGACCATAATGGACTGAGTGGACAGAGCAGCTTCTGTGGAAGCTACAGGAAATACATCCTCTGGGCCTTCGTAATGACTGCGTCTATATTAGTTGACCATTTCAGGTCCTGGGACATGGTGGTAACCAGAAACTGGACCAGCTGTTCCACCTGAATCAGACTCATCACTGTTCTGGATGAGGCAGATGATTATTGTGTCATCTAACTTCAGGAAGTTGACAGATGGATCACTCCAGTCATTTGTTTAAAGGGAGGAAACCAGTGGGGATAGCAGACTTCACTGGGGAAGAATCAGCATGAAAAGGGGAATGCAGACCATAATTGTACACTGTCTAAATATCGGCCATGAAATAGGCCTAATAATTTAAAAATTACATGAATTTAATATAATTGGAGGTAGGGTTAAACACAGGAAGTACTGGATTCTTCCTACTCCTTTTCAAAATAAAAATGATGGTTCTATTTTCATGTTTGATTATTATTCCTATTTTTATTTTTATTCATCAAATTTTTTCTCTGTTGACATTTTTTCAAATTTAAAAAAATTAACATTTCAATTCAGTTCAATATGGCAAAATTCTTATAACTTTATATAATAAGTAGCATCAGAAGTGCAGACCTGCAGCAGGCTGTGAAGCGTTTGTCACTAAGCCTGACAAAAACAAAAATAACCAAGTAGCATGAGCGTGCAACACTTTAATACTGTAACCCAATGCACCATAGTTGCACCTTTTTCACCAGAATTACAGCAATAGAGAGGGAAATATCTTTAAGCATTAGCCCACAAGAGAATCAGGGCAAGACTGGAGACTGGTCTGGGCTTCAAACTCACTGTAAGTGTTGTTCAATCTTCTCTGTCAAGTTTGATCTTTTTAAAATCAATAAAATATTCTCTAAGCTCAGTTTGAAGCCAGAAATCCAAGTCTCAGTGTGATAGGCAGCGCATTGGATACTGTCTAATTTTAAAAACAAGGGGCACCAGATGCATTGAAATTTGCATTTCACAAAAACATGTATTCAGTCCACAAGATACTGGAGAACCTACACAACACCTTACCTCCTCATGAATGATTTAGGAAGGGAAAGGGGATTATTGTGCAGGTGAGACTCACTACTCTCACAGAAGTTGGAGGAAATTTTAAGAAACTCCTATAAAAAATGTTGAAAAATAGAAAAAGTTTTGCATCCCTCAGTGTAAGTGGGGAAAGTATTGTTTTGCTTTAAAAATGTGGATTAAAAATTAAACAGTAGGAAGATTTTTTTTTACCAAATGTTTTGAAATAGGTGACCTGTACAAATCAATCATTAAAAAAAATTCTAAAACAAGGCTGTAGGTTTTATATTTACTGCAAAGCAAAAATATTTTTATATTAAAAACGTGTGCAAGCGTTCATGAATGCTTGTGTTTGCATTCTGGCGTTTGTTTTGTGTTGGCCGTCCAACTAATTTATGCCGTCCATCACGAGCTTCTTGGCACCGCTTGCACTCAAATGTTATTAACTCCCTCTGCGCTCAGCTATTCATCATTTGTAAGATTTCCACTGGGTGTTTTACTTTTTAATCAAGCATTTGATCCCATGCTGAGAGGCTCATTCAGCTGTGAAACAAGGCCCTGTCGTTCCCAGCTAACGATACGCATCCTCAGCTGAGCGAGCTGCTTGATGACAAATGAGCTCTTCATGTTCACCAGGAGGATGCGTCGCTGAAAAATAAACAGGAATCAGAAGACTGGACAAGAGCGGACAGACAGAAAAAACCTATAGGTCCAAACGGACTTGATTCTTTTTGTTTGTTGACCAGTCCTCCTCAAAGAATTTGTTGACAGATTGAAACAAGAGTCACTGAGGATAGCTCAACTCCTTGTTTGGTGTCAAACATAAAAGCTTAGTGTGTCGCTAATCAGAATATTGTTGCAGTATAGTTTCCTTAACTTCTGTTTCTATCATTTTGGATTTATCATTAATATTATACATGTTGTCATCTATTCATTCATCATCTGCCTCTTATCTGGAACCATACCTTGGGTACATATAGCAGAGATCCCCAGGGCGGACTGGGACAATAATCCAAGCCAGATGTAGCATCCGTTCTGACTCTGAAAGGTTGAATCAGCCTTAATATCAAATTATTTCTCTCCTATAGAATTTGTTCTATCACACTAGATCCTTTTCATCATCCTATTAAACCCCAAATGGCTAAAGCTGAACTTTTTCTGCCAGACTAATTGTGTCATTTTTGCTAAACCTAATGCTTTTTTATTCAGAATGCTCCATCAGTACCCGGGTCATCCCCCTCTCAATAAAGTAAAATAATCTCACTCTTAGATTTGTTCTAAAGTTGTAGCCTCCTTAAATTGTAGCTGAAGGTTCCTGCTCTGAGTCCTCACTGCTATCCACAGCTGGTCCAGGGAGATGACACTGCTCCCTTCTCCATCTTTGGAAGGAAAAATCCAAAAGCCATCCATAATATTCCAGCTGTTCACATTTAGTAAAGGAGAATTTTTTTAATGCATTGGCTCTGCTCAACAAGTGCTCTTAATCTCAATTAAATTTACCTGGTTAAAAAAAAAAATATATATATATATATAATACAAGGATTTCAATATTAATATCATGTATTTTTGTATGTAGTTGACATATTCTAACATTTGCAATATCCAGAACTTTAGTTTTATTAAGTCTGTTGAAGCTCATTAGCTAACCTCCTCATTAAGCTAGTGGTGATGGATGGTCATGAGTCTGTTTCATTTCTTACCTCTTCTCTTACTGAAAATCTGCCTATTGTCCTCCCTCTTCACTCAGCCCTCACTTATGAACCAGAAATATTGAGCTTCTTCACCAGGAGCAGTGGCTCAATCCCAACCTGGAGTTAGTAATTCTCCCTTTCCTGGTTGAGCACCATGGCCTCAGACTTGGAGCACTGATCCCAGTCCAAGCTGCTTCACACTCAGCTGAGAACTGTGTTATGGTTTGCTGGAGGTCCTGGCTCTGTCTGAGTCCCACAGGGAAATATTATTGGCAAAAAGCAAAGTTGCTTTCTGAAGACCCTCAAACCAAAGACATGCCTCCCGTTGGCTGCACCTAGAAATTATGTTCCTAAAATTTATGAACAGAATCATTGATAAAAAGGCAACCATGGTTCAACCGTTTTAGCATAAATATCTGCAGCTCATTAGTATCACTGAACCAGAGACGTTCAACATCACCACCAAAGAAAATGTGTTTGATGTCATAAAACAATATATCATTTATTTGAATGTTTTAATGTCTTTACCCTGACTGAGTGGACCCACTTTTATTTCTATGGTGTTACATAAGAATACAACATCTTTATTTAAATGTGACTGTTGACTGACAACAGTACAGCTCCAGAAATGTTCAGATTTTTCCACTCAAAACATCACATCCATTTTAAGTAACTATAAAAAATAGGCAAGAGAAGTGAAAATCTGTGATGTTGAGAGACAGATGAAGCAGTCCAGGCTTCACTTCCCTTTTCACATTATAATTAAACGATAAAACAACACAAATATATGTAAAGAAGTGCACCTTTATTCTGTTTTATATTTTGTTTTGTTTTATGACCATTTTTTTGAAACTGATGCAAATTGACCATACATAAGTTATTATAAACATTATTATAAAATTCAAGGAGCATGCTTCATATAAGGGAATATGTTGATGGGAAGTTGGTGTAAAAAGTTGCACTTTAAAGCTAAACTTCTTCATAGTTTTTCTCCCCAGAGTTTTTACACATCTCTATATTTATAAACCCTTAAACAGCCAGCATTATATCGTAGTCCTGAGCCAGAAGTCTGCATGCAACCTTTAAGGTGGTCTCAAAAGTCTTTAGAGTCATCAAAGTAGCTTAAGAAGAATTTTGAACTGAATTGCATCAAATGAAACAACTAAATCCAGAAATTTTACTGGAGCATAAAAAACTAGTAAAACTGCATGAAATGAAAACTCCTACCAGTGCACGTAAGTCATATATAAGTAGCACAAATAACATCCATTTCCTGTCAGCCTATATTGTATTTAAAAAGAGCATAAAGTGAAACCTCCTGCTGTGTAGAAGAACACAAGCACGCCTCTGGGGAAGTGAAGCATACCAGCTAAAGAATGTTTTATTGGCTTTTAAATACAGCAGCTTCATTTGATAATGTCATTTTATTTCTATTTGTTTTTACTTAGTTGTTTAAATTTATCACAAACTTTCATTCATCCACTACTTATCCAAGGTCAGGTAGCAGCAGAAGGTCCAGGAGGGAAGCCCAGACATCCTCCTCCTTCATCTCATCCTGGGTGAACTCATGGAATAATTTGGGATCCCAAAAGGAAAACAGCTGACCATGAAGAGGCCACAACAAACAATCTACTAAGGGAAAGGCACATCCTGAAGAGCCAGCTGTGATTGGTAAAAACAAAAAGTCCAAGACATTGTGGCAGAGAGGAATTTACCACTCCAACTTCTGCCTTCTCTGGCCTTCAGCCAATCAGTGCCTTATATGGTCTCTATAGGTCAATGATGGGGACCAAAACTATGACCTGCTGGGCCCGCCCCTTACCTGTCATTGGTTTCCTCCTGGCCCAGCTTAAAACGCTACCATCCGTACTTCCGGATAATAAAAACTCTGTTTGTGCCTTCGGACTTTGCCTATCAGCACAGTCTTTAGCAACCTCTCTGTTAGTGTCTGTGTCACAAAATTGTTTTTACTGCTCTAGTGTGGACTCCACTGGCCTGCAGCTAGTAGACTGTAAGGCTGGGATCAGGCCTACAAGGCCACCATAAGACTGTTTGGGGCAAGTGTGTATAATTGTGTATGTGTGTGTGAGAGAGAGAGAGAGAGAGAGAGAGAGAGAGAGAGAGAGAGAGAGAGAGAGAGAGAGAGAGAGAAAATGGATAATTACCAAAAATCCTTGTGGTGTGTGTATGCATATTTATTGTATTTACTTCATGACAAACTAAGGTAATCAGGAATAACAGAGTTAGATACAATACATAGATACTATACATCAGAAAAAAGATCTGAACTGATGAATGAATGTGTCACGCCAATGTAGAAGAGGAGAAACAGGAGGAAGCACCATGGCAACTTAAGGCCCCACACACCATACAGATCAACTTAGTCAGGATGTTCTAGTAACTAGAGGAAGCTGAAGGACAGCACAAAGGTAATAGCTGTATGATGATTTATCTCTGTACATCAAAATGAAATGCCTTTGCTGAAACCACCTCTACTCTGCAAAGAATTTGATTTATTCTCTGAAAGGCCTTTGAAGGATTCTTTTCCAGCGCGTCTTCATGATCCTGTGAGTGTGTGCGTTTACAGGTGTGTAATATATAAATATCGATGTGCACGTGCAGCGCTTACAGACACCCAACAGGAAATTAAGTGGCTGCTGATCATCGGACATCCAGGAAAAGAAGCAGCGGCTGTGATATTAAAAACGCGTCCGATGCAGGTGGTGGATACAGAAACAGACTTATCCGAACTGACAGCACGTTTTATATTCGCCCTCGTCTCTCATAGGTTTCAACATTTGAAATGACAGACTGATTTTTTTATTTTATTTTGTATGTGCATGTGTTTGTGGAGCAAAGAGATGTGATCTCCTGTAATCTGATTGCCAACCAGAGCAGGAGAGATGTCAGCGTCCAGAGAGCAACGAGCTCTGCAGGTTTCACCTCACTGCTCCTCCGCAGCACAAAGGATTATTGGCTTCTGTTTTTCTATGGAAAACATGAACAAAAATCTCTTTCTTGAAATTTTAATCAACAGCTACAACAAGACCTGACTTTATTCTATTGTATTATGTTTGTTCTTTTGCCCGCAGCAGCAGTAGGAAAAGTTTTTAGAAAATCTTCAAACTGAATCTATGTAAACGCTGCAGCTTTGAAAACACCCTTGTGGCCCCTTAAAGCTCTACTAAGGTTATATAAATAATACATCGTTTTAACATAACACCTGAATTATCAATCTTCCTCTTTTACAAAGTTTAATTTTGGTTACTTTCACATATTTAGCTGTGTCTTACTAATATCAAAACACAGTTAATTGTTCACT
Source organism: Callopanchax toddi (assembly GCA_006937965.1). NCBI lineage: Eukaryota > Metazoa > Chordata > Actinopteri > Cyprinodontiformes > Nothobranchiidae > Callopanchax > Callopanchax toddi. Next base: position 4,084,849 of record SSNR01000028.1, on the reverse strand, counting down.
GAGTTTAGTCCAATGAAAACTGTTAAAGGTGAGCAATTTATTAATTTATGGGCATTTTTTCTCCTCTGGACTTTTACCTATAAATGTAATTTTCTCAGCCACAGTCGTGGAAACAAGAAGAGCAAGAATAAGCTCTCTTAACAGTCGATCATCCATCATTCGCAAAAAATATAAAATCTATGCTTTATTAAAAGAGCCTTGGAATAATGCTTTTATGTTCCAAGAATAAAGATTGGATTATTGGGCAAGTACTGGTAAATCTCATGATCTAACATTCAGCAGATAACTACAGCAGAATCACTCAATTATTTAGTCAGAAGTTAATCATTCCCTGCATTAAATGATCCCTGTGTTTTAAAGCTTGCCATGTAGTGCTGTGAAAAAGTCCTGTCAGTCCCTTTACTGATTGATTTAGTTTGTATATTTTTGTCACACTTGACTGTTTCAGATCAGCAAACTGATTTCAGCGTATTAAGGATAACCTGAGTAAATGATGATAAAACAGTCTCAACTTGTGATTGATCAATCACGTTATTTAGAAAGCTGAATGCAGCTCCACTAGCTGATTACTGTCAGACCTGTAGAATTAAGAGATTACTTCAATGGATTCTGTTCGACAACATTAAGTAGGCTAAACAAATCTCAAAAAGCAACATATCATACTCTGTTCTGAAGAAATTGATGAACAAAAGAACCCAGAACATAATCTAAAGCTCTTCAGGTCATGATTTAAAGATAAAAACATGCATTCACGTTGATGAAAAACATCTTGACCAAGACTTTTAGGAAAATAATCAGTGGTCTGACGACACAAAAGTGGAACTTTCTGCATGGAAGGTGTTTCCCGTTCCATCTAGACTAAAACGGACCCTGGATTAAATAAAAACATCAGACCAACAGTCAGACACAGTGGTGGTAGAGTGATGATCTGAGGCTGCTTCATGACATGATTAATTAATGGAAACATGAATTCTACTGTAATATTCTGTGGGAACATTTCTGACCTTTGACCCCCATGCCTATGACTAGGGGTTGCACGAACTAGTCAACTAGTCAAAAAGTCGACTTTTGTGGGCTGTAGTGACTTTTAAAACCAAAGGTCGACTCTTCGCTGATCACGTGAACTTTTATTTTGAAGGGGTTTCGTTCCATTTCCTTTGTGTTTCGGTCTGGCGCTGCGCTATTAAAATGGATATTTACTCAAAGAATACTTCTTGGCAGCTTTTGATGCCCTTGCCAATCGTTCAACCCCTACCTATGACCCAGCTCACTGGGACACAACATAAAACAGAGACTGAACACGATTTTATGGCTTTAGGAGTTTTATTATTAAAAAATGCAATTTCTGTTTTTTAAAAAAGCCTCACAAAAACCAGCACAAGCAGACAGGCGGCGCACAGCGGGCTGATCGGCAGGTCGTTTTGTCTCCATGCACTCACAGGTGGAGCTCATTAGTGCAATCAGGGACATGCAGACTGTTGTTACAGCTTGGCCAGTGCAGACAGGTGTAACTACTGGAAAACCCTTCAATGTGGCTGAATTAAAACAATAATAAAACAATGTAGAAGCAGGTATATTTGTCTGTGTTTTAACCCTTAAAATATTATGGCCTGACATGCTGAAGTAGGCGATCCTGGTGGTCTACCTAACAAATTACGGTAGTTTTTGTTTCAGGGAGAAGAAAAAAGGTTGTGTTCACATAACCTTTAATTTTCTAAGTCTCAGCATCTTTTTTCGCCAATTGTTCCCAACAAGCACTAAATATATGGAGCCACCTGGAGGAAACTCCTACATCCAGCATCTTTTCTGGAATAAAACGAAGTCCTCCATGTTTTTAATGCCCCTAGCACTTTAGACAGAAACACTCAGAGCTTTTCAGAAAGGTGCTGAGGTCTCAGCTGTTACACCCAACCACAGCTAGAAGCTGCTAAAATAGCAGGGAGGCAGTTCTATTAGTCTCTCAGATTTTACTATGATGATCTTGGAGATGATCTTTTCTTTAGCAGCATGTGACTTGTCTGATTGTAGCAGTGGGTTGTCTGGACCAAAGGTGAAGGCCTGATTTATTTATTTATTTATTTTTTCATTTTCAAGTCCAGTTCTAGTTTCATCAAAAGATTTAGTTAGTGGACTCAAGGGACAGAAATAAGCCTCCCTCCCTCTTCTAGCTTCAACCTCCCCAGGGACAGAAAGAATCTCCACACTGGAGCTCTTTAAGGGTAAAACAGCAACGTGAGGTGGTTTGAGATCCTGATTCCTCTCCCTGTTTTATTCCAGGCATGTCGTACCAGCAGAGCGCTCGGGGCAGACCACCAGCACACTGGTGGGATTACATTATTCTGCAGTTGTAGCTGATAAACTGTGAACCTTTTAGGATTTCCTGTATTTATATCATAATGAGCTGTAGTTGGTTAAAGGGTTGAAATGGAGGCTAGAGGCCGATGGTGGTGATTTTTTAAATTTCAGATTGTAACGTTTGTAAAAAAAAAAAAGTTTCACTTAATAAACTGTCAATAAAATATTAAAAGTATCTAACAAAGTATAATGTATCATAAATGATGAGTCATTAAAATTGTCAGATCATATCAGATTGACTCTCAGGTTCTTTTGAGTACCAGGGAACCAACGCTTATTAATAAACTTTATAATAATGTTCTGTTATAAAACCTTTATAAAGCATTTGTTAATGATGAACAAAACATTTATAAACTATTTGTTAATGATGAGCATAACATTTATAAACTGGTTAAATGTACCAAACATTTATAACCAGCTTATAAATGTTTAGTTAATAGTTAACACATAGCTTATAAACAACATATTTTATTGTTCTGTCCATCATTAACAAAGAGCTTATAAATGATGTCCTAATGATTAACAAATAGTTTATAAATGGTCTGCTTATTGTTAACAAAGAGCTTGTAAATTATGTTTTAATCATTAATAAATAGTTTATAAATGTTCTGTTCATCATTAACAAATGATTTATAAAGCCTTTATAACAGAACATTATTATAAAGTGTTACCAATAGTTTATATAAAAATCTATTTATTACTGTATTTTCCTAACTAATTTATTTACAAAATAAAACAGAACATTAATAAACATTCATCCAAATGATTAAAGATGTTATAAATGTCATGATCCCGCCCTGTTTGTGCCTTTTTTGTCCTGGTCTTCCCTGTCTAGTTGTCCCAGGTGTTCCTCATGTGTTTAATTGCCTCACCTGTCCCTCGTGTGCTGCTCGTTTGTCAGTGTATTTAAGTCCTGTCTGTTTTTGTCACAGTGTCGGTTCATCTGTTTTTGGTTCTAGTATTCCTGCCTGTGTTCAAGAGTCCTTTTTTTGGTAATAGAATCCTTTTGTGAGCTAAACACCATCTCCTCCTCCTGCTTTTTGGGTCCCACCTGCCACGTTCATGACAATAAAAGGGTCTAGTTTTAAGTTCCTTAAAGAAAGTGAAGTTGAGTCATTTTAAAATTAACCTGGCTGAGTTGATTTTAGTAATTACTGATAACTGATCCATTTTGATTAGCAATCTGACACCAGATTTAGTCGAAGGTTGTACTGTGTACTGATTGGATTCTTATGTTGATTTAAGCATTATTTTCTAAGCAATGAATTCTGATTAAATACACTTTTATCAAAAACAATCATTGTTATTCATTTGTCATTAAGTTTGTGAAAAGAGAAATGATTTTATTAAAGAGAAAAGTCATGAGTTTCTTCATAGGACCGTTGAACTGGATCAGAAAGGAGGTTCTGTCAAGGTTGTATTGTGACGACTCCACATCTTGTTGTAGAAAGCTGTCGCACACATCTGAACGTTGTGGCTTCGAGAGAACGCGATATTTCTGGATCCTGTCTGCACAAGTCTGATAGCAGAGTGACCAGTGGCTTCTGTTGACCTTTGACATTTGCATGGCCTTTGCATGATCTTTACAAGACTCAAAAACTGAATAAATAAAAAATTCAACATGAAACAAATTGCACTCAAACACCTGACAACTGAAATCCCAGGATTAAATCACTGAGGTAGATGAAGACTGACGATAGGGAATATTTGATTAATAAATGAGATTAGAAAAGAATAAACAGAACAAAGATCAAAAATCTTGTGAAGAAACACAAATAAACACGATGACCAAAAGCAAACCTGAGAAATAATACATCTCCTTATAAACACCAATACTTTATGCATTCATTGGGTCTAAAAAGAGGGTAAACCATCTACATCACTTATCAGTTCTTGTCAGTGCTGGACCCAACAAAGTTTTACTCCAAATCAACAGAACATTTTAAATTCTAGTCTTAAGAATATGTTTGTTTGTCTGTTTTTTAGAGAAATGTCATGGTTTCCTGTCTGTCTAGTCATGGTTTTAGTTTAGTCTGTTATCAGTGTCCTTGTTAGTTTTTGTCCTCCTCCTCTGTCTTGTTTAGCTCATGTTATTGTCCTTGTTTTGTCTTTGATCACATTTTGGTTTAGTTAGTCTTCTGTGTCTAGTCTTAGTTTATTAGGTTTTTTGTCTCCATGTTTTTATTCCTGTGTTTATTCATTGTTTAGTTCTCTGGTCCTGTATTAGTTTGGTTTTTTATCTGTATCTAGTTGGTTCTGGTTTTTTAGTTTATATTCTTCATGTCATGTTATGGCTCAGTCTTTAGTCCATGTCAGTTTAGTTGCCCCTGTGTTCCTGTCCTGTCCTGAGTCTGTATGTATTGTTTAGTCTTTTATTCATGCCCCCTGTTTTCCCCTGCTCATGTTGTTATTTTCTTATGTTGTGGTTCAGGTTTAGCTTATCCTCATGGTTTGTTTTTAGTTTAATTTTTCATCCAGGTCATTATTCCATGCTCCTGTTCTCCACTTCTCCCTCCCACTAATTAAGTTATTGTCCACACCTGCTCCTCATTATCTTGAGTTACCTCCATGTATTTAAGCCCTCATGTGTCATGTTAGTTTGTTGGATTGTCTGCTTTGTTTCATGTCCTGTTCCTTGTCATGCCTGCTCTTTAGTTTTATTCTGCCACGACCAAGCTTAATAAATCTTTTAAGTTCATCCGACGCCTTCTGCTTCTCCATCCTCACCTGTACTTTGGGTCCACCTGCCACGCTTCTTCGTTATAAGAAATTAACCTCTGTCTGGTGTTTCTTTGAGATGAACCTTTAATTAACCCCTTGCAGAGCTGTGAGGGGGTCATGGAAGTCTGGTTGTCCAGTTCACTTGTATCTGTGGACTTGGCAAACCCAAAGAATGGAAGGAATTCTGTGTGGGGGGGGGGGTCACTTGTTAAGACTATCTGATCGTTTTACAACCAAAGCAAGAGCTGAGTCTGCAATCTTGGCAGTAAGTTGAGTTTGCTCCCAGTCTCGGATGGCCTCCACCAGGGCTGGTCATGCATACTGGTACTATGGAGGTTTTCCAGACATGTCCCACCGACAGGAAGCCTCGGAGCAAACCCAGAATTCACCAGAGGGATTACATGTCCTCTAGGGCTGAAACGATTCTTCGAGTACCTCAAATAATTCGAGTTCAAAAAAGCCTCGAGGCAAATTCTCTGCCTCGAGGCTTCGTTTAATTCATATTTAATTAATTCATGGCTTTGCAATCGCCCGGGGTCATGTTTCACCCGGACCGAAATAAGTGGCGCACATACACACTGCACTGAATGCACACGCGAGTAGCGAATGTAACTTAAATTTATCCTAAGCCATGGTGGACAACTAGACCGTACTAGTACTAGACCGGTACAGACTGAAAGATGTTGGTAGGTACTGGTAGCGAAAAAACACGGTGCCGACTTTGGTACTGAGATGCTTCATTTATCCGCCTGAGCAGCTACACGGGTGGAGACACAGGTGAGACGGAGGAGCAGAGAGCCCCTCCCCTCCCTGTCAAAACAGCGTAGCGAGTTGCAGGTTAAAAATTCCGAAAAACTCTATAAAGTTTCGCCGCATTTTGGAAAGGTAAACAGGAACAGAGCAAAATGAAACATATGCAATGAGATTTGTGCCGCAAAAAACAGGCATTCCAGCAATTAGTCGAAGCCACGCATTGCGTATGGAATTAACTTGCTGCTGCAGCGCTGTCACTTCAGTCTGACTGAAAAAGGTGTGTGAGGGGAAGACAGTGACATAACAGAAAGTTCCGAGGTAAGCAATAAATACCAGTAATAATAGTAAATGCACTTATATGCCACAAAACCATGGTTTATATCTATTTTTTATTTAAAAAATGTTTAATACTTTGTTATTTTCTCTCAGATTTATACATTGTACATGTAATTTATACATACATATAAATATATATGTATTATATATATATATATATATATATATATATTAATGTATATTTATATATACATACATACATGTAATTTATTAGAGTACTCGATTAATCGAAAAAAGATTCGATAGAGTACTCTATTACAAAAATATTCGATAGCTGCAGCCCTAATGTCCTCTCTGGTCTGAGCATCCTGGGGATGTACCAGGAAGAGCTAGAGTGTCGCTGGAAAGAAGGATGTCTGTAGCCTAGTAAACTAGACCGTCAGTTCTGCTTTGCAGACTTTGGTCTAGCCACGCTCCATTGGAACCTCTGCAGCCCATTGATTGGTTCAGTCAGTCTCGTACCGGGCCAATCACAATGCTCTAATGGTTTGGTGGGCGGGATTAGCTGATGGTAGCAAAGCTTCAACTTTGAAATTAAATAACATGGTTGGCAGCTCGGGAACCACGTTTGTTTGAAACGACTTTGTCATCAACTTTTGACGATTTAGATTTGGGCTTTTCTTTAAAACGTGGACAGATAGAGGGACGAAGGATGTATTTGCTGTTTTGCTGACAGGATACGGTAAAAGTTTAATCCACCAGCTGGTTCCAGTTGTTGCTAAACGGCTCTGATTGGTCCTAGCAATATCCAATAGCATATAAAGACAGTTTAATTGACAACCGTTGATCCGCCAAATGAGTCGTTTCAATGGATTGTGGCCAGACTATATATCCACATATATAGTCTGGCTTGCCAGGCTAGGATGTCTGGGCTTCCTTCCTGGACCTGTTACCTCCATGACCCAGCCTTGAATAAGCAGAAGAAATTAGAGAGATGAGAGTATTTCAACCCTTTCACCTTCCCTGGACATGTCATACCAGTGTGTGTCAATGGCACATACAGTATGTGGATGCTGTGGTGGGGCTGAAAAGAAGCAAGATGCAGGCAGCATGTGTGCAGGACGTAGCATTTAAATGCAGATTAAAGCAGGAAGTTCTGCATTTTCAATTGACCACCCAGATTGGTAGGCTATGCCTGACGGAGTATGTGAGGTGTGAGATCGTGTGCAAAGCGGCAGCACCGCTCAGGTTGTCAGCCTGAACAAGCTTGGAGACTTCACCACATTTGTTTTAGTTTAAAATATCATGTTGTATTAAAAACAATTACCCTGGTAGGAGAAAAGAGCAAAACAGACTCTGCAGAAAAGCAGGGGTTGTGTTGTGTTACTGACTGATTTTGTTTTCTCTTTATGCAGCAAAATCAGTTACCATTCATAGAGCACCACACTAAAGGGTGAAATTTCACATTTACATTAGGGTCTGTGATTGCAACAAAGCAGTTTTAAGTTCTAGGGACATTGCCATCATAAATAACGTCTGGATTTTCATGGTGAGGATGAATTCTTTTGGTTTGGGCTTTGTGACAGTCTCACACTAAAGAAAAGAGGAAAAAACTCAAAGTGAAGTGTATCTTCAGTCATTCCCATTTGTTCCCACATGCACCCACCCACTCTGCTCCTTGTTCTTCCAAGAACCGACTGATGGAGATGCTGTGTCAGCACTACAGACTGGTCCAGCAGGACCCATTCACCATTTCTTATCTCAAATGCTTGTTTTTCTTTGAACCACGCAAAATTAAGTCCAAGCATGCAGCAGCAACACAGCCTTTCACAGAAAACATCAAATGAACCTTTTTTGAGCAGAAACCAGCCAGAAAGTTTTCCATTTAAGAGCCAGTGTTGTGGACATATTCTCTGTGGATCTTTACAGCCTTTCATCAAAGAAATTCAACATGACTGCTTTATAGCAAATCTGCAGGAAAAACTTGCTATATCAGAATATTTTGTTTAGAAAAAGAAAAGCCAGTTTTAGGATAGATGGCGGCATGAAAAGGACAAGCAATGGCAGAGTTACACCAACAGAAATCTCTGTGTTCAGGCTGTTATCAACAACTTTTTTGTACACTGCAGAAAGACTTCACCGTGAAAAGTATAACTTTTGGGAGGCACTATTTCCTCAGGTTTTTTAATGCATCTGCAGAGATCATTTATGAAGGCACTATTTATAATAAAACTGCAGACATGTTTGAAATGTAGTGTGAAGATATAAATAAATCAGTGCATTTGTTTCCCTATAAAACTCAGAGCTGCACAAAATCCATATTTATGTGTCTTTGATAGCTGAATTAAACCCAGTGTTAACCCTTTTATATAAAGCAGAGGATGATGTTATGGCCAGCTGTTACAGATGGGCCATACCCATTCAGGAATGATTAAAAATGCTCCTACTGCAGCAGACTCTCAACCTCCAACTTCTATTGGTATCCAAGCCCTTCTAGAATGACCAATACTGTCTGATCATCCATTGGATGTTCCATCTCAAACTTGCCAGGGTGAGGAAACCCTGCCACAATGTGAAGGGAGAGAGTGGAAAGATTTAGATCATTAGAAAAGATTTTCCTCTTTGAGTGTTTGGAAAGAACTGAATCAGAACAGTCATTGACTGGAGGTGTTTGAGATGTCCGTGTCATTGGACTTCGATACAGAACTGTGAGAACTAAAAGCCTTTTCTGTTGTGTGTTCTAACTTTTGTTGACCCAGCAACTGGAGATTTACATCATGGTTTTTGTTTTGTTTTCACAATACACTTAATTTAAAACTGAAATCAGCATCTTTACATTAATGGCACTCAGCACAGAGCTCTTTATGAAATTTCGTGTCTTCTGATTTTTATCAAAGAAATAGTCCTCGAAGGCCACTATCCTGCATATTTTAGATATTTACCTGCTTCAACACATGGTTTAAATGGTTCAATTACCTCCTGCATTTGCCTCTTGATCAAGTGTGAGAGAAACCATTAAAACATGCAGTAGTGGCCCCCATTGCCTACATCTGACCAAGAGCGAACAGGGAAATCAAATATATGGAAACATGTTTAATGTTTATCCAATAAAAAGTTCATTTTTTTAACAGAGTGGGAAGCATTCCATGTCTGGTTCTAGTTTCTAATTGTCACACGTGCCCTGTGTCTTACATGCATCCATCTTTTTCCTTCCACGTATCCAAAGTCAGACCAGCAGGTCATGAAAGAAGCCAAGACCTCCTTAATAACATTTCTCAGTTTCTTCTTGGATATTCCAAGGAGTTCCCAGGCCAGATAAGGTACAGAATTCCTTCAGCCAGTTCTGGGTCTCTTTCCAGTGGGACATAATCCAGGGAAATGCTCCACAGAAAGATGACTAGGATGCACAATAATCAGATGCCTGAACCACCTCAGCAGACTCTTCAATGTGGGGGAGCAGCGGATCTACTCTGAGTTTACCCAAGGTTAATAATGGAGCTCCTCACTTTATCTTTAAGGCTGAGCCCCACCCTGTAGAGGAAGCTCTTTTTAGTCAATTGTATCCAGGAGGTCCATCCTTTGGTCATGGTCCAGATCTTGTGATCACAGGTGAGAGTTGGAAGGTAGATGGACGAGTAAGTCAAGAACTTTGCCTTTTAGCTCAGCTCCTTCTTTAACAAAGCAGACTGCAGCAAAGTCTTCACTACAGTTCTCGCTGAGTTTTATCTATCCATTCATGAACAAGACATCAAGATACTCAAACTCCTACACTTGGCTCAGATACTCCCAACCTTGAGGGGGCATTCCACCAATGCTTTATCTTTCATAGTTTTCTATCATTTATTTAATGTCCTGTTTTTTGTTTTGTTTTGTTTAACCACACTTTGGCAGAAGTTTCCAAGTTTTTAGGATATCTTTGACCTTCCCACCTCTCAGTGCCCTTAGTGCTTATCTAAAATAAAAGTTTGTTAGTTTTAATTTTTTATGTCTTAAACTTTTTTAAAATTTAAATTGTGACTTGGATGTTTTGTGATGACCCTGAAAGTTAAAGTTAAAGTCATTGACATTTTTTCTTGAGCTTTGACCTTTAAGCTTTCCTTCAATCCTCTCAATAAACTTTAGAAATAGTCAGAAAGACTAAATCACTCATTATTAACATGGTAACGATGTAACAGAAGCCCCTCCTGCGTGTGGTCACTAGTATAAAGTCATAACAATCTATCATTGCCCACTTTTTAAATGGCAAGATGTTTGAAAAAGACAGTTATGTAACATCTGTTTATGGTCACTGCCAAGGTGACTGTAGGTTATTTTTGCTTCCCACGCTTCTCATCCACCTGATTATTCAGCCAACCTGATGACTCAAAGCTTGTACAACGACTTGGCATGTTGTCACACCCACGCTGCTGTAAGATGAAAGCTTTGTCTTCTATCATCAAACTGTAAACCTCTAATGAATCGAGAAAAAAACTCTGTTCAGCTTCATTTTGGTGAGATTGCACACAAGAGCCATCAGCATATCGAGGCCGGACTTCAGCACGTTGCAAGCCAACATGAAACTGATGCAATCAGTGAAACATAAGAGTTGGCTGCTCGGTTTCCTTTGCATGTAGAACCAAGAAGCTTCGTTAAATTCTCTTTAGACAAAAAAGACAGTTTCATGGATAGTGGCTGCTCTAGATTTGAACTGATGGACTTTATGTATTGGAGTTTTCAAAAAGAAATTGCACCTTAAACCTATTAATGTAGACCCAGAAATAACATTTTCCTGACTTTGTCACAGAAGGTATCCGTGTCCTCCTAAGAAAACAAATAAAAACAATTAAACTGAGTAAGAAATATGAAGTCCAGATGCCTTTTCCTTTTAAGGCCTATGCAACTTTTTGATTCTCAAAATGTCTGGAGCGGTGTGATCACAAACCTGCACATTTATCTCCAAAAGCAGAGCAGATGGGGGAATGTTAGAAATTACTGGCACCAGCAATGAAGCAGATGCTGGTTTTCTGTGCTCAGAGGCAACCCACACTGAAACAGCTGTTGTTTAAAACAGTTCTAAACCATAGGGTTTATAATCCGGCCAGTGAATCCCCCACCAACCCTCATATACATACAACCCCTCGGCTCCCAGATCCCGACAAATGGTCTTATGTGGAAAGTTTTGTGATCACATGGACATTTTTTAAACCGCGGTTTCCTGGTGGCTTTATGCATGATTGAACTTTAACAAAACTTAGTTTAAAATTAAATATGTGCAAATTTAATAAGGTTCCCATCAGTCACAGTTTTATGATGTGTTCGTTCTAATTACCATACTGGCTGGTCATGAAAATCTTGCTGTAAAGAGTTCATTTTTTCACACAACATTAATTCAGGTCACTTTACGTTTTAAGTCCATCCCATGAGCCAGTATCTTTCTGGGCTGTGACTGTTGGTGATGAGTTCCTGAATAACAATTACAAGGGAGTTTCTGTTAATCCTCTGCAGCATGAAGAGATAACATGTAACAATCTGGTGCCAAGACATATAACCAGTCTTTCTTTTTATGCATGACTTGTATTATTAGTGTTGTTGAGATCTGGAATTGCAGAATCAAGCAACATGTGGAATCTACCAACTTTGTGTCCATTGACTTGGTGCCAAATGATCATAACTGTAGACGAGGTGAATGAAAGCAGCCACCTGTTGCTAGCTCTCCTTCTCTGCACCTTAACATTACAGTACTCACCAATTACACGTGATTCCAATTTAAAAATGGTTAGTTCTGACCCTAGAACCTGAGGGACCTCTTTTACATTAAGACAAAGGGTATGGTGTTCCTTTTTGAAAATGAGCACACCTACAAGATGCACATAGCTGCTGATTCATTTTAGGGAAATAACATGATCTGTTTCTGCTTTAGTTTCAATATGCCTTCTTCAGTTGTGTGTGGGCATCTCTAGTTTGCAGCAAAACAGAGAAAAATAGGTGACAAATGTGTTTTTCAGCACAAGAAAATGCAGGTGAATCAGACTGTAGTTAACATAATACACTGAGCAAAATATCTTGCTGTTAGCCCCATGCTAGTGTCCATTATGTAGCATTTCCTTGCTGTTGGGCAAAAAATCTTGTATCTTCAAAAATGCAACTCTTAGTGGAAAAAAAACATGTTTCTTTGACCTAAAACAAACCCTGTATCGTCACAACTTCACAAGCTCTTTTTGACACTTTGCTTTCAAAAGTCATCTATAAAACCACAGATAGATGCAAGGTGGCCAGTAGAGCTGATTTATGTAAAATCTTGAAAGTGATTTTAATAAATCTCCATTTGTAAGGACAGACCACTCTACCCTACATCTAAAAGAGGACTGGAACCTCTAGTTCATAGAATGAAAGCGTAAAACAGCCCAACTAACAATAGGAGTAAGGGATGAAATGGGATTCACTGAAAATCTAAAAATGAAATCATGCCTCAAAACTTTCATTCACCATCAGTAGAAAAAGTTTGACAATGTCAGTGACAATGTGACAATACTGGGGCAGCAGCTCAGGCAGAGAAACCCAGACTGTCCCTTCACCGGCCTTTCCAGGCCAGCCTACAGATAAAATCCCTCCAGCGTGTCCTGGACAGTCCAGGTGTCTGCTTCTAGAGGTACGTCCAGAATACCTGTACAGGAGTCATCCTAACCACATGTCTGAATGGCAGTGGATCTCCTCTGAGCTGCCTGAACTCCTCATCCTGTTTTTAAGGTTGAGCCTGAGGAGAAATGGAAATAAACTTTATAACCCAACTACAAAGGTACTTTGGTGTTTGCTTGATAGCTAAAGTGACAAAGTGTTTTAAAATCTATTGCAAAAAATGTCTAAAAAGTGATGATTGTAAACATTTTAATTTATATTTAAAAGAGAATCTCCCTAAAATAAAATTTGTTGTGATACTCTGGCTACAGTCAGATATTTTTTACAAACCATAAAAAGAAATAAATATGAAAATATTTGGGCATATTCTGATTTTCATATCCCTTTCCCCCCTCTTCTTCCTCTTCAGCATATTAGAAACACAAAGATCTAAATTCTTCCCTCACTAACTTTTCTTTATACGCTTTCACTCTGCAGGTTTATGGTTTTGGCATCTTGACTTGTGATTGCCCCCACAGTCACAGATCTCCAGCAAGAACAGAACTCATGGTGTGAAAACACCTAAAGGCTCAGTTCATTTGAATCCCTGTTACTGACTGGGCCTGTCACCCAGTACATGACAAACATGTAAGCAAAGTTATTCCTTCACTCACTTTACTCACACTGATTATGAAATACAGCACAGAAAATGAAGTCTGGCAAACTTCGTCAAAGACAGCTGCCTGATTATAATCGCGTCTTCCCTGTAATGGTAGAGAAATGCATTTGTTCGGCGTCACACGCCGAGAGAATGATTTGCATTTTAAGACACGCTTTCATGATATTTCATGAGCCTGCAGGCTGTCAGGGCTCAGCGGTGAGGAACACTCTCAGCCATGCAAGCTAATGGAGCAAATCTTGTTTTCTTTTTTTAATACACATCAAGTTCATACATTTCGTCTATGCACTCATTTTTTAAGTATCCTGTTAATTTTAGGCTACAGCTGGTTTTCATGCAAACCATTAGTTCAGATTCAAACGTTTAGGGTGCTTTTTCCTTTTTTATGTATAGGTTTCATCCTTTTTGTGCAACACTTGATTTTTTATCACTGACATTTTTTATTTCACTTCTTTTTATTAAGAACCTAGAAGGGTGCATGGGAGTTTGCCCAACCAGTCTACATGTGTTTTGTGGACTTGGAGAAGGTGTTTGACCATGTCCCTTGGGGTGTCCTGTGGGGTACCAGGCCCCTTCATACAGGCTGTGAGGTCCCTGTACGATTGGTGTCAGACCTGGGTCTGAATTGCCGGCAGGAAGTCTGGCTCATTTCCAGTGAGAGTTGGACTTCGCCAAGGTTGCCTTTTGTCACCGATTTTGTTCATAACTTTTATGGACAGGATATGGACGCTCGCTGGAAAATCAAACGTGTTTGATAATCTCATGGCTCCTGTTACGATCTCCCATCTTCAACACCCGATTCTTCCTCCCGTCAGCTCCAGCTGACTTTGACAGCTCCTGGCTCCGCCCCCTGTCTTCGGAGAAACACGCCGGGCTCGCACAGCTGCAGGAAATTATGCAATCAGCTCGGCGTGGATAAAAGCAGGGAGTGAATGGTTTTTCCTTTGCAGCGCCTCCTTCTGCCTGATCTATGATAATAAACTTATTTAATAATCAGTACTTTTGTATTAATGGTCTTTTGTGTTAGTCCTCTTTATAGTACATCTCCTAGACCCTTTCAGGGGACGTAACAGCTCCTCCTCGAGGAGGACCCAGAATTTCTCACACTGCTCACGCGCTGACCTGAAAGTTGTAGTAGAAGAAGAAGAAGGAGGAGACAAATGTCTCCTCACTTCTGGAATTTCTTCTTCATCTGCTTTTCTGCTTCTTCTTCTCTAAATTTCCGCATTCACCTGGGAGCGCATTAGGATCTCCTCGGAGGAGCTGGACAAAGTGACTGGGAGTAGGAAGCCTGGGCTGGTTTGCTTTGCCCCCGCAACCCAACCTTGGATAAGCGGAGGAAGACGGAGGACGGATTCATTCCAGCTTCAAGGACCAAAAAACAAAACTTTTCTTCCTTCAGCAGACACTTTCTATAGGCTTTTCTCATGCTACTCTTTCTGATGCAGACTCTCTCTGCTTTTATTATTTGAATTGTCAGATATGAGAATGGATTTCCTGGAAGTTTATGTTTCTTTGTATGACTACAGGCTGGAGCATTAATGTAAAAGTAAAGTGATTTAAAGTGGGTGTCTAAGCACAGCCAGCCATGCTCCAATGAACAGCTCAAGCCATCCCGAGCAGCATTTGTCAAACTCTAGAACAAAGTAATCAAAGAGGAAAACAGCAGTACATGGTTTGGTTTAGTCATTAACTTTAGCCGTCTCTGCTTCAGCAGAGACTCCAAACACATTTTTTTAGATATAATCTTTTTTTTTTAACGTCCATGTTGTATTACAAGGAGCTGGAAACTAAATGCGTTTGTATGAACATCCTTTTTTTTTTTTTTACAATCATTGAACCAAAGAGCTCTAAATGCAAAACTCTTCTGTAACCGTTTTATTTCTGGTGAATAATTACTACAGCTTCAGTCTAGAGTCTCTTCCCATTATGTTGCTGTAAATGACACCTTAAAGGTTTTTAGGCCTTTTTGTGTGTTTCTCTGTGGAAGTATATTTACTATTATGAATAGCTTTCTTTAACACTCAGTTTGAAGAAATGTCTGAATGCAGCCAGGGGAAAAAAATGAATTGTTGTTTTTAAAAACAGCACAGATGTCTAAAATTTCTCAGCAGTCCATGCAATTTTATTTTATGAAACATGTTAAATCATCAGTTATGCATTACACAGTTATTTAAGTGGAATATTGTAGTTATTTTCAGTTGCAGCAGCAAAATATTGCATTTCTGATGCATTCAGGGTCATCAGTCAGGGTCATAAACTTTGTTTCTCCACACAAAGGCTGTTCGTCTGCAGTATGATGCTTATTTCTATCGTTTACACATGGACTTGCTTTAAAATCACTTCACAACAGTCCTTGTTGGTCTCCTGTATTTAGGAGAGGGTAGTTTTTCTAAAGGAAACATATAATATAGCTTTCTGTGGCACAGTCAGACAAAGCAAACAGGAAGGAGGATGAAATTTGAGGTAAAAAAACCAGAGGGTAATGTTAATAAGAGTGTCAAAGACAAGACAGTCATCTAAGATATTTCCGTGGTGAATTACTCTCTGTTGTCATGATTAATCGTTTGCATTTGCTTTTCTTACCTTATCTCTGCAGCTTAAATGAGTAAATTCCTCCAGAAGGACCATCTTACACACAGTGCAGCTAACAGTCAGCAGTAACTCCAGTTAATAAAAACACATCAACCTTTGCTCATTTGTGTCAGATTGTTAACTGCTGAGGGTTTCTATTTAAAACTGCTGTAAACCACTCAGACCATGTTAAACATCCTAAGAGGAATCTAAACGCATTCTGTTTGTATCGTTTCATGCCTCTGATTTTGTTTTATTACATGGTGTAATTAAAATACATTTGTTTTTGCCTTCATTTATCAGACTTCCACAAATTACCGTATTATTTGCAAACTGAAATGAAACGAAATGACAAAAATAAATGGTTTGAGTATGGGAATCTATTATACACTTTGTTCCTTTGAGTCTGCAGCAGGCAGGCAGGCTGCATAATAAAGAGCAGGGACCCCTTCAGACAGAGCAGGGACAATGTTATTAGAGTTGGGTTGTAAAAACCAATTCAAAATCTTTAATTTTTGTCCCCGAGTGCATTAATGAGCAAATAATTTTTTTTAAAAATAGAACCACCAAAGCAACACTGTTAACAAAGGGCAAAACAGTAAATCACAAAAAGCAGGAAGCATTTATCACAGAAGTAAAAAAAAAACAGAGCCTAAAGGTGACTGACTGAGAAGACGCTGCAAAGTGGAGAATAAATCAGCGCCACTTGAGTCCAAACTCTCCACAAACGGTTCCATTGCCTAAAAAATAACAAAGTATACAGACAGTATATTTAGACTTCAAAAAACAAAGTTTTGTCAAAATTTGTGGAAAACGTGTAAATTCATCTCCCTGAGTACACTTCTACATCGCCAGCTTCCGTCTGCTCAAAGGTTCTTGTTGCCGGGCAGACAATCATTTAGTTGCTTTAGTCTGCAGAAAAGAGGATTTCTTTCTGCATAATCCTAATTTTGTGGCCAGATAATGTGGATTTGGGTAGGGATGCAGCTGGATTATTGCACTGTCCTCAGGGGCCCTCACATGTTCTGCACATCCTACAACATTAATATAATCGATCTACACTCACTAACCACTTTATTTGGAACACCTGTCCAACTGCTCATTAACACAAATTACTAATCAGCCAAACACATGGTGGCAACTCAATGCATTTAGTCATGTAGACATGGTCAAGACGATTGTCTGCAGTTCAAACCGAGCTTCAGGATGGGGAAGAAAGGTGATTGAAGTGACTTTGAACGTGGCATGGTTGTTGGGGCCAGACTGGCTGGTCTGAGTATTTCAGAAACTGCAAATAAAAAAGCAAATCCGTGTGTGTGTGTGTGTGTGTGTGTGTGTGTGTGTGGTTTTCTGTGACAGTAGTCAGAGCACACCAAAATACTTAATTGAAAAATTAAATGACTTGTTTTAGAGAAGACCGATCAAGAAGGACAAAATTTATTCATCCAACCTCCAAGTGATATTTTTGTTTTGCCAACTCTTGTAGTTTTTATCATGTTATTCAGGTTTTGCAGTCTGGAAATGTGAAGTGAAGATGCTGTCATTTTAAAACCTCTGATAAAGCTGATAGAAATATCTTGGTCTGCATTTGGCTCTTCTGTCATTTATATCTCTTTAAGTCACAAATAGAAGCTGATCCAAGTAATGCAACATTAGCTTTCTCCCTCCACGTTCTCACCACAGCAGTTTGGCATCATCGATATTTTCTCTCAGCACGAGGGATTGTCTATTTTTATTTATTTTTTTACTCTTTAAATCAGGCAGCAGATTCCAGTTTTAAAAGGAGCTCGCTCTTCAAAACACTGTCAAGTCAGAGCAGAAGGAACACTCGAGTGCCTGGGTGTTAATCACCAAGCATGTGACAAAAGCTTTGCAGGGAATTTGTCTTTAAAACTATGTGAAAGGTGAGACTTTTCAGCGCCATGTAACGACAAACACAACAGAGTTTTTTTGGCGGCAGCAGCAAAAAAAAAAAAAAGTGATTCACAAGCGAGCGGTGTGGCTGGTTTGAATCCATCACTCATCGGAGATTCTGTTTGTACAGTTTGTCACTTTAAGGAGACTGATGGAGGGACAGAGACAAACAACCGAAGACAGAGCGATTATCAGCACCTTTCGTCATCTTCCTACTGGTTAAAACAAACAATAGATCCTCAACAACATCCCCCACCTCATCGCTGATCTAACAAATGATTAAAGCCTCATTTGATGCCTGGAGCATCCTCCTTTGTTCTTCTTCCCACACAAACACACACACACAGACTGAGATTTATCTCCCACTTCTTCTTTTTCTTACACCTGAGATTCTTTTTTATGCCTTCAGGGCCCTTTGAGTATCAGTAATTCCTGTTGAGTAAGCGATGCAGGGAACAACGTAAGGTTCACATTTAGGTTACTGTAAAAGCAAAGAAGGTGATGGGGCTGTCCTGACTGCAGAATTCACAGCTCGCTCTGCAGATACAAACGCTTGAAAGTGACACTCGTTCACGTCGCTGCTGCTGCTGCTGCTGCTGCTGGGTTATTCATGGAAAGCTTCCTTCGAGTTGAACAGTCGACTTGCAAGCAGCTCACAGTTGGGTCAGCTTTCTCAGCGTGGGCTGGTAGATGGCTGTTTCTGCCTTTCAGTGATTGAAAATGCTCAATAAAATACAACTCCTATTCTTGCAGCCATTTGATCATTTTTCATTCATGCAATAAAATATCTAGCGAGTCCATGTTTTATTATTGTGCACTTGTGAAAATCGAGAATATATATGAAGGTTCTCACCACAATATGCTTATAGAAAGCATGCACTGCATTCATAACTCAAACTTAAATTCATTTTATTGATTTATTACTGCTTTTATTAGTATTGAAAATAGAAATTGAGCCCATAAACCCAATGGGATCATGTTTACTGATTTAGTAAATCAGATGTAGAGTAGGATTATTTCCTGGCATCTAGAAGTCATTTCCTGATGGTTCCATGAAGATATTTATCTGCATCAGTCCATCCACGCACAAAGAGGCTCTTGAACAAATACAGATTTTAATTTAGTTTAAAACAATGAATTACATTTCACCTGAAAAGCTGCTTCTAAAATTTAGATCTGTATTTTTAATGCGTCTGTGGTAAATGCTGTCATGCCATGAAAAAGTATCATCAAGGGTTTTTCCTTCTTAACTGATGAATAATTTCTTATTAGAATATTAACTTTATGTCTACAAGTGACAAAAGCAAAGTTTGACTCATATTTGTACAATGAAGACAAAAAAAATCAAATTACTTTAAAAATATATAAGATTTGGGCTATATTGGCCTCACATAATATTTTTACATGCTCAGTTGTTGAATATAAATAAAGGAAAGGAAGCAGATACGTTCCTGTATTTCCATTGAGATCTTATTAGCTTCTATCAATATATTCTAAAAGAAAATGTAAGTACAGCTTATTTAGAGAAGTAGTTTTCTGTGCAGCAACACTGTGGTTCAGCTGTTATTCCCTCATCTCAATTTTGCATATTTGATTTGCATTTTTATGGCATCTTGAGAAGTTGAGATACAAGATATTTAAATAAAATGCCAACATTTCTGATGCTAGAGCATATGTAGTGTCTCCCGCAACGCCAAGTTGATGAGAGACGATGTCACATTTTTTGCAGCCACCTTTCTCAGTGTGGTGTAGAGATGCAGACAAATATGCAACAGTAAGTTTGTTTTTCTTGGTTTTGTTTTTGTGGTGCTTTTGGATGCAAGACATTTTTTTAAAGTGAAGAAAATTTCACAGGAATTGCTGTAAGTTTTCCCCAGTGTGGAGTAAAGAGTTCCTAATGTTTCCATTAAATCGGATACAGGAGACACTATCTGGATTCAGAACAATGGGCTGCAGGTAGAGTTCTGGTAAACTGGGAGAGTTCTCGATCTTTGATTTACTGTATTATTTAGTGACTCGGTTAGCTGGCGTGCTTTGATTAGCATCAGATTCTCTACATTATGTCTGCTCTGATTGTTTTCGGTTTTTGACCTTCGACCTCATTGGTTTAGGGTCAAGAAAGTTCTCTTCCTTTGTCTTCTTTTTTAGCAACTAAGCACCAAAGTGTCAGAGAAATGTATTATGATGATTGACACCTGTGCTCATTCTTCTGCCTCCTCTTCTCACATGTTCTTATCAACTTTTAACAATTCATGACTTTGATTCTCAGAAATCCTCCTCGCTGAGCTTACATGTAAACGGAGCAGGTGCTGAAAATGGTGCAGATGTGACAGAAAATTGAGAAGACAGTGGGAATTCAACTATCAGACAAGTGACAAGTCACACAGCACCCTGAGGACCTGCATCGTCTCTTTATTTCAGTCTGTCACCTACAATCTGTGTTTAAATAACCACCAGTCCCCAGTGTTCCACCGTAATTGGATCCAGTCAAGGCAGGAGCAGATGAGGCGGTTGCACACATCGCTTCGTGCAGATTTAATCTGGCTTTTTGGGTTTCTTCTAATGGTTATTGGAGGTTTCACTCTTTTGGACAACAGAGCATCATGGAGGGGTGCTTTAGCCGGAGTCGACCAGATGCCCTCTAAATCCTGAACCTCCCCAGATGGAGTCATTAGAGGTTTATTGTGACATAAGGATTTAAAGATTCCCACATCCTCTATGCCATAGAGGATTATGGATTCTCTTCTCTCAGTGAAATGACACTGACCTGCAGGGATATCGGTGTTAGAGCCTAATGAGGTGCACTAAGTTTTACCACTATAGGTTCTTTCCCCACAATTCAAACAAAAATTTGAATCTTTTACATTTGAAAATAAAATCCTGCTTATACATGAGTAGTGTTCTAACAATAACTGCAGGCTGGTTTTCTGCTGGATTCTACGTTTCCTTCAGGACTAAGTGTGCACGGTTGTGTGTCTCAGCATTTGTATTCTTTTTGGGGGGTGGGGGGGGGTTGTTTTCTCCTCGTTTGTTATCAGATTTTAGTGTTTTAGTTTAGTTTTGGTTATTTTCATTGCCCATATGTCCTCTGTAGTCTCTCTTTCCAGCTCCTCCCATCTGTTTCTCGTTACTAATCAGCACACCTGTTGTCATTTATCTTCACTAATCGTAAAAGGATCAACTTTGTGATGAACTGGTGACCAATTCATAGGCTGGCTGCTGAGATAATATAGACACCAGCCTCATTAGACCCACAGGATCGAGCAGGTACAGACGTTTTATAGATGGATTATTTTCCAATGACATTTAATCATTTAAGAACTTTTCTTTTGTGTAATGTAGTCCTTGAAACCATTTCACTGCATGGTTTAATTGAGTGACTTTACTCCACTATTTTTTTTTTTTTTTTGGGGGGGGGGGGGGGGGGGGGGGTTTACACGTTAAGAGATGATCTTCACTTGTGGAAGTAACTGTACTGTAATATATTGTGCAGGGCTTTATGTGGCTCTATGGAAGCCCTGAAAGGCCAAAAAAGGACTGTTTCATTTTATATGTCTGATCTCATATCATTTTTTTTCTTGAATTTTTGAATGTCCAGCAAATGAATTATGTTTTCTAGGGGGAGACAAGTTTTCTGAAATGTGGGAGGTGTTTTTCATTTATGAAAGCAAATATATTAACATGTTGAGCCATGTAATTCAAGCAAAAGATTTTTATTTTTTTTACATGTTATTTTCTTACCTGACCAAAAATATTTTTTGTGCTGACTTAATGATACTTTGTCCTTTTTCAAAATTGTCATTTTCGCTGCTCCTCCATATCGAAAGGAGCCAGTTGAGGTGGTTTGGGCATCTGGTAAGGATGCCTCCTGGACGCCTCCCTCGGGAGGTGTTCTGGGCATGTCCTGCCGGCAGGAGGCCCCCAGGTCGACCCAGGACAAGCTGGAGGAAATACATCTTCAGTTTGGCCTGGGAACGCCTGGGTGTCCCAGCTAAGGAGCCGGTGGACTTGGCCGGGGAGAAGGTGGCCTGGGCTGCCCAACTTGGAATGCTGCCCCCGCGACCCGGACCCGGATAAGCGGAAGGAGGCGAGGTCATTTTTGTTTCTTAGTTTTTTTTTTTTGGGACCAGAAGGTTGCCAGTTTGATCCCAGCTCCAGCTGGATTACTTTGTCGTCAGAGGGACCTGAGGGCTGCCAGTGCACCCCAGGGCAATGGCTACAGTGTAGCTGATCACCACCAGTGTTTGAATGTGTGAATGACTGGTGTTCAATGCTTCTGGGAGTGTAGAACACTCTAGAAAGCACTCTAAAAATACATGGCTATTTACCATTTACGTTAAAGGCATACTCAGTAGCCAGGTAAACAATGTAGCTTTTAACGTTGTTTTTTAAAGCCTCTTAACAACGTTCTAATATAATATAGCCATAAATATATTGTGGAGATTTTTTTTTTAAACTAAAGAAATCAATAAAGTAGTTGTCCCGCAGTTCTCTAAAAACTTCAGCCAATCCTATCGTTCGGTCCGAACGATAGGATTGGACAATCCAGCTGTCTGTCTGCCGCATTTCCTCACTGCTTGGATTGGCATTTATCCGCCCGGACACTTTTTGGGGCAGAGCATCCCGGAAGTGAAAGTGAAAGTAGAAGTAGGACAGAGAGCCGGCTGTTAACGCTTCCATTTTAAGATAAAAATACCAGAGTCCCCCCCCAAAAAACACCTTTTCAGCTAGCAGAAAACTAAAAACGTTTGGAGGTGAAAAGAGGAAAAGCTGGGGGAACATTTCTGCGGCTGGAGTTATACTCTGCTTTGTCACCTTTGCAAACCGTGGTCCCAATGTCGGCGGGAGGCTGGCGTATGGATTTTACCCGACGGGAGGGGTGAGTTCACCAAGATGTGTTTCTGTAAAATAGCTAGCGATACCTCGTTTGTTTACCTGGCTACTGAGTATGGCTTTAAGAGTCTGAGCCAGTCTGTTGCACCTCCACTTTGGAATGAACTTCCTTTATTTTTACATTGCATCAACAGTCTGGACAACTGACCTAAATTTCTTTGTTCTTATAGCAGACGTCAGTCGGAGCCATTGGAGGACAGAAAACCGCGACACCAACTCGACACCGTGCCTGGAAACCCCGCCGGTAACTTTCTCACATAAAACTTGAACAACTCGACTCTTATTTTCTCGTGTTTTCTGCTGCGGAGGGATAGACCCTGTGCACGAGAAAATGCTAACTTCCGGGTTTGAGACCGGATGTACTGTCTTTCGTTTCCTGTAGCTGTATTTGACGGTCAATCCTTACAGCGAAGATGGACTACAGAATCATGTCCAAATTACGAAAAGGAAAGGATCGGGTTAAAAAATGGTTGTTGTATATCAGAGGTCGCGCTAGACTTTTTGGTTTTCCGTCATTTTGACTGACAGGGTTTAAAAAATCCGGTCATAATCTATTTTTATCCGTCACTTATTAATTTTAAAAATTATAATAATTACGTTTTCAGTAGCATTATTACTCAAACACCGGGCCCATTTAGCACATAAATCCATAGGAATAGACTCTAAATTAGTCGATCAGCCAGTCATCATATAGAAATTTCTAAAAACTCCGTTTGGAGTCGAGCGCCTCGCAGCGAGGTGCAGCTCTGTGCGCTCGACGGGACTCTGATTACAGAATATTAACGTTCATTATGAGATCATGAGAGACAGTGAGAGAGGGATGAGGGGTTCACATATTTTTCATTGAGATACTCAGGGGAAAACCTGGCGATGCTGTTTAATGCAGACCTCGCGTTTGGAGTCCAGTTCTATGTGCGCGCAGCTCGCGGAGCAGATTTTGCGTGTCAACAAGCCTCCACAGCCTATGAACGCTACTCTGAGGGTGCATTACAACAGGAAGTGTAGTTAATCCATATCTGATCGCGCACTGAGCACCGGATTGCAAAGGGACGTTTGAGCGGATCAGGTCTGACACCTGATGGAGGACCAGTGTTCTTCTGCTGCAGAGCGCAGGACGTCTGGATCACAGGTCTGCACTCAGCAGCACAGAACCTCAGTCTGGGCTGCAGGTATCGGTGGAAATGCTGCACTATTTCTGCATCCTTGGTTCGAATTATTAGAGGGGACAATTCAGTGATTTCCTATGACGGTATGGACGGGCAGGCTCGTGCGCAAACCTGTCAGAATGACCGGCGCCCTTCAGATCTTTCCGTCAAAGTAAAAAAAAAAAACGGTTAAATACGGGAAATTTCCGGTTAACGGGACCCCTGCTATATATTAAGATTTGCAATGGGGAAGGTTGTGAACACCTCATCTCTCTCTCATGAAATCATAATGAACGTTAATATTATACAGAGTCCCGCAAAGCGCACAGAGCTGTGCCTCAGCTGCTGCTGCACTGCGCTCCACTCCGGAGAGTTTTTATTTCTATATGATGACTGGCTGATCGACTAATTTAGTGTCTAATCCTATGGATTTATGTGCTAAATGGGCCCGGTGTTAGATCAATCGAATAGGAACCGAGCGATCTGCAGCTTCTAAACAGGTTCTCCAAACCGCGACCGTCAGCGGAGGATTACACAGCATGTAAACAAACCGTAAAAAAGCCACAGCATATACACAAATAATTTACGTTGGTAAGGGTCTCAAACTATAAGTATTGACGATGGGGAGGGTTGTGACTTACCTTCAAAATGAGATAAATCCTGCGAAATATAAAATGTGAAGCCTTTCTCTCGTTTGCTCTTTGGCGCAGGGAAAAACTATCAACAAGTCGGTGAACATCATCAACAGAAATATTAGGCAAATGCCCTAGACATCTAGAAGAATTTAAATCGCCGCTTAGTCCACTCATTTTGTCGACTTCTTCGGGAATACAAGACCGTAAATAGGGTGCGACCAGGCGAGAATATCAAACCGGAAATAAAACACTGGACAGGAGTCTTCCCACCGGAAGTAGCATTTGCTAACGTGCACAGGGTCTATTCATCCGCTCACACTCGGCACCACTTCCGCCTAGGCGCCTTCAAATTAAAAGCACCACAACTCAGATTGCGACTTATACTGATAATAAAATCGTTTAAGTAGTGTAACCGTACATGTTATTAACACGTGGGACAGTAATCTATTTCCATTAATTACCAAACCCACAAGATTTACAGTCGAAACAGCAACATTAATAGATAACATATTTACCAACAGTTTTCAAACACAAATCACTGCTGGCTTACTTATAAATGATATTAGTGATCATATTCCAGTATTTAGCATTTTCCATCAGCTCCTCAAAAGCTGTAACACAGCAAGTACATCCCAAACTCTAACATATAAAATGGTGAGACGTAGAACTCCTGAAGCCATGGCTGCCTTAAGGGATGACATATTCAAGCAGACGTGGAACGAGGTCTATTCCACATCTAATCCTGATCAGGCCTATGATAATTTTTTAACTAAACTAATAAGTCTTTATGATAAACATTGTCCACTAAAGAAACACACTATTAATGAATCTAACAACCAAAGTAAACCATGGATTACAAAAGGCATAATTAAAGCATGTAAAAAGAAAAACAATTATTATAAAATATTTCTAAAATTACATTCCAAAGAAGCCGAAGTAAGATATAAAACATATAAAAATAAATTAACGAATATAATAATATCAAGTCAAAAAATATATAATAATAAATTACTAGAGCAACAGAAAGATAATATTCAAGGTATTTGGAAAGTCCTAAATGGTATACTTAAAAACAAAATTAAAAAAGTAGATTATCCAAAATACTATAATATAGATGGAAAAATTATTGATAAAAATACTGAAATAGCAAATGCATTTAACCAGTTCTTTGTTAATGTAGGCAGCACTCTAGCCCAAGAAATAGCTCCACCACCAGAAGTCATGTAGGTTGACATAAGCAATATTCAAAATAGTAAAAATTCACTTTTTATTAGAAGTGTAGATTAAATCAAAATTATAAATATTGTGAATACATTTAAGAGTAAGAGGTCCACCGACAGTTTCAATTTTGACATGATGTTAGTAAAGGAGATTATTGATATTATTGCAACTCTCTTAAAGTGCCTATGACTCCATATTTAAATCACTTTGTATTAAACAGGTGTAATCTTTGATGCCTCTAGATTAGCGTTGCACCATTATAACTCAAAATACGCTGAAATTATTTCCTAACGAGCAACTCAGAGATCAGAAGAAAGCGCCGCCTTCCGGTTCTGCTGGGTTTCTCCTTATTTGGCAGCCTGACACTTCTGCTGCAGCAGGGGGCAGTGTTGTTGCGTGAAAGAGAAACAAAACTGAAACTAAACACTACGCGGTCTATGGGCAATGGCGGCGGCACCGCCTCGCTCCAGTTGTCGTGAACGTGCATGTGGGAGGAGAATTTACCATATAAGCAAGTCCGGATCACTATGACCTCATAGCGGGCTGGAGTGAAAAAAACGGTTTGAAACCTGGGTCTGAAATCTTGAAGAGCTTCTCACTGGCTGGACTAGGAGACAGATGGACGCCGTTTTTTGCTCTTTCTGGCAGGTTTAAGGTGAGAACTCAACGTTGCAACATGATAGATAAGTCAGAAAACATGGAAACTGATGTCATAGGCCCTTTAACATATACAGTATCTTTAATCAGTCTTTTCTCACTGGCATCTTTCCAACAGCAATGAAAATCTCTAAAGTAATACCGATTTTTAAAAGTGGAGACAAACTTACAAACTATAGACCAATTTCTTTACTGTCCCAGTTCTCCAAAATCTTAGAAAAACTGTTTGATAAAAGAATGAATGAATTTTTAAATAAGCATAATATAATTAACGAACAACAGTTTGGTTTTAGAGCAAACAGGTCAACTTCTATGGCAGTCATGGATCTGGTGGAGGAAATCACAATAGCAACAGACAAGCTGGAAAATACATTTGGTGTCTTTATAGACCTAAGTAAGGCCTTTGACACCATCAATCATCAATTACTCCTGTTAAAAATGCAAAGATATGGTTTTAGAGGAGTCGCATATGAATGGCTAAAGAGTTATCTCACTGGAAGACAGCAGTATGTACACATCAACAATGTCACTTCTGAAAAACTAATCATAACTCACGGAGTCCCACAGGGCTCTGTTCTTGGACCAAAATTATTTATCCTGTACATCAATGACATCTGCCAAATTATTAAGAACATGCAGTGCATTTTGTTTGCTGACGACACCAGCCTCTATTGTTCTGGACAAAATATTGAACAGTTATTACAAACAGTTGAGAAAGAACTGGGATTGTTAAAACTTTGGTTTGACTATAATAAATTATCAATGAATGTGAATAAAACAAAATACATTATTTTTGGAAATAAGAAAATTGAAAACTCGGCTAAATTAAAGATCAACCAAATGGAAATAGAAAGAGTGAGTGATACAAAATTTTTGGGACTATATGTTGATGAAAAATTAAACTGGAAAGTGCACATAAATCATGTGAAAACAAAAGTATCAAAAACAATTGGTCTATTGTGTAAAATTAAGGCAGATGTAAACGAAAGATCTCTCCATTTATTATATAATGCCCTCATTCTTCCATACCTAACTTATGGTGTGGAACTTTGGGGGAACATCTACAAAAGCACAATTCAATCTATCTTTAATCTGCAAAAAAAAAAAAGCGGTCAGAATAATCAACTATGCAGACATGCCCCAACAAATCCCTTATTCATTAAATCAAAATTATTAAAACTCTGTGATTTAATTGATCTCAGCATAGCCGTTGTCATGTATAAGGTCCATAATCATAAACTTCCAGAATGCATTCAAGACCGGTTTCAACTTCGAGACACTTGGTATAACCTGAGAGGAACCCATGTTTATCAGAAAAATAAATTCAGAACAAATACAAAAGGTAGATGTGTCTCAGTCAGAGGAGTAGATTTATGGAATAATCTGGATAATACATTAAAAAACTCTGTATCTGTAAATGCATTTAAAAAAAAGTTTAAATCAAATGTAATTAACAATTATGCGCACTAGGATTAAATCATATATTAACTCTTATGTATAGCTGTCCTCAGATATAATTGATTTGGTTAAATGTATGTGTGACAACTATAATTTAATTAGCAAAATAATTTATATCAACTTTTTTTGTTCTCATTTTTGATTGATTGTAAAATGATGTATGCTAGTTGCATGAAGTTGGTAATAGATTTGGCTCTAGTCATTGTTTTTTTTTTTTAAGTTTTAAGTATTGAAGCTGAATTTTCTTGTGTTGTGTATTGACTGAAATAAACTTATCATTCATTCAAACTTATCATTCATTCATTCATTCATTCATTCATTCAGAAAAAACACCCTGTTTCCTCAGGTTTGACTTTACAACAGAGTTTAAATGACCAATATGTTGACTGATCAGAGGGACCATCCTGTCAGGGGCAACAATTAGACATTCAGTCTTTTCAGGGTTTAACTGAAGGAAGTTATTTTCTAACTAGTTAGTAGTTGCTGACAGACACTCGAGTAGTTCAGACAGCTTGTAGAACTCTGAATCTATGAAGGAGCAGTACAGCTCAGCACTGTGATTGGTCCACCAAACTTAGTGTTGTGATTTGAATACCAAATAGAGCACTATGATTGGTACACAAATTAGAGCTCTGTGATTGGTCCACCAAATAGAGCACTGTGATTGGCCCACCAAATAGAGCGCTGTGATTGGTCCACCAAATAGAGCACTGTGATTGGCCCACCAAATAGAGCGCTGTGATTGGTCCACCAAATAGAGCACTGTGATTGGTCCACCAAATGCAGCGCTGTGATTGGTCCACCAAATAGAGCGCTGTGATTGGTCCACCAAATAGAGAACTGCGATTGGTCCACCAAATGCAGCGCTGTGATTGGTCCACCAAATAAATCGCTGTGATTGGTCCACCAAACAGAGCACTGTGATTGGTCCACCAAATAGAGCGCTGTGATTGGTCCACCAAATAGAGCGCTGTGATTGGTCCACCAAATAGAGCACTGTGATTGGTCTACCAAACATAGTGTTGTGATTTGAAAATCAAACAGAGCTTTGTGATTGGTCCACCAAATACAGTGCTGTGATTGGTCCACCAAATAGAGTGCTGTGATTGGTCCACCAAGTAGAGCGCTGTGATTGGTCCACAAATAGAGCACTGTGATTGGTCCACCAAATAGAGCGCTGTGATTGGTCCACCAAATACAGCGCTGTGATTGGTCCACCAAATAAACAACTGTGATTGGCCCACCAAATAGAGCTCTGTGATTGGTCCACCAAATAGAGCGCTGTGATTGGTCCATCAAGTAGAGCGCTGTGATTGGTCCACCAAATAGAGCACTGTGATTGGTCCACCAAATAAAGCACTGTGATTGGCCCACCAAATAGAGCTCTGTGATTGGTCCACCAAATACAGCGCTGTGATTGGTCCACCAAATACAGCGCTGTGATTTGCCCACCAAATAGAGCGCTGTGATTGGTCCACCAAATACAGCGCTGTGATTGGCCCACCAAATACAGCGCTGTGATTGGTCCACCAAATAGAGTAGTAAGTAACTAAGTAATTAGGTAAATTATATTTATATTGCACCTTTCACAAAAACAAATCACATAGTGCTTCACAAAAACATTAAATGTAAAACATGATTAAAGACAAAGAACCAAAGAATATTAAAACAAAAAAGACAATTAAATATTCAAGATAAAATAAGACTATAAACAAATAAAAATAACAAAACAAAATAAAAATAACATTAAAACACATAAAAACACATACAAAGGGTTAGGGTTAGTGATTGTTAAACATCAATGAATGAAAATAAAAGATTTAGTTAAAAGCAGTTTTGAATAATTGGGTCTTCAGCTGCTTTTTAAAGGTGTCCAGACTGTCTATACAGCATGGGTTTAGATTTGGCATGGACGGAGGTGACGTGTCCCCACCAAAACTCAGCTATCACTGAATTGTCCCCACCAATAATTTGATCCAAAGATGCAGAAGTAGCACTGTATCCCCATTCCTCACACATAATATGTGCAGCCCAGCGGACCGACGTGCTTACCATCCCTGCTGAATCCACTTCACTTCATTAGCTAGCTTTTTTCAAACATTACTCCCTTGATTTATAATGAGCTTCTTTAGAAATTACAGTATTTTAACATATCCTCCTATGAATGGTTCAATAATGGTTTTAGAGCAGATAATTTGTTTTTGTTTTTAATTCACTGGGTTTTTTTCAAGGTTTTTATATAAAAGCACTGTAATTACTGTTATTTTTAATGTTACAAGATGGCCAGAAGAGGGCAAGTATTTGTCAGCAGAAACAGAAACCAAAGACCAAGAAGTCACAAGATAGTTCACTGCTTTGTATACCATTCCTGCTGAATACACCTCACTTCATTAGCTAGCTGTTTTCAAACATTACTCCCTTGATTTATGAGTTTCTTTTAAAATTACGGTATTTTAACATCTTCTACGTAAGGTTGAATAATGGTTTTACATCAGAGATATTGTTCTTTAATTTACTGTTTATTTTTCAAGGTTTTTAAACTAGAAGAACTGTGAAAAATGTTTGTTGTAGTTTCACCTTATTGCCACAAGAGGGTGACATATACCAAAGTTTTTCAACTAAAAGCACTGTAAATAATGCTTGTTGTAGTGTCACAAACCTGCCACAAGAGGGCAGATGTGTGTCAGCAGAAACAGAAACCAAAGACCAAGAAGTCAAAAGATAGTTCACTGCTTTGGGCTACCATTCCTGCTGAATACACCTCACTTCATTAGCTAGCTGTTTTCAAACATTACTCCCTTGATTTTTGAGTTTCTTTAAAATTACAGTATTTTAACATATCCTAAGTAATGCTGAATAATGTTTTTAAATTAAAGATGTTCTTAAATTTACAGTTTATTTTTCAAAGTTTTTATATAAAATCACTGTAACTACTGTTATTTATAATGTCACAAGATGACCACAAAAGGGCGAGTGTTTGTCAGCAGAAACAGAAACCAAAAACCAAGAAGTCATAAGATAGTTCACTGCTTTGTACTACCATTCCTGCTGAACCATTTCCAGTTCAGTTTTTTACACCAACCTTCTTAGTTTGGAAATATTTCTCAGATGATAAAAACTATTTCTGACCAGCTGTTTGAGTGAGCTTCAAGAGACATTGATTGGTCGAATAAAACACCCTGTTTCCTCAGGTTTGACTTTACAACAGAGTTTAAATGACCAATATGTTGACTGATCAGAGGGACCATCCTATCAGGGGAAACAATTAGACATTCAGTCTTTTCAGGGTTTAACTGAAGGAAGTTATTTTCTAACTAGTTAGTAGTTGCTGACAGACACTCAAGTAGTTCAGACAGTTTGTAGAACTCTGAATCCTTGAAGGAGCAGTACAGCTCAGCACTGTGATTGGTCCACCAAACTTAGTGTTGTGAGTTGAATACCAAATAGAGCACTGTGATTGGTTCACAATTTAGAGCTCTGTGATTGGTCCACCAAATAGAGCACTGTGATTGGCCCACCAAATAGAGCGCTGTGATTGGTCCACCAAATAGAGCACTGTGATTGGTCCACCAAATGCAGCGCTGTGATTGGTCCGCCAAATAGAGCGCTGTGATTGGTCCACCAAATAGAGCACTGTGATTGGTCCACCAAATGCAGCGCTGTGATTGGTCCACCAAATAAATCGCTGTGATTGGTCCACCAAATAGAGCACTGTGATTGGCCCACCAAATAGAGCGCTGTGATTGGTCCACCAAATAGAGCACTGTGATTGGTCCACCAAACTTAGTGTTGTGATTTGAAAATCAAACAGAGCTTTGTGATTGGTCCACCAAATACAGTGCTGTGATTGGTCCACCAAATAGAGCGCTGTGATTGGTCTACAAAGTAGAGCGCTGTGATTGGTCCACCAAATACAGCGCTGTGATTGGTCCACCAAATACAGCGCTGTGATTGGTCCACCAAATAGAGCGCTGTGATTGGTCCACCAAATACAGCGCTGTGATTGGTCCACCAAATACAGCGCTGTGATTGGCCCACCAAATAGAGCGCTGTGATTGGTCCACCAAATAGAGTAGTAAGTAACTAAGTAATTAAGTAAATTTTATTTATATTGCACCTTTCACAGAAACAAATCACAAAGTGCTTCGCAAAAACTTTCAATGTAAAACATTATTAAAGACAAAGAACCAAAGAATATTAAAACAAAAAAGACAATTAAAAAATCAAGATAAAATAAGACTTTAAACAAATAAAAATAACAAAACAAAATAAAAATAACATTAAAACACATACAAACACATACCAATAGTGATTGTTAAACATCAATGAATGAAAATAAAAGATTTAGTTAAAAGCAGTTTTGAATAATTGGGTCTTCAGCTGCTTTTTAAAGGTGTCCAGACTGTCTATACGTGGGTGAAGAAGGACAGAGCGCAGCTTCCATCAGCCGGTCCGACATTGGCGGCATCTTTAATATATCTCTCCACACAGGAACAGTACAGCACCGTAACTTCCGGGTACACTTCAAAATAAAAGTGTCAACATAAAGGTCTCTTACAGTAGAATAAATTAATATCAATGCTGAAATATTTCATAGTTCTAGCTTTGCATGGGGCTTTGTATGTTAGCAGGTGATCTCTCAGTGCTAAATTCTATCAGCTCATCAGATGTCTTTTTTTTACATTTCTTGAAATCTGCTTTAAAAGATGCTGTTCTGAATTATAAACCAAGGAGGCAGCATCCTCTGACTGATTACTTTTTTTTTTCAGAGGAACAACTTTAACTCTCAGGTTCAGGTCTTATTTACCTGAAAGATTCGGTTAATGCGTCGTCATTCTCTAAAACATCGTTCTGATCTAGGAAAAGTTCCAACTCTGGAAAAGTTTTTATCATTTGGCAATTAGTGGAAGCTTTTAAAAAACTGTTAAACCATTAAAAAATGTTTTTTTATATTTATTTCATTCAATAAAAACAAACAAACAAAAAATACACAAGCAAAAAACACAAAACAAACTTGAGTGAAAGGGAGCAGATAGAAGAAAAACTCTTATAATTTCTGCCCCTTTTAATAAAGGCAGAGCAGAGTCTGTCATTTACTTTTACTTTATTTTATATACTGCAGTTTTATTCTTAGCATTTTATGTGATGTCTTTTCTGCTTATTTTATTATACATTTTAATTATGTTTTTATTATTGTATTGCTATTTCTTGTTTGTTTTTGTTTGTTTATAAGGACTGTAAATTTTATATTATTGAAGTTTTGTTGGTGGAGGCTTTAAATATGTCTAACTGGCTTTGCCCCCCTCCTGCACTGTATTTTAAATTTTTTTGTCCTATTATTTTTGTGTGTTTTTATTGTGCAACTAAAGTGAATTAAAGCCGCACTCTGGAGGATTTCATCAGGAGAGCAGTTTTTGAATCTAGCGTCCAAAGGCTCCTCCTCAAAACATCTCGACACGCGCGTCCGGTCGCGTGTGCGCGCGTGCACGCGGCGCATATACTTCGGACATGAACTGTACAGCTCAATGTGTAGGGTTTAATCACTCACAGTTCACAATCTTATTCCAACAACACTACGAGGGTCTGATGAGCCCTCTCTGTCCCTGCTGCTTCTGATATTAGCTCTGTTAGCACCGAGCTGCTGCTGGACTCTGAAGCTGAACTTGACTCGGCCCTGGATGAACTTTCTGACCAAAATAAACGCATAATCCTGTCAAGCCTTGCCATTCTGTGAGGTGAAAGGTTTAAAAATAAAAATAAATCCATCTTTAGCTGGAGAATGGGTAGGTTTTTAGTAGAAATGAGCCGTGA
Source organism: Callopanchax toddi (assembly GCA_006937965.1). Taxonomy (NCBI): domain Eukaryota; kingdom Metazoa; phylum Chordata; class Actinopteri; order Cyprinodontiformes; family Nothobranchiidae; genus Callopanchax; species Callopanchax toddi. The sequence goes on along the minus strand of SSNR01000028.1, from coordinate 4,051,163 downwards.
GTCCTCAGTGAACGGCTGAGACAGCAGAGAAACACACGGAGCGTCCTGTACGACAGTGCCCCCTACTGGTACAGGTTTGGTCGATGCGCGTGCATGTTGAGAGAATGCAGACATTTGAATTTCATTGGCTGAAAAATGTCGGCGGCAAGAAATAATGGAAAGGGGTCTCTAGGAGGAAGGAGGGTCTTCATCAGAATGACAGATGTTGTGGAACTCAACCCATAGATCATAGTTTAGACCTGAAATATCATTTAAAACATTTAGAAAACTTTGATACAGAGAAAAATGCTCCAGAGAGCCGCTTTAAGGTACAGGTTTGACTAGTAAAAGGTACAAACTACAAGGGTAAACATGTGTACCCCCAGTTAAGGAACAAAATTGTACCTTTTGAGGGTACTATTTTGAACCTTAACTGGGGGTACAAATTTTTACCTTTGTAGTTTGTACCTTTTACTAGTCAAACCTGTACCTTAGGGTACAAATTTGTACCCCTAAATGGTACAAATATGTATCCTAAGGGGTACATGTTTGTACTCCTTAGGATACAACCCTGCAGTTAAAGGTACAACGTTGTACTTTTGAGGGTACCACCCGAGTGACAAAAAAGGTACAATTCTGTCCTTTCATTTCTGAGTGTGTTCATGTTACCGGGCACCCCAACTCAGGTGGTAGTAAATAAATGAATAAAGACATCTAATGTTCATTACAAATGTTAATTTAAAAACTTAAACTTATAACATTATGACAAATAACGTGCTTCAGACTGCAGGTTAGTGGTTTCAACCATTGTTTATCTAAGCTAACAATTTACAATTTTATTTTCTCTTAACATAGATAGGATTTTTTTTCTGTTATCCAGAATTTATTAGGAATACTTGTAATAGAGTAAGTGAAGTAGACAATTTGAGTGTTTCCTTCACTTGTGACAGATACATGATTGCCCACTTGCATAAAGAAATGAACAGAGCCATATTTCCCCAGCTATTTATCTTCCCCTCACCTCAGAACGCTGTAGATTTAGGGTATGTATTTATATATTCATTTGTCTGATAAAAGCTGCCCAGAATCTACCTGCGGTTCAGCACAGGTACAGTGTTTGGAGTTTGATCATTAATTCCATCGCTGATGGCAAAGAGTTCAGGGTGTTTATTCCTCCCGTCCATTTTCTCTCCTGTGCTCAGTCTTTCTTTTGTGAACACATGCTGCTTAGGGGAAAACTCCAGAGGAATGAAGAGGGACAGCCTGGGCCAAAGAAGAAATGATTTATTCCCAGGCATTTCCAGGGAAACATCATGAATAAATTCAGTCAGGTAAGCATTTCTACGTGGCTGTTTGATTGTTCTGTCTTATCCCTGTGGGCAACAGAGAAGGAGGGGTGTGGATTGTTCAATGTAATGTTTAATTCTCCAAGGTTCTCAATGAGATCATCCTTATTTATATTTTATAACATACCTGCACTAAATTCAATACTGGTTTTTAATGTTTGTTCCATTATTATAGTCTACATTAATTATCTATAATGTTTAAATATAAATTTAAACCAAATGGAAAGAGTCTTTGTGAAAATGCATGGATTTGATAGCAACAAAACAACTTTCTATAATGTTCTGGATATTTTTCTAATTTTCTTGAAGGCAATTTGAATGGAAATGCTCTTGTTAGCAAAATGACCAGAATGCATTCTTGTGTGGACCTGCTATCTTTAGGAAACAAAGAGTCAGAGGGGTTATTTAGTTCAATATGTTCATCCATTCAGCCTGACTCATTGATCCTTTAACTAACTGAGGTTTCTGTGAGTTAGAATCCATCGCCGTAAGAAAGCGATAGCCTAATTGTGCAGCGTATTGAAAAATCAATGGTGCTCATCCATTTTTGTTCACTAGAGTTAATGAGAAAGAGCTAAAGGAGGGTTTCTTCTTGTGATATTGAAGTCTAAAGCAAAATGTTGTGTTTAGATATTAAGGCCCACTTCACTTGAAAGTGCAATTATTTCTGCTAAACTCTTAATGACATCCTGCTGCATCGCTGTAGCACTATAAATACATTCTATAAGATATTAATGAAGCAGGGGAATTAACCAGCACCACTATCTACAGACAATATCTCTGTTCCTGTTGATGTTTACACAAATAGAACAGGAATTCTAAAAGTTAACTTAAAAAGATAGATCTAAGCTTTAAACGTGTGCTAATTTTTTTTAAAAAGTCTGTTTACCTGTTATAAGTAACTAGGAACAACCTCAGTTTGGAGAAACAGATATTAGTTCCCATTAGCCAGCCGAGCTAATGGCTAGTCTGAGTAGGGCTGATAACAAAGACTTTCTGCAGCCTTAAAACAATTTCATGCTCAAAGAATGTATGACATTTTATGCAATATGCGATTAAAAGTAGCAAATTCCCTCATCAGACAAATAGGTCTCATACTAACTGCTAGAAGCTCAGTATCCTTGGTGCATATCCGCTGCTTGATGGTGACAGGTCACACGGCGGTCCCTCCTCCTCTCAGTTGTAACTTAACATCCACACATATCATCAGAAAGCCTATGATAAAACACAGGTGACTGATTTCATGATAAACCCTCTGGTTTTTGATGTGAGACTCATTTATATGTTTTGTTGACCAAGGAGCAAATGTTTTCCCACCATGACGATAAGTACTGCTGGTTTGACCATTTTCTGCATGCTTCTCAGTTCTGAGCAATATAATGTCCACGTTCAGTCAGGACCATAAAAAAGGTCCACAGGAACAAATGTAGTAATAAAAGAAGTAATCAGATAAAGAATATTTTAAAACATTTTAACAAAAACATGCATAACGGAGCTGCAGGTAACAGGCTGCTGCTGTACCAACACCTAGCAACACAGCTAATCTCTTTTTCTTCATTTAAAGACTGTTCAAACTGCTATTTATAACAGGTTAAACTAAAACTATTAGTGAAAAAGAACATACCATAAAAGATTTCATGTGCCATGAATTTCTGGTAGCTTTTGCAAAAATGTGTTTGATCTAAAAATATACAACTTAAATTATTTTTGTGCATTTATTACCAAACACACTCAATGAGCAAGACATTGATGGTAAGAAATGGGAACATACACAGAACAATATTTATCAAGAGTTTATTGTTTAAGACAAAGACGTCAGCTATGGTTTGTGGGTTTGTTGAAGCCATAAACCATGCAGACAAATGTATCAGTGAATTGGTCATAATTTAAAGAATAATCATCAGATCTGATTTTTCCCTGACGGCATACATAAAGTGCCATGTCCTACCAGCTGTTTTTGGCCTGAGCTGCACAGTAAACTCAAGTGATTTAGCACCATGACATAAAACCGAACACATCTTCACTCATTTATATGGCAGATGTCAATTCATTATAAGACACACTCATTCAGTAACTTTGATGATGCTCAAAGGAAGCTTGATTTGCATTAGTTGAGATCCAATGGTTATCATTCCTACTGAGCCCTAAGGGGAAGAAGAAAAATTAAAATCAGATACCAGGTAGTTTCTTGTGCACATGAGAAACTATATTGGCCCAAAGGGAAAACTGAAGGGAACATAAATCAGTCTCTCGTGTGCACGGGACTTTCTATTGAGATAGTAGCTAATGTACACGAATATCAATAGACTTTTGTGTCCAAGAAACCCATTTTTATTTTCTTACACGTCCCCTCAGAGACTCCATGTATTATGGGGTGGTCACTTTATTTTTTCATCCTGAAAAATGTTAAATATATACACACACACACACACTGCTCACAGCCCAACAGTTGCCTCACTGTTATTGTAACAGTGCGGTCTGATGGCAGGCGCACACACACACACACACACACACACAGGTGTGTGATTGTAATCTGTCAAATTGACCGATGACCTTCAGATCTTTCCGTCAAAGTAAAAACAAAAAAGGCAAATTTTCTGTTAATGTATGTATATATGTACATATACTGTAGATAGATAGATAGATAGATAGATAGATAGATAGATAGATAGATAGATAGATAGATAGATAGATAGATAGATAGATAGATAGATAGATAGATAGATAGATAGATAGATAGATAGCTTGCTTGCTTGCTTTTGGGGCAAATTTTCTTTTACTAATAAAATGCAAGTACTTGTTATTAATGAATTACAAAGCCCCTAATGTAAGCTGTATTTTAGTAGTTAGCATTAGCGCTAGCTCCACCAGTGAACACAGCTCAGGAAAACATGAACTAAACCTTCTAGAGAATAGACCCTGTGCACATTAGCAAATGCTACTTCCGGTGGGAAGACTCCTGTCCAGTGTTTTATTTCCGGTTTGATATTCTCGCCTGGTCGCACCCTATTTACTGTCTTGTATTCCCGAAGAAGTCGACAAAATGAGTGGACTAAGCGGCGATTTAAATTCTTCTAGATGTCTAGGGCATTTGCCTAATATTTTGGTTGATGATGTTCACCGACTTGTTGATAGTTTTTCCCTGCGCCAAAGAGCAAACGAGAGAAAGGCTTCACATTTTATATTTCGCAGGATTTATCTCATTTTGAAGGTAAGTCACAACCCTCCCCATCGTCAATACTTATAGTTTGAGACCCTTACCGATGTAAATTATTTGTGTATAAGCTGTGGCTTTTTTACGGTTTGTTTACATGCTGTGTAATCCTCCGCTGACGGTCGCGGTTTGGAGAACCTGTTTAGAAGCTGCAGATCGCTCGGTTCCTATTCGATTGATCTAACACCAGGCCCATTTAGCACATAAATCCATAGGATTAGACACTAAATTAGTCCATCAGCCAGTCATCATATAGAAATAAAAACTCTCCGGAGTGGAGCGCAGTGCAGCAGCAGCTGAGGCACAGCTCTGTGCGCTTTGCGGGACTCTGTATAATATTAACGTTCATTATGATTTCATGAGAGAGAGATGAGGTGTTCACAACCTTCCCCATCGTAAATCCTAATATATAGCAGGGGTCCCGTTAACCGGAAATGTCCCGTATTTAACCGGTTTTTTTTTTAACTTTGACGGAAAGATCTGAAGGGCGCCGGTCATTCTGACAGGTTTGCGCACGAGCCTGCCCGTCCATACCGTCATAGGAAATCACTGAATTGTCCCCTCTAATAATTCGAACCAAGGATGCAGAAATAGTGCAGCATCTCCACCAATACCTGCAGCCCAGACTGAGGTTCTGTGCTGCTGAGTGCAGACCTGTGATCCAGACGTCCTGCGCTCTGCAGCAGAAGAACACTGGTCCTCCAGAGCGCATCAGGTGTCAGACCCGAACCGGTCAAACGCCCCTTTGCAATCGGTTCTCAGTGCGCGATCAGATATGGATTAACTACACTTCCTGTTGTAATCCGCCCTCAGAGTAGCGTTCATAGGCTGTGGAGGCTTGTTGACACGCAAAATCTGCTCCGCGAGCCACGCGCACATAGAACTGGACTCCAAACGCGAGGAATTAAACAGCATTAAACAGCATCGCCAGGTTTTCCCCTGAGTATCTCAATGAAAAATATGTGAACCCCTCATCCCTCTCTCACTGTCTCTCATGATCTCATAATGAACGTTAATATTCTGTAATCAGAGTCCCGTCGAGCGCACAGCTGCACCTCGCTGCGAGGCACTCGACTCCAAACGGAGTTTTTAGAAATGTCTATCTGATGACTGGCTGATCGACTAATTTAGAGTCTATTCCTATGGATTTATGTGCTAAATGGGCCGGGTGTTTGAACAATAATGCTACTGAAAATGTAATTATTATAATTTTTAAAATTAAAAAGTGACGGATAAAAATAGATTATGACCGTCTCGTCTCGTCTGGTCTTCTTCCGCTTAACCGGATTTTTTAACCCTGTCAGTCAAAATGACGGAAAACCAAAAAGTCTAGCGCGACCTCTGATATACAACAACCATTTTTTAACCCGATCCTTTCCTTTTCGTAATTTGGACATGATTCTGTAGTCCATCTTCGCAGTAAGGATTTACCGTCAAATACAGCTACAGGAAACGAAAGACAGTACATCCGGTCTCAAACCCGGAAGTTAGCATTTTCTCGTGCACAGGGTCTATTACAATAAATGTGGCTGACGGATAATTAAACCTCCAACCGCACGATTTATTATGAGTGTGTTTTTGCACTTTTACTTTCATGCCTGTCACACACACTAAACATCGCAAAAACGGAAACGTCCGTCACAAAATAACACACGGCTGGAACTCTGAACCAAACATTAGTTCCGCCCCACAGACTATTAGTTCTGCTTGCATCAAAAGCAAGCTGCGATTAATTGCGTTCATTTTTTAAACTAATATACTGTATGTATATAACTGAAACGTTTCATATGTTCCCACTGCTGTAAAAACATGTCAGGTGAAGACGGAGACAGACTTCACATGGGAAAATTATCAACTCAGACTTCTTCACTGAATATCTTGACTCAAAAAGACTAACGGGCAAGCAATCTTCACTAAAAGGCAGCAGAGTGTTAACTGTGACTCCATAAGAGGTGGGCAAAAAAACATCTTCCAGAGGAACATCTGTTCGTTTCAGCTATTTTTCATCATAAGAGCTTCTCAAACCAAAGCAGTCAACAAATGATGGCGGTGGGTGGATTTTTCGATCCATAACCATCAACAGCGAACAGCCTGAAGAGAGAACAGATTCACATTCTTTATCTGATTGAACCAAACTCAACTGTACTCCACTGACCCTAATTCACCTGAGTAAATGGATTCTTTTATTGAGCCATCGGACAAATGACTTGTGTTAAAATGGAACATGGTGAATAATGTGCTCTCACTTCTCACTGCAAAAACTGCATGGCCCAAAGTCAAAGCAGTGGTGGAGGTTTCTACAAAGGCCAAATGGTCCGAGATTCAAAACACGAGAAGTGTTTAATTTTCTTTTATGAGTCTTAATGAGTCTCAGTGACAGTAAAATGCATTTGAACACTCCACACGTTTTACCTTTAGCCTTCCTGAACATCACGGCGCCACCTCAAGGCACAAACTCTCAAGCACACACACACAGAAAACTGACAAAACGCTCACAGCTTTAAGAAAGCATCTTTTTACCTGACAGCACAGAAATAAAACAGACTGAATGAGAAACACATCAGTTTGACAACAAAAAAGTGTTGAAACCTGTTGCATACTCTGACAACAACCACAACAGTAACAGAATAAACTCATCACCTGTCAAATTGTGTGTTTTGTGTATTTTTAGTTACAATGTCTGTGTAAGTAATTTTTGGTGACAGTGTTTCATCTGATTCCTTCTACAGTGAAATGTTAAAATACATTTTTAATAAATCTAATTTGTGAGCCTTGTTAGCATATAATGATAATTCTTAGCCACTTATTTCTAAAAGTGTTTAAATTTGTCCTCAGAGAACCTCAAGGTTTTGGAAGAAAAAATAAACGTACATCTTAAATTAGTGTTAACATTAAATTGAATAAATTCCTAATGTTTTGTGGTGTACTAATTTTAGGATGTTCTGGTATTATTAGTGATATGTGTTCTAGTGATTGTTTAAATAACAGAATGTGACTGTGTAAGCCCTGGATTGTGTGTATTTAGGGTGACCATATTTTGATTTTTTAAAAAGAGGACACTTGGCTCATTTTGATACTGTTTAATTAAAGAAGAATTAAATCTATTTAAAGTATGTATTATCTGTGATTTTAAAGAATAGTTAAGTAACAACCTTAGGCTACATAGTCAACAAGTTCCAAAATTAAATTTCTCTAAATAGAAGTCAAACCTCTGATCCTTGAATTGTAATACTAGCATCTTATCCACAGTGCTATTGCCTCCTGACAACAGAAACAGGAAAATCATTTAAAGTAGTGTCCAAAGTTATATTTCAAGAACCACTATTTGTTCTGTCTATGAGAGGGACATGACATGCAACATTGCACCAGTTACCAGTAATTTAAAGGCAGTTTTGCTTGTTTTGGCACCCCCTAGTGTCCGTTTTAAATCACTGCCATAAAAACGTTAGCACCATTGTTTCTGCTCAGAAACACCAAAATCTAACTGTTGAAATGTCTCCTCAGCCTTCATAGCTTTCTACAGGACTGGTTATTTACTCCTTCTAAGAAACCAGCTGTATTCAAGCAGGGAGAGATCGAAAAAAGCAGGGATCGTGTGCTAAAAACACTCGCGAGATACGTGATTTTGTGAGCCTTCCGGGGCACCGGAGAAATTGCAAACGTGGTATTTTGGACACAAGCACCAGATGTGGCTAAGTGACTTTTCATTAACCCTGTAAAGAGTCATATTAGCACATACTGGCTCAAGGAAAAGATTTTAAAATATGAAAAGTTACATAGTGTGCCTTTAAGTACATGCATAATTCTAGTGGAAAACAATAAAACCCGAACACTTTCATTAATCTGTTAAACCCCCTCGGACGCCTTGGACAGAACGTGAAAAGAGGACATGTCCGGGGAAAAGAGGACGTTTGGTCATAGTGTTAATCACCCCTGGAGTGAAGTTCTGTTTTCCTGCCCCGATTCCCTCTTTATGAGGGGACCGTAAAGTAAAACAGATGCCTCCGTCTTTTATGAGGGGGTCACTACCTCCTCCCTCAACTTCACCCTCTGGGATAGATGGTAAGACAGATAGAACTGATCCAACTTGGTTGTGTGTATGACCCAGAGTTAGAAGGGGTGATAGAGTTTTATAATGGATATGGGGGAGAGAGTAAAAGGCAGTTGGAGAGTGTTAGAAGACGGGGCTTTTCTCTCAGACACGGATGAGATCAGCCTTCTTCATTGCAATGAGTAAACTGAATTCTCATTGTTTGATAAGAAATTTCCATAACAATTCATAGATATTCCTCTTTGATACAACAATGGTGCAGTTAAAGTTTGTCCATTAAAGCAGCTCTCTGGATTATTTTTCTCTGTATCAAAGTTTTCGAAATGTTCTAAATGATATTTCAGGTTTAAACTATGATCTATGGGTTGAGTTCCACAACATCTGTCATTCTGATGAAGACCCTCCTTCCTCCTAGAGACCCCTTTCCATTATTTCTTGCCGCTGACATTTTTCAGCCAATGAAATTCAAATGTCTGCATTCTCTCAACATGCACGCGCATCGACCAAACCTGTACCAGTAGGGGGCGCTGTCGTACAGGACGCTCCGTGTGTTTCTCTGTTTACCGTCTCGTTCACTGAGGACTCACAGCTCATTTCTACTAAAAACCTACCCATTCCCCAGCTAAAGACGGATTTATTTTTATTTTTAAACCTTTCACCTCACAGAATGGCAAGGCTTGACAGGATTATGTGTTTATTTTGGTCAGAAAGTTCATCCAGGGCCGAGTCAAGTTCAGCTTCAGAGTCCAGCAGCAGCTCTCTGCTAACAGAGCTAATATCAGAAGCAGCAGGGACAGAGAGGGCTCATCAGACCCTCGTAGTGTTGTTGGAATAAGATTGTGAACTGTGAGTGATTAAACCCTACACATTGAGCTGTACAGTTCATGCCCGCAACGTATATGCACCGTGTGCACGCGCGCACACGCGACCGGACGCGCGTGTCGAGATGCTTTGAGGAGGAGCCTTTGGACGCTAGATTCAAAAACTGCTCTCTTGATGAAATAATCCAGAGTGCTGCTTCAACATAATTTAAAAGTTGGAGAAATCAGTTAAAATTCAAGTTGCAAAACGTTACATCTTTCAAAAAACCTGAGTTTAATTCCCTGTCACTACTCCAAATGTTTTTTAAATATCTTTTATTTTTCTCCATTTATGACAGTATCTTCATCCATATTAATCTGATGCCAAAACACCTCCCTGCACCAGAAACAGAGTTTTTTTAAATGTCTCACCAAACCTTTTGTGGGGAGGATGAGAGGTGCAAACGCAGAAAGAAAAAAATCTAAATTTTAAAACAAGCAGTGAGGCTGAGGCCTGAGTTCTTTGTTAGCCTGTTGTTTCAGTCTCACTTTTATTTCCTAGGTTTGCTTTGGGTTTGGCACCAAGCTGATGGTAGGAAAAGAAGTAGTTTCTTCCCTGCATGTTTTTGATGAAACGTCCAAGTGAAACTGGCTCAGAAACATTGAAACACAAACTCAAATCTCAGGGATCTTAAATGCCATCATTTGTTCTGTGTTACTTGAAATGTAATGTTCCAAATGAGGCACCAAATAAATAAAGATGGATGCAGATATGGTTTAAAATGTGTGCCGCTTTTCACATATTTACAAAAACTGCTCAATTTCCTTCACAGTGAAGACACTGGTGCAAATACAAGACTCGTTCTACTTACCTGCTGTGAAGAACATTTGGAAAAATTAAAAAAAAAAAACGCTGTTATGGACATTAAGTCACATGTACGTGCCATGCTTTAATATTAAGATTTAAATCATGCAGTTAAATGTAAACATGTACCAATAACAAAAAAGCATCTAAACATTATGAATTATGGGTATTTTTAATACTCTCATCAAAAAAATTAAGGGGAAATGAGGAACAAAACAGATTACAAACCACTCAATAAAAAGAAAGAGGCTGGAAAGAGATGAGAGTAGTGGATCTCAAACATTGAGCCTTGTACTTATTGGAGAATTGATTAATGGCACTTCTGTGAGAACATGGAAGACGCTGCAGCTCTCCTGTGTCTGCATTGCAGTGCACACAGGAGAAAAAGAATGAAAACACTTCTTATTCACCTGAACAACCATTCATGGTTGTCAGTGAGAGGTTCACACATGGAGTCATCTCTGTACACCGAGTTACAGCACAAGGAATCAATACAGAATGTAAAACTCTGAATTGCTTTAGCAAGATTGTTTTAGGATTCCAGAGTTTTTTCTCGCTGTTCTAATCCATATCTTTTCTGTTGTTATAAATGTTTAAGAAAACTAGATTTTTTCATCTCTTCAGCTCAGAGGTGCATTTAAACACAGCACTTTGTTTCATGTAAAAGAACACCAGCAAGAGGACCTCATTAGAGATGCTATGAACTGTGTGGGTTTCACTCTTTCTCACTCTTCATGTAAATTTTCCTGAACAAACATCTTTTTTTTTCCCCCAGCTTGTAGTACGGTTAAACTGGTCTCATTAAACTCCTGTTTTTGATCAAATATGCCTCTCCTGGTGTTTCATCATCTGTTCTAATTAAATTCAGATAAATGTTTCATATAAGACACACTGACTGGTAAAAATTGTACTCATTCAGGTCAGACTGAAACACAATTAGAGTATTTTCAGCCTGAACTACGGTATTTGTGAAACAGAGAATTATCTCTACAGAAAACTGAAGCTGCAGCATTTTTAGCAGGCTGCTGTAACTCAATGCAACCTCTACTTCTGCATTTATTTTCATCATATTTTAAAGCTAATCACATCCTTTATGGACATGCTTTACTTTACTGGGAAAATACGAGAAAAAACAAGTAAATTTTTGCTTATTCAGTTTACGTTTTAAATTATATTCTGTTCATTTAAAACATGATGTACAGATGAGGATTTACCACTACACCAAATTTTGAAGGGTCTATAAAACTTGTACAAAAATGACAGTAAAAAACACCCTAAGAAGGTTAGTATTTTACTTTATGTTTAGGGATATTTAAAGTATTTCATTGTATTTAGATTACATTCAACAGAATTTATAAAACTTTACAATATCTACCCAAATTTTACTGTTTATTTACAACTCCTTCTTTTATCTATAAAGCTGATTATTGTGGATTTATTAGGGATCAGAAATAGACTGAACACTATTTCCATTCTGAGAGTCAAAATATGTGTTTATCTATTCTAAATTTGTAATCCGTTGTTTTGAGGAAACACCAAAAATAATTTAAAAAACAAATCTGGAAGTAGATTTGAACCAAGACATTAAAAACAGTCACATGTCTTATTCAGTATCACTTTTGATCTTATTGGACTCTGTGTACCAACATTATTGTTTATTTTTCTGTGACACCATTTATTTGTTGGATTCATCTCCCAATAGTGTTTTTCTTTAGAGGATTTTTTTTTCATAAAAATAATCTTGTTCCTCAAGAACAAACTTCCAACTTGTTGGACATCATATTTAACTTGTAGGGTTGTTACATAAACCCTGAAAGGCAAACAAAATAAATACTACAACAACACAAAAAGTTCTGACAAAGTTCTAGTCTCGTAAAAAACATTTATATTCCCTGGGGGGGCCGACAGAAAATACTTGAGAACCAGTAGTCAGTCATTCACACGCTGATGGCAGTAAGCTACATCGTAGAAGTGAAGCAACCATACACAAGTGCGACCGGACCCTCTGACCACCAGCAGGCGATGTGGTTGAAGAGTCTTGCCCAAAGACACAACAATAAAGTGACCCTGCTGCAGCAGGCTTTGAACTGACAACCCTCCAGTTGCAAAATGAACCCTCTGAGCTACTTCTACACCATAAATTCAGCCACAGATGGTCAATTATCTTAGCTCAGCAGAGAGATTTTTTGATGCATTCTGGGATTCACTTGCAAGAGGACCACCTCCCTTTGACTCCTGCCAGTCAGCAAAATCTGTTACTTTGGCCCCCACTTCTAGGAAAATAACCCTGAGCTGTCGGTTAGAATACATTTAGTTGACAGAAATGTGCATCATGATTTTTTTGCAATACAACTGGCCAAAAATGGTGGGGAGGAGTTGTGACTTAGATTTACCTCTCCTGGTTGGTGCTTCAGCACAGAGACCAGCCCCCTGACTTGGGGTTACACCCATCAGCTCCCCCCTGAGTCTGGCCCCTTTGCTCCGGCTGGCTCCATGTTTTCATGTGTTTTTTGACCTGGACTCAGTACTTATATACTCCATCTGCACCTAGTATCTCCACACAATTTCCACCGTCTCATACTGATTTTCAGTTTATTCATGCATCACCCAAGCCAGTAGCTAAATGTTTAAACAATTTTATATAAAAAGGATAAAAGCTATTTATTCTTGATTGCTTAACTGATTATTCTAAAAACCCTGTCAGACTTAAATTTACAGAATACGTTTTATTTGTATAGCACCTCTCAAGACGTAAATCACAAAATGCTTTACAGAAATAAACAGATTTTGGGGACCACAGCAACAAATTCTCTGTCACCTTTGGTTTTTAGCCTGGTGGTAGGAGATGTCCTTCAAGGAGCTCAGGATGTGCTGAAGGGATCTGATAAAAGACGAACAGCAGCGGGCCCAACACTGAACCTTGGGGTACACCAGGTAATGGGAATGGAGGACAACCTGTATCTGGTGAAAGCTGTTATACCTCTTTTAAGAGTAAAAAAAACCAGGGGCATAACACAAAATGAGCCGGGAAACTAAAAACTCCCAATAATAATAAACACAAAACCACCTGAGGCAGCTCATGAGGGAAAGACAACTAATACTACAACTAAAAATGCTTTTCAAGTAACTAAAAGAGGGGAGATGGTATATAACTAATTAAGGTGACAAGAGGTGAAGGAGGAATAAATAAAAAAGGCTTTCCAAAAGCTCACCTAGATGGCTGGGCGGCTACACAAAACGCCACACAAAGGCTATGTGCCATCTAAACGGGCAACTACTAAAATAACCTTTAAACAAAGTGCAGCTAAAGACGCATGCACGAGTTGTAACAACAACTAGATCAAGACAACCGAGCCAGAACCAACCAGGGAAACAGTACTGATTTAAGCTGCTTCTGATGGCTAAAGTCTGGGTCCCACAGGAGACATTAGCGCTGCTCTGCAGTAGCGCCGCATCTTTGGCGAGTCTTCTAGTCTCTCCTGAAGCAGAGCGCCATTGAACGCAATTTGCAAAATAGTCATAATAGTCACAATATCTCGCAGGAACTAAGAACAGGAAGTATGAAGATCTTTTGGTCTGTATCTGGTCAAAACTACCGTCGTGTTTTGTGGTATTACCTTTAATTCTTCAACAGTGAGTAAGTGAGCTATTTATTGGAATAGACTGTTTCCAAAAGCTCAATTACATAAATATTACACAATGAAGCGCTCCTCTTCTATGTACTGGTGGTTGTTTATGTTTGCCGTACTAGTAGCGGTTCAGTGTATTGTAGTAATTTCTGCATCATAAAGTATTCCACAATGTCATGACACACACGTCTCAGCTGCGCCAAAATAGAACTGTTGCGTATCTGTAGCGCCGTGGTTTGGACCAGCACATCTGGGACGTAATATGGTGGTCCTCAAGGGACTACTTTTAATTGACTACAATGGTTTCTATTTAAAATCATGGCTCGGGCGCTACACGGCGCAGTGCTGGTGTTTTCTGTGGGACCCAGGCTTAATTTGCCACATGTGTGGCTCTGCGGAGCTGCATGTGAGGAGCAGGGGACGAGCAGCTGGCAGGCTCTGTCTGGGGCGATGAATTCAACCCAAAACCCTGAGACCAGAACAACGGCCACAGAGAAATAACGTTCAGAGAGATATGAAGAGAACCACTCCAGCACAGGTCCTGATAAGCCTACCCAGTGTTTCAGCTCATCACCATTGATGGCACATTTCAGCAGTTGATGGTCGATGGTATCGAAGGCTGCAGTCAGGTCCAGTAGAACCAGAACAGAACATTCTCCTGCATCACTGGGACAGCATGTCACGGGAGAGTCTGAGAAGATGAGCTCTATGGAAACCTGACTGAAAGCTATTAGAATGTTGTGCTCATCTGGAGTTGTTGTGAGTTGTTTAGCATCAACCTTTTCAAGAATCCTGGAAATGAACAATAATTTAGAGATTGGTTTGTAGTTGCTGAAGAGAGAAGGGTCAATATCGGGTTCCTTTAGAAGTAGGTGGATTACGGATCACTTGAAGCAGGCAGGGCCTTGACCAGAAGCCAGTGAAGTGTTGATTATTGTGAGCACGCTGGGACTGATAGATTTTTAAACATATTTAAACAGAGATGACAGGAGAATGTTAAGAGAACAGGTAGTGACTGAGTTAACTAGTTTGATTAGTTCAGGTAAAGAAACAGGAGCAAATCTATCTAAGATATGGGCTGGAGTCAGAACAGACAGAGGAAGCTGAGGGAGATTCTGGATCTAGTGTAGCATTTTAAAACTTATTAAGTTTGTTTAGCTGCGCACAGGATTGAACAAGACATGGATGACGGGTGATGATGACACATGTGGAGACTAGAGTTGGGCGATGTGTAACTTTTTCCCAATTGTCCATCGTCAGTCCCAAAATCGATGATGGTCGATTTATTTCACTCAGGTGACATGTTGACATGTTTGCGGGTGGAGCAATGTATAAACACACGGATGGATTTACCAAATTAGATCTCAAAAGTCCCAAAATAGGGGAAATAGTTGCCAAATAACACAACGTCGCCTATTTGGGGTTACTTTGGCTTTTAACAGACATATAGTGCCAGCAAATAGCTCCAACATCTAGTGTTTATCCTCCTGCTGCGTGTGCTAACTAAGCTAACACAGCTAGCAGCTGCTGCTGCTCCGTCACCAAATCACTCAAAAAGACTCCAAACTGCAGCAAAGATTTATTTTATGGCAGCGACGTTCACTGAAGGGGCTTTTTATTCATATTTCAGTTTTAGTTTCATTTTGTATTTCTTGTTTGTTTCATACTTAGCTGAAGACAGATGAACACTGGACTGGTATTACACTCGCTAAATATTCCCAGCACTGGTAGCTGACCCGTAAACACGGTTTAACTGGAAAAAAAGCCAGTCTCTGATCGTTTCCCTTCCCAGCACCATGGTTATTATTTAGATACATTTATTTTCTGAACACATGCTGCTGCCGTTCTGTCTGTCTGCCACGGGGTGAGTAAATAAATCACAGCTGCTCTCGGAGGCAGGAGGAGGAGTTTGTGTGAAACATTTAAAAAGAGCATTATTTATTATTTTTACATGGGCTTTATCCTTTGACTTCAACCACCAAACATTGTTAATAATTAAGAAATAAATTTATAGGGGGACGAATCGTTCTTGAGAAACGGGCGACAATGGGCTCAGCCAATCGCCGATGGTCAATAGATTCATCTGATCGCTCAGCCCTAGTGGAGACCCAGTGCCAGTGTCTTTCTCAGGGAGCGCCGGAGAGAATATGGAGCCACACGCCCCAGGAGGGTAGTCTCAGGAGGGGACCAGAGATTCAAGGTGTACATTGTAACCAGGAAAGGACCTCTACCCGCGTCCAGGCTGGCAACGTTGCTAGACAATGTATGCATCCGGGGGGGTGATGACCATCTCAGAGTGTCGCTGAGGACCGGTTGGGTGCACATTGGCAGATGCTTGGAGGAGCATGCTGAGTATGGGTAGGAATTGAGAACCGGTTCCAACTTAAAACCAGTTTCAACAGACAAATTCCATCGTAATTGTACACCTTCAACTTTATCAATTCTTCTTAACAATTCTCTTGTTTCCAGTTTTCCTGAAATTTGCTGGTCAGTAGACTTCTATGCATCTCTCACTGGTCCGACAGACCCGGTTTCTGTCAGACAATCTGCTCCGGTCGGAGGTGCAGCATGATCAGCGGAGGGGCATGACGAGGTGAGGTCCCAACAGAACCAGACGGAGCTGATGGAGCAGCGTCTTCACCGACAGACAAGCACCCGGATCCTCCACTCTGCTTTCTTCTGAGAAAACTCAGGGGGGTGAATGCACTGTAACGGTTTGGGTCCGGAAGCAATGCTAATACCATTCGGTTCTGTTGACCTCACCTCTTCATGCCCCTCTTTGGCAAGAATTGATGGGAATTGTTAAGTAATTGAATTGATAAGCAGATTCAACAATGGCATTGACATCGATTATTAGCTTATCAATTCCCACGCCAATGCCGAGGGAACTGTGAAAGGCAGCACTGATGGCCTGGTGGTTCACAGGGCCCTCTCTGGATGGCGACAGTGGACTCCTAGACTTTTATTCTGAGATTTTATTATTTTAGCTAGCTTTTATTTAGCGTTTGCTCTACAATTATGTCATCAGTTAGGTGTTTTTCCTTTGTTGTGGTCAGTTAGGTGTTTTTTATGATATTATCAGTTAGATGGTTTTTCTTTGATGTCATCAGTGAGATTCACTTGTAAATTCATGAATACATCTACAGTTATGTTCTAAATACTGGATTTACTATGAAGAGTTTCCTTTTTCTTGTATTTTCTTAGCAGCAGAGAGCCTGTTATCCCCTTTGACATTTTCATCTGCAGTGTTTAGCCTTATAAAACTCTGCATGAGCTTTTCACAATGTGACAGTTATTGCAACGCCAACACAAGTCTTGCAAATTATCTGCTAAGAATCTCAAGGACCCCTCACATTCACAGGGGTTTTATGCAAATTAGGCTTTGAATGGTGTTGAGTTTTTAAGAGATTAGGCCTCCAGTTTTCAGAAGAGGTTTTCTAATGTAAAGAATGTCAGCATGCTGGAACATCTTAAGCCCCATCTTGAGGAGCTACAAAAGGAACATGCTGTTTTAAACTTTTTTAAAAATCAGACATAACCTCTTGTATTCTCAGCGTTTGAAAATAGCTGGGTCAGGAGCGGCCTGTTCTGCAGGACACCAGCGTTCTTGTGCTGACGCTCTCTGGAGGATTGTTGAATTTACTTTTTTTAGCATTTGCTCAAAGCAGTTTCTTTTCCAAGCCTGTGCGAGCACTTTAATTAGTTAGTATAGTAGGAGGAGATTAATGCAAACACATGTTTGAATTTCCTCAAGAATGTTTGCTGTTCAAACCTCAGAACACCACCTGACGATTTGAAATTCTCTCTTTTCCCACCTTCATAAATGAAAGCTGATCAGGCTGTTTTCCAGCGGTTAGAGAAAAATCATTGTGAAATATGCGTGACAAGAATGGTGTCGCCTGATACCTGCCTCATTACAGGAAATTTCACACAAATTGAACAGCCTACTGAAACATGAAAATAAAATATGATTTTACAGCTCCAAGTGCGGGGTTCAGACTGATTCATTAAAGGGGGGATTTGTTGTGAATGAGCAACAGCTGAGGGGGTTTATCTGTCTTTGTGTTTCTGTGTGTGTGTTTGTGCTTGAAGGTGCATCTGAGGCATTAATGATTTGCACGCTGTGCAGTGTGCAGAGATCTGCTGAGCAGTAGGGCAGACACACTCCTGCATACTTGTGAAAAATGCCAGCTTAAAGGTTCTGGTCCTGCTGACAGAGGCTGGACGGGGCGCTGGAAGGTAAAAACAACACAGAATCCATTTGTTTGTCATGTACAGTAGATGCTGCTTTTTATTAGCTAAAAACTAAGGAATGTGCCAGAATATGTGTTTAAGAAATATTTAGAGTTGTTCTTTCAGATGTAACATTGCGTTGTTGTTTGACAACCTCGGGACCTGTCAACTCACAGCTAAGAATCAATACACAGAAACAGTTTACTGCTTCGTTGAGACAATATTTGAAAATAGCTTCAGTTTATCAGCCTGATAACCATGCTGCATTTTACACTTCTGCAGTCAGACAATAAAATCAAAACTTCATGGTTTTGTATTTAAGTTTGCCAAAAGATGATAAAGTCACCTCCTTTTAATACACAGTCATTTAGCCCTCAGATTACGAGTTGTGACTCTTAACTAGGAACACATCATGATGTTAGTCTAATATCTGTAAAACTGTATGTGACCTTTTTTGAATTAACTTTTAATGTTAACTAGTTGAAGTAGAGCCAATGAAGACTTTCTGTGAATTTTAATAAAATATGGCCCATGATTTCCTTGGTCTCTCATGCATTTGCCCAAGAGCTCGACCCTTGGCTCACCATACATCAGGGTGATGACTGCATGCTAGGCTTGGAGGCTTCTGGCTTAGTGAGTTCCCTCTATAAGTCTCTGTGTTTTCATGGAAAAATGGTCAGCCCTCTCAGCTCCTAAGTAAAAACAAGTTTATGGTGCACGGTTCAGAACAGCATCAAAAAAAGGAGAAGCACTCTGTGATCTTTCTTTTTCTTCAATGTGGGCAAGGTGGATGCATTTTAGCTACATGCTGTCATCAGCACATTTACTGATCAAAGACTAACAGTCATATATACACACTGGCCAGAAAACATCTCAGTCTATCTAAGGCAGTCAACCCAGACATGACCAGGCAATCAACCAATCAGCACATTCTTGGTCTACAGGAGTAATCGTCCTCCTAAGAATCTCCGTTACAGCTTGTTGTTGAGAATCAGAAGAATCTGCAGCACTGAGGAAGCTTTTGATAAACAAGCTAATGACCTGTGTGAAATATTTAGAGAGAGTATGACAGTTTACTCTGGGATACTGTGGGATGCAGTAGCTCAGTGGTTAAGATGTTGGTCTTGCAACCGGAGGATTGCAGGATTGAATCCCAACTCCAGCTGGGTTAGCTTGTCATTGTGTCCTTGGGCAAGACACCTAACCAACATTACCTGTTGGTGGTGGTTAGAAGGCTGGTGGTCTGTGTCTGGTTGCTTCGCCTCTGTAGCTGCCATCAGCATGTGAATCACTGACTGATGTCAAGCGCTTTGTTAGTCAATTGACTTCCAAAAGTGCTATACAAATGTGAGACATCTACATTTACTCTAGTACTGAAGAAGTATTATGACAAATTTCCATCTATCCATCTTCTGAAAGCGCTTCACTCGACAGTGATGGTCAAGGGGAGCTGGTGCCTGAGGCAAGAGGCACGGGACACCCTGGACAGGTCACCAATCCATCACAGGGCCACACTGAGACAAGACAAACAACCAGTCACACTCTCACTCACACCTACGGACAAGTTAGTCACCCATTGACCTAACATGCATGTTTTTGATCTGTGGCAGAAATACCCAGAGAAAACCCACGTATGCATGAGGAAAACATGCAAACTTCACGCAGAGGCCGGAACATGGAAGTCAATCCACAACCTTCTTGCTCTTTGGCAACAGTGCTACCAACTGCACCATCATGCAGCTGTAAAGAAAAATGTTAAATAGGGATGAAGTATTAGCCCCTAAACCTCCCGTTCATTGGGACTGAAACATGACTACTACATTCTCTCCATTGTCTAAAGACTTGTCATCAAACATCGACGACAGCTTTAAAAGTCTTTCTACTTCCTATTTCTCATTAACATTTCTTGTCTTAGTCACCTGGGTGTCATTTCTCTTGTGCTCAGTATAGTGCTGTGATTAAAGAGAATGTGCTTCTACCACCACCCCCCACCCCCCACCCCATAGAAGCAGAAAAATCTCTTGATCAAGAACAGGATTACTGATTGTACTAAATAAGTGGTATACTTATTGAAATGTTCAAATGAAGCAAGAAATTGAGAATCTCACACACTTCCTGTTGATCCAACTGCCTTAACAGGTTAAATAAATTACAGGTAAATGAACACAGACAGGTTAAAACATGACCTTTTATCTTTAAGCAGCAGGCTATAATAAGTTCATAGTAAAATCAGTCATTTTGTTGTAATAAAAGAGCAGAGCTGATCTTTTCTCATTTGTACTTTTCCCTTCAAAGAACCCCTCTTGTTTTTGACTTGAGCTTTGACACTGAAAGGCTCTTTGTTCTTCAGCCAGCATATTTCAGCTCAACACGGTCCCATATTTACTGAAATCTGCTCACAAAGTCACCTTGAACAGCCAAATGTGTTTATTTTCCCTGTTAACCCTGATTTATTTGCAAATGATGTCCCTTGTGCATCATCTATGTAATTAATTAAAGAACATTAAAGAGCTGCTGTGCCTTTTTGTGACCCATGTACTTTATTTGAGTGTAACTCCCATTGACTATAAATAGAAGGTTAAGTGATTTATTTGAGGTAATAATGTGTGTATCGTTAATCATGTACCTCAGGTTACATCTTCAGGTTGAGGAAAACATTTTATACCCTTCAAGCTCCATTAGCATGTAGCTGGAGAGTACCATAAACATTCTGGTGTTTTATGAGGTAACTTGGGTTGTGAACGTTATAATGAAATTGAAACTAATAATTAGTTACTGTTTAGAATTGAAATGACTGATGTTAGGAGGAAAACGACACCCAGTTACACCAGTTGAAAGTCACTAAAATTAACATTGTTTAGGTGTGTAACATAGAAAAACAATGCTGTCGTTTTCTCTGGTCTCCTTCTCAATCTGATCAGTGATGACACATTGAGCCAATCAGTGATGAGGTGCTTTTAGGTGGCGTCCCGTTAACAGTGTGGTCTTCATAGATTACTGACAAATGCTTTGGGGGAAAACCTGGTCCTGATTCGAAGAGTCAGCATTCATCCCATTTTGGATGATGCCGCTCCCATCACTAACGCTTTGTTTCCTCCTCTACTGCTGACAATTTATGCAATACTTTGAATTTATTTTTATCCCCAGCATTTTGTGATGGATGTGGGCAGCATGTAGCTCAGTTGGTAGAGTGGCCGTCTGGCAACTGGAGGGTCGCCGGTTTGATCCCAGCTCCGGCTGGGTTACATTGTCGTTGTGTCCTTGGGCAAGATACTTCACCCACCTTGCCTACTGGTGGTGGTCAGAGGGACTTGGAGGGCGCTGGTGCATGGCACCCCCACCTCTGTCAGTGTGCCCCAGGACAGCTGAGGCTACAATAGCAGATCATCACCAGTGAGTGAGAATACGTGAATGAGTGTTTCTGTTGTACAGCACTTTGGGGAGTGTAAAAAGTACTGGCCATTTACCATGTAAATATATTAACTAATCATTTTAATGACCACTGCCATTCTGTCCCAGACAGCATTTGTCCAGTTATAAATAGAACCTCACCGTGGATAAATGACACGATCTGCTCTTTAAAGCGTTCCTGCAGAAGAGCTGAATGCGTGTGGAGGAGTTGCAGGTTCGTTTAACTGATCTAAAAGATCTTCTGACTTCCTTCAATAATTCTGGTGGAGAAGCGAGGTCTGCTTCTTTTGACCTGGTTTTTAAAAGCAGAGGTAACCTGAAGGTATTTAACACCATCAGTAACATCGTCGTCACTGCCTCGGCAGCTGTTTCCATTTCATCTCGTTTAGACTCTCTTCATTGAAAAAGTCACTCAGATTAGGAACAATATCTCTCAGATCACATCTCAAGACTTTTTCTTCAAAATCAAGAACAATTTATTGTAAAATGCAGACAAGCAGAAAAACTGTAGAGCATCTAATTGAGAAATTCACTTCCTCCAACCTGAATTCCTCCAACCAGACAGTTGGTCTCAAGAAAAACTTTGCAAAATCAGAAAACCCTGCAATGGTTGCGCCTCATTCATCTGAAGAGCCAAAACCGCTTTGGGTTGACATCAAGCTGTAGACAAACAAGGTTTTTACATTTTGGCAAGAAAAATCTAAACCGAGCAGCCAGTTCAGGAAAGCATTTGGTTTTGAATTTAACAAAGAAAATTCATTCAGAAAACTGCTGTCATGTATCAGTTTGTGGCAGGTCCCAAGTGCAGGATGACGGAGGCAGCGACAGGCAGATGAAGGTAAAAGACCTTTTATTATAATGATCAAACAGATACAGGACAATGCCAGGTAGCAACAAGGAGGAGTGAAGGAACTGAAGAGACTATGGGGACTGGGAGAAACCAGGAGCAGCTGCGTCTAATCACATACAAGGAACACCTGGAGGACAGAGACTGAAATATGGAACAACCAGCACCATACACACACACACACACACACACACACACACACACACACACACACACACACACTAACTACATGTGGAACAATAAACAGCAGAAAACAGAAGCATGAACCAACGTAGAACTATCTGGCAGAAAACAGGTTGATGAACTACATAAGGACCTGCTGTGAGGAGTGACTAATGTGACAGGAGGAACAAAAGGAAACAAGGGGAAACAAAACAGGGCCAAAAGCACTACACACTGGTCACACAGGGCATGGGACATGACAACAGCCAGCTGGTGACAAGTTCAGTTCTTACAATTTGGCAAGAAAAGTCTAAACCCAACCAGCCAGATGAGGACATACGTAAGGTTTTTACATTTTGGTAATGAAAATCCCAAACCAGTGTCAGGAGCTCTGCAGTAAACACGAAACAGATGCTTTTGCCACCAAACAGCAACCAAAATGTTGAGACAGTGAGTAGTCACCAACTTCAAATCTGAAACAGAAAACGAGGATCATCCAGCCTGTGAGAAGAAAGATCTTCCAGTGGGTGAAATGAAGAATCTTCCAGTCCAGACGGTCTGTAAAACAGCACAAAGTCTTCTGGGTTTGACAAAAACTGGATAAAAAGCAATGACGCCAAAGATGGTAAGTTTAATCAGTTGCCTTCCATCATCACCCACATCAGAACAGAACCCAGTTCAAACATTTTAAATGTCAGTCTGAAGACCACCACGAGGGGGGAGATAAATCCTGTCATCTCACAGGAACACGGTCACCATTTCTAATTATTTTTATATTTAGTTTTCTCCAGGAGCTCCGGTTGGCCTTAAAATATTTAAAGTTATTTGGTGACTCTAAATTGTCCCATGTGTGCATGATCATGTGTGATGTGTAGCGCGATCCCCATCTGAACCGAATTCCAGGAGAGAAAATTCTGACCGACTAGCAGGTTTCAGATGCTTCATCCAGTTATTGGTTTCATGTTCAATGAGTCCCTGTAGTCTCAACGAGGTGATTTCAGATTTAGGTTAGGGAAAGTTTGAAACACCTTTTTTAAATTCCACTTTACTTTTTGCCTTTTAAAATTACCTACTTGCTAAAACACCAAAAATCTTCATCTCAAAGCTGGTTTTCTGACCCAAGCTAACATATTTTCTTGTAAGATGCCTTGAAAATCTCCAGATTTAATATTTCATATTTCTTCTAATACATTTATTGTGTTCAATATGAGATGCAGCCTCACAGCACGCTCTGCATTCCCTATGAGTTTTTCGATCGACTCAAAAACACTGGATTTTACATTAAAATTTGTTGTAAATATTAAATTTGCCAGTTGAAAACATGAATTGTCATTGTTCCTTTTGCTTTAAAGAGCATATTTTAAGTTAGACACTCCCTTAAACAAATGTTTAGAGAAATATAATAGAAACTTTTTCTGAATAAAAATTTACACAAATTCAGCTTATTTAGGCTCTTGGATTCGTTTTTGTGAGAATTGTCCATTTTTTCACCAAACCGGAAGTGACGACAGTTCAGGGAGACCGTTCGTTCTCTATATAGAAAACTGATCCACTTATCACTACTTGTGACGAGCAAAACAAACCCCCAGAGTGCCGTTATTTTATTACTTTATTACTATAGTGAGCAGTTATTAAGATTAAAAAAAAAAAAAGATAAAAACAATCAGTCCTTTAAGGCTGTACCCTGTCGGTCCAGCTGTAGACCGTGACCCACCTCCTCACTCGGGTCTGGATAAAATACCAGCGTTTAGCACCAGGTTTTGATCATCAGAGCTCCAAACATTGAGCTGCGTTCAGGTGGATTGTTAAGAAATGAAAGAGTTTATAAAAAGTTTCACAGGATGCAGCTAAACGGTTCGAGGCTGACCGAAACAGTGTCGGGTCAGGCTGGAAACCCCGCCGTGAAGCCCCTCTTGGGAGCCGCTGGGAACGGGAAGCCCCTCTGGAGAGCATCGCGGCATGGATTTACTGTACCCCGCCAGCCAGGTGAGGGTCAGACACCTGAAGGAAATGCTCTCATGAAATCGCGGACCGGTACCGGATTACGACCCACCATGAACCGTACCAAACCTGGCATGGAAACGAGACTCAAGTCTCCCCGTTAGCTCCTGTTAGCTGCTTTGTGCTAACAGCGGTTCCGGTGAATGGATCGAAGTAACGGCGCCTGTTTAGAGTCACACTGAATGTTTTTCGCCGGTATGTGGGACTCCATCACATCCAGTCCTGGACTAGACCAGGACCGCCGGGGTTTTTCGTCTCCAAACAGAAGTCACCGTACCGGTAAGGAAGCCGTCCCGTTGTTGACTCAGTGTCCTGACAGACTGGCGATTGGCATTCATAAACATAATAATTTAGCATTTTTTATTAAAATGAATACACACCGACTCGATTAAAGAGCGCTCTAACCTAAAACTAACAACTCATCGCCGACAGCGAGCAGGCAGCTGGCAGACTAGAGCGGTGCCAGTCTGAGATGTTAAAGTAGTTTAGCTTTAAAAAATCTAACACAATGATTAAAACAAGCATCTGTTACACAAACTCCACACAACAAAGGGCTCAAATGATCAGATTTATGGGATTATTGATCGTACAGAGTGTTAAATTATCCTACAAATACTTTATTTATCTACATCTGACAACACTGTAAGCAGCGCCACCTAGCTAGGAGCTCCCTTAGCTGACGTCACAGGTCCACATATGAAAAAAAAAGCGTTTTTAGAAGCTTTGCAAAAAGGGGCACTTTGGACTAGAAAAATGGTTTTAAAAAATGTATTGTAAAACAAAATACCCTCAATAAACATTTCAAATAGTATTTTTGGACAGAGTTTTATCAGAATAATAAAAAAAAAAAAAGAACTTAATATATGCTCTTTAACGTGCAGCATGTGGACCGGACCCGAGCGGGCAGAGAGCTCCAGGTCAGCCTGAAGCTCTTTAGATCACTTGGTGTTTTACAGCTTTGTGCACAAACTTTCACAAACATCTCTTGCTGAGTTTCTTTAACATTCCTGACGTTTCTTTACAGCTCTGACTTGAGACTTTTTGATAACATCACAAACAGAATTTTGAAGATTTTCATCAGCTGAACTTTTAACCTGACTTGTTATTTTTTGATAATTTTCTTGCGCTCTCAGACAGTTCTCTTGTTGGTAATAACAAACCTCAGTGTGCTATCCAGCCCAGTGTTTCTGAGCTAACCCCATTAGTTCCTGCTCTTACGTGTCTCTTGCTGTTGTGATTACCTGACGCCTCCCTCTTGTGCTCACCTGAGTGTTTTCTTTCAGATCTTTTCTCCAGTGCCAGCGCTTCAGTTTCTGCTACAGTCCACCAGGCTGTTTCTGTAACATCTTTAGATTTTTACCAGTCTCCTGTATTCTGATCTTGTCACCTCTCTGTGTTTTGACCCTCACCTGCTTCTGGACCAGCTTTTTGCAGAGTACTGGACTGATCTCCAGTAATCAAACCCTGCAGCTTAATCAAAGGTTCCTGATTCTGTGTCGAGCATTTGAGTTCAGCATTTCCATTAATTCCAGATTTTTTATTAGATGATCATTAACAATTAAATGACTTCTAAATCACAAGTTTGGCTTTTCTAACTTATCAAAGTCCCAAAACTGCATGCAAAGGTGCATGCTGGGTCTTTTTTTGGGTCTTTTTTTTTATTATTCATTTAGGTTTATTTCTGTTTTTATTTTCTGCAACACTGACAAAAAATACATCTCTGATTTGACTTTTTGTGCTTCCAGTTATTCTGACAGAACCTGTAATATTTTTCTGCAGATTTCCATCTAAAAATTTGATTTTCTTTTTATTTGCACAATTTCACAAAGTCCTGTTTTCATTCATACAACAGTTGTAATTGAATAATAAACTTCCTAAGAGATGTTGTGTGTTAAAGCTGTCATTCTGAGAAGATTCACGCCGTCTTCAGGGAATCGGGTTCTGATCCTCTGTGCAGCCGAGCCAAGTGGATCCAGTGTTCAGACTTCCTTTTTGCTCGGAGGTCTCCAGTTACAGTCACCGGCTGTGAAGTCGTCTCTGAAACTCCATTTGCCCCCAGAGATCATATCAGGTCCACCAACTAAATGTATTTATCTATGAGACATGACAGCACTCACTAGAACATGTTTCAATTATGTTAGCCCACTGTGCAGCGTGGAGCCTCATGATAGCAGCGCTGCAGCTTATTGAGCATTATTTGTTCCACACAGCTGAAACGGAGCAGGCGACACATTCACTTTAACATTTTATAAATCAGTTTTTGCAAATACACACACACACACACACACTGTAAATGTGTTTCTGCATTTTTCCTTTTAAAAAAACATGCAGATGTAAAAGAAACAAGACATGACGTTTCTGCAGGTCTTCATGTTGCTCAAGGACACTTGTTTGCGCCCTGACCCTTTGTATTAAAGGCTAATGTGTTTATTTTGTTGGTGCTTGCATCAGAAGCACTTCATTACCATGATAAAGGTTTCTGCGATAGGTCATTTTCACATCCTAAATTCGATTTGTTACGCTGTGAGTCTAGCAGCAATCTGTCACCAATGCTGCCGCCTCTCGTGTGCGAAGCTCGCTGCGGCTCTCGTGTGCGAATGGATAAAATGACTTGACTGACTGAGTCGAGTTGCACCACTCTCGCTGTAAATCATTTCAATTACACCCGGGGTCAGTGAATATAAACAAGGCACGGACATGCCCTGCTGCACCTTAGTGTTTATAGGAACGTCTGGCTTTTTCACACCTAACATGCATCATGCAGAAGAGGTTTGCTGAAATGTGTTTATGACCTGCCATCATGTGGGCTGAAAACTGTGTGGTTGTTTATATTAAAGTGATGAGCAAGCTATATTTAGATATTTATATGTTTTATTCATTTAAAAGTACTTGTGTGCACAACTCTTTGAAAAGAAATGTGCATAAACAGACAGAAATCCCTTAAACAGAACCAGTCTGACAACACAAAATAGGCTAAAAGATCTCAAAAAGCAACACATCACGCCCCAATTTAAACACACTGAAGAACATCTAAAGCCCAGAAGGACTTGATCGGTTAAGGTCAGAGGTCATGATTTAATAATAAGGAGGAGACGGGGCACAAATGGGACCAATGGAAGGTCCCAAGGCTAAAATCTCTATTGACCAAAAACAATACAGAGACCCGTGTCTTTGTGTGTCTGACATTTGACATCTTGATGGAAGATTTTGGAAGGTGTGTGTCCTGTTACACCTGGAGTAAAACTAACTGGATTTCAGAAAAACAAAAATCCTCCCAGCAGTAAGACATGGTGGTGGTAGTGTGATGGTCTGGGGCTGCTTTATGACCTGCTGTAACTGATGGGACCATGAATTCCCCTGTCTACTAGCAAAACCTGAAGGAGTCTGACCTTTGACTTTAAATGTTAATGCTGGAAAACCCTCTAATAAGGCAGAATTAAATTTTACAAAGAAGAGCGGGCCAAAACTCCTCCACAGAGATCAGTTACCACTAACACTTGATCACTGCTGTTAGGTTTAGGGGGATACTACTTTTTCACAATAATCGTATCAATTCCATTACTTCTACAACATTTCCACCAAATAAAGTCACACCCTTGATTTGATTGTTCCAAAATCTGAACTTTTATTTACTGGGTGTTTGGTGGAACCACTTGTGTTTTCCTGAACAGCCTATATTCTCTTGACACTAACAGTCATCCTGCTGGTGAAGGTTCTCAGTCACGGTAACCCTAGTGAGTTCAAAGAGAGGTAATAGGACTTTTATGACTCTGTGGATCCAAAAACACCCTCAAACAACATCCTCATCCAAAGGAAATCTGTGTCAGTAAAGAGAATTTAAACTGCAAAGATGATCTTTCCTCTGTAACATTTCATTTCTTGTTTTACTGTCAGTGGAAGATTGCATGTAAATAAAACAAAATCCCCCATTTATTTCTGTGAAATTAGGCATTATGAGGTCCAAAATGACAACATAAATCCTTTTTCTATGGGCCGTATCCTCAGATTTTTTTAAATGTAGAATTAAAGGACAGGTTTTTGACTGTATCACGACATAAAAAAGACTCAGTTGATTCCTGAAGTGTCTAAAATAATGATTTATGGATGTCTGTGCGCTCACGTTTTTCTGATTTGTCTCACATACAGCTGACCGAGCTCAGCCTCTTTCTGTTGCTTTTTATCTCCCCCTCACTTCATCATCACTTCTTTAGAAACAGAGAATAATTTATCCTCATTCCAGGGTGAAACCAGCGGAGACTAGAAAAACTCTAATGGCTCAAAGAGGTTGAGTCTCCTCTCTGGAACATTTCCATATAGAGCTACAAATCACAATATAGCGTCCTTTCATCAGGAAGAAATTAGATATTAAAACTGTGCTCCCTGATGTGCTCCACTTTGCTAATCAGATTTTAAAGCCATCTCTGCTTCAATAGTGACTTAACCGAGTATTTCTGAGGCAGACTCAGAAACGAGACATTGCTGAGGTACAAAATAGAAGCTTAAGAAACCAATCAGCTCATGCTGGCATGTAGGAAAGCCTTTCTATTTTTCTCATTTGTCACACACAGTGTGTGTGTGTGTGTGTGTGTGTGTGTGTGTGTGTGTGTGTGTGTGTGTGTGTGTGTGTGTGTGTGTGTGTGTGTGTGTGTGTGTGTGTGTGTGTTGAATATGAAACATCAGGTGACAGAGGTTTAATCTGTCTTGTGTGTCCGTGCAACAAGAACAGACAAATAACAATTACTGCACTTAAAAAAAGGAAAAACACTCAAATATCTGCATTTTGCAAAGATCGTTTCTGTGGTTTCATGCAAGAAAAATGCCAAAGATAAGAATTCGACTGTTGCAAACGTTTTATTTTTGCTCCGACAATGTGAGATATTATCCAAAAACTTGACATTTATTTGCATATGAAGTGTATTTTATATGAATGCACACAAACTGGAGAAGTGAAGGACATCTGCATCAGATAAAGAGTGGTTTGAAAGTTGTCCTTTCGGGAAAGAAAAAGAAAAATGCAACACAAACTTGACACATGGTGAGAAATATGTACTTACATCTAATTTATTCCTAGTTTTTAAATATTACAAATTCATACATTTGAACAAATTTTATTTTATTGCCAATTATTTAACAAATGTTGCATCTTTGCATCCAGCTGCCTGCAACAAAATGAAGAAACATGTAAGAGTTTTGCACAAAACTATAAATAAATGTTATTTGTGACTCCACAGCAGACCCCCTCCGAGCAGGAAGGTGTGTGTGTCTATATTTATAATATGCCAGTCCTGCAGGAGCCATTTCAGGCAATCATGGTCTTCTCAGTCTGTTTCAGCTGGTGTGATTACAGAGCAATCTCTAGTGCGGGCATCATCAACCAAACATCCCATTTTAGGAGCCGCCACGGCGTTGTCTCCATCTGTTTAGTGGAGCCGTGACGTCTGTAGCTAACACAGGTAGACAGGCGTCAGATTGGCCCTGATTCTCTGTAGGACGGTTTTTATAGAGGACATGTCTGTTTATAGTGAGTAACAGAGAACATTTGGGTTGTCCTGCCAGCTTTTTGGCCATATGAGAAATCCTCTATAGACCATCTGTTTTAACCAAAAAGACAACCGATATGCTGCCTCATTTGAAATGAGAAATGTCATACAGCTCAAACACAATGCCCACATGTGTGTGTGGCTAACCACTTTAAGGTATCACAGGTTATTTGCAGCTTCTGTGTAAAAAAATAGTTCAGAAATCATGTTAAGCTATGTGAGCTCAGCTAATGCAAACATCGCCCATGTACGATTAAAAATAAAAGGTTCAAAATTAAAAATGTGTTTTAATCCTTCAATATGAAGCTCAATCTGCTTTTGATTTGTTGGTTTAACTCGTGTCTTCTAAAGATCAATTTTCCTCTCTAATCCGAACAGATTGCTTCATTTAAACATCATTAAATCGCCTCCACCGAGCACCAAAGGTACTCCTGTTAGACGCCCCAAAATCAATGTGAGCAGACGCAGGATGACTCCTAAAAGCCTGAAATATATCTTTGTTTGTTTTATATTGTATATTACATTCTTTTTTAGTTTTAAAAAACTAACATTAAAAATAAAAAGCAGCTTTTTTTAAAGTCACCCTGGGATTTCAGATGTTATGGGTTGGGAGGATCAGGGACCATCATCACTCAAATCCAAGCTGGAGGCAATAACTCAGCCCAGCCCAGTACAGAACAAATATCACTCTGTAAAAGTCAGAGCTGTACAGCCCAGGTAAAATGTTCAGTCCAGTTTTAACAGTTGGGTCTGTAGCAGTCGAGACCCAAACCCACACACCTGTAGGTCATTTAAAGTTGACATTATTTGAATGAACTCGTCTTACTGGAGGGTCTGAAAACGTCACTCTGTCCCCATTTAAAGTCGTGCTGCTAAATTATGTTCCAGTAAAATCTCTCATCAAGAACAAATATTAAAAGAAAGGCATGTTTTATTAAAGTACTTCTAAAGAGAGCATCTAGAGTGATTGATAATAACCTCAGTGTCATAATTTCAGTGGTAGAGCTACAGAATACTCAACAGGGCAGTGAGAGCCATTCACTTCCTCCCAGAAGATTTAATGTTCCCATTAATTCTGAGCAGTGCAGAGAAAATTATACTGTGGAAAAATCTCATAACCAGAACCTCTATATTATGCTGGTTTGACTTTAAACAACGGAAAGTTTTTGTTAAAAACCTATTAAATAAAATAAATACAGATATAAAAGCCCTTGTTGGTTAAGTTATACTACTTTAAATCTAAATGTCTCATTCAAAGTGCTTTTCATCAGTCATGCTGATGACAGTGAGCTGTGCTGAAGCCACAAAGGCTTTAATCCTGTTTAACTGATTCAATTGTTTGTGCACAACTAAGGTACAACACTAGTTATGTTCTTATCAACTTACTCTATTGCAGAGAAAGTTCACAAGTAGTACAACACTGCCCTCTGCTGGTATCAGGTACAAACAAGAACATTTTTTATACAGAAATGTAGTTTGAGAACATATTTGATATACTTTTTATATGTACATAAATACACATTTTCTGTCAATTGTCCTTATTGTTCCCAATATGGGCGTGGCTAAACTGATGCTTATTTTTAAATGAGGTTCATCCCATTCTGCATTAAACCACATGCTTAATTTTTTTTACCAGAACACTTCTCATCTTCAAATTAAAGCAAAGTATTGTTTTTAAAAAATCAACATTTAAACCGCAGGTCCCCAATTACAACAAATCGAAGTGTGCGCTGATGTACTATGAAAAATCTGTTCAATACAAAAAAAAAAGACAGTTACACAGCATTAGGACTGGGCCTAAAATGTTTTTTAAACACAACAGATTTGCATCTGTTTATTTAACTTTAAACACAAATTACAAAATCTTCTGTGCAAGTCGCAGTGCAAAAACAAGGCAGAACACTTTCTATAAACATTTATTTATCTTTATTGGTCACAGAAAACCAAGTTAGACAAGTACACCATATTGTTTCAGAACGTCTGTGTATTTTGCGATCTTGCTCTCAACGTTCTTCTCCGCCTGCTTGGTCAGCTTGATCTGTGTCTTTTTCTTGGTATAGCGGAGCTTAGCCTTCTCTTTCCTCTTCTCCTCGAGAGTGGCTGTGATGGCCTGGTACTTCCAGCCAACCTCGTGGGCCAGACGCCCAAGAAGAGCAAACTGAAGAAAGAAAAAACAATGTTAGCTTAAATTAAACTCGAAGACCAGGAAACAGACTTCTTTATTATTGACAGAATGGCATGTCTCAGTTAGTTTTTATTTTTCATTAAATTCAATGAAGGTAGGTAAGGTATGAGACATCATTGACAGCCAAACTGCATAGGCTAAATTTTTTAGGCCCAAATGCCACAATTTTTTTTAACCAACGGGGTTCCTTCAGATTGACTTTTTTAATATTAGTTTACCATGTTTGCTTTAGATTGATTAGAGTATAAAGCTTCCAGTTGATGCACAACATGACCTGGACTCCATTTAGCATCAACATATTAAAGGTTGCAGAATAAATGACTCTTAACTGATAACTCACCTTACGAGTGGGCTTCAGGCGCACAATTTTCAGAGCAGCTGGCACAACCACACGCTTTCTCTGTAAACCAAAACTTAAGTTAGAAAAAACCAAAGCTGCAAATTTAAAAAGGTTTATTGAACATGGCATGTCTCAGTCAAGATTTTAAGAGTCCTTTTCATATAAATTCAAAGAAGGAAGGTAGATAAGAAATCATCACAGACAGCCATATTGCAAGACCTATAAAAAAGAAAGCACACCTTGTCATAGGGTGGAGGGATACCATCAAACACCTTCAGCCTCTCCAGAGCAGCCTGGCCCCTCTTGGTTTTGTGGGGCAGCATGCCTTAATAAAAATATATGTTTTGTTAAAAATACATTTAAAAAAGGTGAAAAAGAAAAATATTTTGTATTAAGCATTTGTTCCCAGCACACACTGTTGCTCGACTCAGCAGTCAGATCCATAATGTTTTGTTCATCAATGGATGATCAGATTCGGGATAAAGAGCTCATCACTGTCAAGCAGTGTGTATGCCAAGTAGAACCAGAGAAGACGTGCAACATGTAAACACTACAACCTGCACTAATCAAGTCTGTTACTTGAAAATTATTCAAGCTCCAAAAGGAATGATCAGGTCAAAATTTAGACTCGTTTTTCATCAATAAGACATTTTTGCCCTAAGATAGACATCTTTTGTTTAATGGTGTGTTAATTGGAGCCACGTTCCCACCTCTGACAGTCCTCCAGAAGATCCTGCTGGGAGCTCTGAAGTGGTACGGCCCACGAGAGGGATTGGTGTTCATCCTCTTGCGCAGGAAAGCCAAGTACTTCACTGTTAACAGGCACAAACATCCAATTACAGGCCAAGTACACATACTGACACACTATAAATGCCTCTTAAGTAAGCAATGCTGATGTCTCAGATGGTAGTGCATGTAAGATGTTCTCATGGTCAGTGAAACTCAAATAACATCATCAAAAAACATCATTGACAACAAGCATGTCCTTAAAAAAAAGATGCCATGAATATTTTACTTACGTTTATTACGATAGAAGTTGCCAGATATGTTGATGCCTTCACATCTCACTACCACCACTTTGTGCCCTAAAAAGAAACAAACCAAAGCTTAGTGGAAACCAAAATGTAGATATCACCTATAACTGCCCACCTCCAATAGAAGTGCATTTTATTTATTTTTGGGTTTATTAAAATGGCTAATTAAGCAGAGATAAGTTAAAGAAATAATTCAGTTTTTTAAAGTGGTGTTATCTACAGTAAGAACTGCTTTTAAGCTTGTGCAATGGGATGTACACGTTTACAATGAGAAATAAAATTAATCATGAATCTAACTGGTATTATTGCCAATCCCCTTTACAATAGGAGTGTCCCAACATGGTAGATTACTACATCAAACTACCATTATCCATTACATTTAGAAAATCTTTAATTTTTTACCCTAGAGGGAACAAAGCATTTAATATCCAATTAATAGATTGTTGGTAATCCAGTTTATAGTTCATCTTTAATGTCCATTTGTTTTTTTAATTGTTTTCCATTCAAAACTTACCCAGGAGGACCTGTTTAGCCACAATGGCAGCCAGTCGGCCAAGTAGATGGCCCCTGCCATCTATTAGCAGAACCTGCAGGATGGAAAGACAAAATCATTTAACAACCCAGCCAGACAAATATCCCAAAATAATATAGAAAGTTCCAACAGGGGTGAGAACATGCATTTTCAAGGCCTTCATTGTTACTTCAACAAGTTGCACGACGTAACGCAAAAATTTCAGCTACTTGACTGAAATACATACATAAAACGTCAAAATGTTCAGTGTTTCCAAGCTGGCACATGGGACTCCATTCGCGGCGAAGTCTCAACTTTGACGCTAAACATTAAATATTTCTGAATATAAACGCCTTCATGCGTGTCCGGGGATAGTACAGTCTTGTAATTTAAAATACTTAAAATGTTTACAGCTTCTTTATAAATTTTACAAAACCAGTTTACAAGATAATGGCAGTGACTCGTTAGGGAAGCTGCCATGATGAAGGCATGCTCTAATAGCTACGGCTAGCTGCTTCAAGTGGGTTAAAAAATACACGACTTAACGACCACATAGATCTAAACGCTAACTACATGCAGAAATTACGCAATATTGTACGGCGTTTAAGTGTAAAACATGTATATAGCTAACTGTAAAATGGGGTTTACTATGTTATTTATCTCCGCATGAACTGCTTACCTTATTGAACCGGTCCGCCATGATGAGCAAAAAGAAAGATGAACGGGGTTGCTCGTGGTAAAAGGCAGGGGTGGCAGGAAGTGACGAAATAAATTCTTCTTCGTGGCCGTGGGATAGGACACGTTTTCTTCCAGCGCCATCGAAGTGCATATGTTCAAAATACTGATTAAGTTTGGTTTTATTGTATTGAATTATGAATTTTATGATAGTAATGAGCCGAAAGAATGTTAAAAGATTAAAATTGTAAAAGTCAAAGCTGTGTTTGAAAATCGAGGAAACACATATAGAAAAAAACTGCCACGCCATAAGGAAATTATCCAAGTTACATTATAAATATATTATGTTTATACATGTTAAGGAAGCAATGTATGTTAACACTTCCAGTTACCATCAAATTCATGCAGTGAAAACATATTTGTGGTTCTTAATAAGTTCCCTATAAGCCCCCAAATAACTATTCAGAACATGGGTTATCTTTCAGATTGTTTCTAACATATTTGCATTCTTTGAATTATTTAACAAAATTATCTCCATAGATTAAAACTTACTCAAATCTTTTCCATTTCAAGGCACATTATTCCTAAACTGTCTCAATACTTGCTTTAAAAAAGTTATCAAATTGGTAACCAATCTATTTCGTTCATTGCAAAAAAAAGACTCAGATTTATTAGGCTCTGATATTAAAAAAAATACATATTTATTGTGTTAACTTTCTCCTAAATTATATAATTATTTGAGTAATGTTAGTTCTTTTTTAGGTACATAATTCAGGAATGTTTGCAAATACAACCTTTTATAACCACTTTTTTTTTTCCATAAACAAAATTGACTAATTTCAACAGCGTGATGTAAAGGATTTTTTAATTGCATTTTAACGGGTTGAATATTATTACTGTGGTGAGCTGACAAAAAAGTAAATCACAAGTTGCTGAAAAATATTTTTGGTTGACCAGAACTTCAAACTAGCAAACTAGCCGTGTACAGAACCATTTTTATTTATACATCACAAAATGCCAACAATGCCATATGATGCTTTAACTATATTTAGTTCACTCCTTTTGAGTGTTTTGCCAGCAATGTATGAACTACGAAACAGGCAGAGAGGTTATAAGAAATGAGCAATTTCTGTGACAAGTCATGGAATAGTTATTTAATTAACAGTTTAATAACTTTAAAGCCTTCAAGGAACAACACCTCCTACAAATTCTGCCTGGTCACAGTGCATGCAGCAACAGGAGTTACAGCCAAAGGCTTCTGAACTGGTGAGCAAAACAAATGATTTTTAAAGAGTTTAACTCAGTCGTCATGCTTGAGCTTTCTGATCTTTCCCTTGTGACGGTCAATCTCACGCTGGAGTCGTTCAATCTCCTTTTTATGGTGGTCGATTTCTTCCAGGTGGTGATTCTTCAATGCAGCCAGCTGCTCCTGCTCTTTACGCCTTCAGTACAAGGAAATAGATACAGAAACATACATATAAATAAAATAAAGAGAAAATTTGACAGGAGAAAATTCAATATTAACTATGTATGACACAATTTCTCTGAAGTAGACTTTCATACTTACCTAAAATACATCTCCTCCTCTGCAGCTTGCCTCTTCCCCATGGACCCACCTGCCTCTCTGATGGAACCTCCACCTCCACCACCTTTACCTGCACCTTTACCCAGCTCACCCAACTGAAAGTGCATGAAGGAGTTCAGAAAAAAGTGCAATTGGTTAATTTAGGCCAGGTCACTGGCTTAAATCACACAATTTTTAAGTTAGTTGGAGTCTGAAGGTCAAGAATAGTTTTACTTCACAGCAGAGAATTAGGTGCGTTTTAAAATTTCAGGTGACAAAACATGTATTTAGAATCGATTATAAGCTTTACAAAAACAATACAATTACAAACAAACCAAATAATTTCACTAAAACTATTACCTTCTTCATCAAGTGAAATTTTAATAAAATCTTTGGCCAGAATAAATGTGTTGTATATAAAAATTATTATACACCTATACTGAATTATTTATTGTAATCCCTGCACGTAAAACGCATTAATTCGTCCTATGGGTTACAGCTAGCAAAACTGTGAGTTGATAATTATGCTAATCTCTCGCGCACAACACAGAATGACAAGCTAGGAGAATATTTAATGAACAGTGTGTATGCGGGACGTTTATTACCTGGTCAGATGACATTCTCAGGTGGGAAACCACAAAATTCCTGATGTTAGGCCTCAGGAACCTCGCCATTTTCGCTTTTAACAAATGAAAACCACAGTGACACTGTAGCTTGTCCTTGTCCACAAAAATACACCATCAGACCGTACCATTATCCGCGTGACAGGGGTGGCGCAAAGGCTGGTAGTCATAATATATTATGTCTATGGTCAAAACAACGACAAGGTAATAAATATAAAAACGATACGGTGATATATTATTTAAATAACACTCAGCTATATGCTTCATTTACGTAAAAAACAAATGAAATGGACCTTCATGAAAGACTATATGCTCACCCTCCGAAATGGTACATTCTCAAAAGCAGACGTCGAGTGTTTTTTACGTCATTTTGAGAGGTCATTTTGACTCGACGATTCAAGAAACATTTTTCTAGAATAAAATAAAAATATGTCATTATGTTTTACACAAACAGTGACAATCGCTTTTTTAAATAAATAATGTTAAAAAATGTCTAGTCAACACGCACTTTGTTTAAAAAAACATACTGTCTGGTCATAATTTAGTTTAATATTCTCTTCTATTAAAAAAACTATTTCAACATGTACAGGGTACATGTGAAAATGTGTAGAAATAACATTTTCTTAAAATAAATAAATTGGGTAACCGTAGCACAAAATTTTAGGTTACTGAAATATTACCTACTATAGACTAAAGCTAAATAAAATGTATTACTAATAGCCAAAAATGAAAACAAAAAGCTGTATCACAAAGTTTTTTGCTCAACATTCAATTTCATATTTTTGCAAAACAAACAGAACAAGATAAATGCTTTGAGCAGGATTTAATTCAATGCAACAAATAAAGCAAACAATCCCATCTTTTTAACAAACCAAACTGACTTGTGTGCTGAAAAACGCCTCATAGACCCTCCTCCAAAAGTCCCCTACTAAAACCAGGCAATCAAGAAAGGAAAAGAAAAACATTTTGTCAACTCAAAATTTCAAACCACATCCAACATTTACACAATTCAATTCATACATCCTAACTAATCACTAAAGTTACATTATATATAAATATATACAGGCCTGGTTGGACCCTTGACGGCAAGCAAGTGCTTAAGAAAAATATAACACTTCATCACTTCC
The DNA here is from genome assembly GCA_006937965.1 of Callopanchax toddi. Lineage (NCBI taxonomy): Eukaryota > Metazoa > Chordata > Actinopteri > Cyprinodontiformes > Nothobranchiidae > Callopanchax > Callopanchax toddi. The sequence continues at coordinate 4,013,026 of SSNR01000028.1, read as the reverse complement.
TGTAGAAAATAAAAAATACAAGCCTAATTTAACATCAAATGAAACTTTCTGAACTGCTCTGTTCACAACGTGTCCACTATCAGAACAAAGAGATAATTAGAGGCACTCACATTTTGTCAAGGACATTCTCACCTAAAAAAATTCAGAATTTGAGCAGATGACTATTTAAGATGGGGCAATAGTTGTACTTGAGCGATAGATCTAAATCTGGGCTGTTTGTGAAAAATACTGACACGAGTACATTTTAATGATAAACTAATAAAATTGTGACAGACTGCTGGATTAACTACTTTGGTAATTTGTCAAAAGAATCATGTATTCTTCTGTTACCACTAGTTGGATGCCCTGTCTGCCTCACAAAACTAAAATGTACAACTCAAGCTTTAAAATACATCTTTTCTTCTTTAAATTATAAAAGTTTTGATTCAGCTATAAAAACTGAATCCTGTATAAAATAACATCAAGTCAAACTAATCTCAAATGTACTCTGACAATAGTTGGTTTTTTTCATAATTCACTTAAACATTTTCCAAATTGCTCACCTCAAGTAGAAGTAGTTTTTTCATAAAATACTAATGACTAAATTATTTTAGGCTGCTTCGTGCCAATATGGTTTGGTTTTGTTTAAAACAATGGGACAAAATGGAAAGAATGGGAAGTGAGAAGATAAGGTTAAAATAAGATAAAACTGGATGGAGGGGGGGGGCAGATGGGAAGAAAAAAGAACAGGATGCGTTACAGGGCCAGGAGAGGCCTACGAAGGCCCTTCGGAGGGGGTAGCAGTCGCTGCTCCCTCTTCCAGCCCCGTCAGTCTTGCTTGGCGTTGCCCAGTGCTCTAAGGCGCTCAAGAAGAGGAGGGTGGGAATAGTGCCACATAGAGAACAACCAGTCTGCCACAGGAAAGCCCAGGTTGTCCTTGTTAAGCTTGATGAGGGCAGAGTAGAGCTCTGAGGCTTTGCCCATTCCACGTGCAAAGGCATCTGCCTGGAACTCAAACCTGCGACTCAGCACTGTCAGACAGAAAGACAGAAGCTGCAAAGAAAGAAGGAGAATATTTAGAACAACTCAAATCAAAAGAACAAGAAAGTATTTGTGGAACTTCATAATTACCTCATTGTAAGGAGAAAATATGAACTGGAAGATAATCATCAAGCCTATTAATGTGGGCTGGCTGTTAACGAATCCAAAAGCTTCAAACAGCTCCTTGCGTCCAATCAGAACAGCAAACAGGGAAAAGCACAGGAAGGAATTCATCTGTAGGAAAACGAGTAACCAGATGCTGCAAATCATCCAGACTGAATTCTGCCCCATTTTATGCAACACAGATTTATTCTGATGTAGAATTATAAATAGATATTTAAATTATAGACGATTCAAAAGACAATCACCTGACTGATGACAATGTTCTTGACAGTATGACCAAGCTTCCAGTGGCCAAGCTCATGTCCCAAAACAGCAAGGATCTCTGGGTTGTTGCATCCTTGTTTCTTGTTCTAGAAAAGTTGGGAAAGCAGTTTAATTAATTTGTCTACCTCCCAGTTGCAATAACATTAGTTTTCCCATTTCTTCTGTCACTAAGGCAGGTCATGCAAGATGCCTTCCAAAGGCACACATACAAAAGTTGGTCAGAAAAATAAAAATCACTTTTCAAAAGTGTTTTCACACAGCTAAAATGCTTGACGATGGTTTAAAAAAACAACTATGGATCTAGTATTAAGTTTTCTTAATTTTAACAGTGTTTTCAACCTTGGGTTTGGCTTTTGACTCGTTGGATGTCTCGTCATTCTCTGGCTGTTCAGACTGTGGCTCCCCGGCTTTGTTCAGAGGCGAGTAGTCTTCCAACAAAGTGTCAAACAGCACAATGCGTTTGTTCTTGAAGAAACCATAGAAGTATGCATTGCTGTGTGACGATCGCTTGGAACCTGGGATTTTGTAAAACATTTGATGCAATTCAAGAACAAACCTTAAGAACACGTGTAAAAACTTGTAATATCAACAGTATAGTTCAGAAACTTTAATGAGTAAATGCATATAAGAGACTCACCTTCGACTACATAAAGTTTAGTGAGTGGGAAACTTATACTTTTGGCCATTTCCTCAATTGCTGTTTTTAACTCTCCCTCTGGCAATGGTGTGAACTTGTCAAATAGGGGAGCGATGTAGTCGGCATAGATTGTTACAAGCACCTTTGAACACAGGAGCAGAGAGGATGTTTAGTGATCATTTCCTCAAATAAATATGTATTTTATGCAAGTTATCAATGAGACTAACCAAAGAAACAGCCAGGGTAAAAAGCCAAGCATAGATGAAGAAGTAATCTCCACCGATCTTTATGATGTACAGGAGCAGGGAGGTCACAGGCAGCAGGATGCACTGGGTCACAACAAACTTCTTCACAGCATCCTTGAGGAAGAACCCCAATGTCTGAGAAGAACAGCAAATGTTCATGATCTGAGTCCAGATCTGTAAAACAGAATCTAACCTCTGACAGTGAGATCATTTCACCCAGTGTACCTGCTGATTAAAACCGTGCTTCTCCTCAATCACAAACGTGTTGTACAAACTCCAGGGAAGTCCAGTGATGGCGCTGAACAGAGTAGCGAGCATCAGAAACACCAAGGACTGGGTGATCTCATATTCTGGTGAGAATCCAAAGCGAGCAGTCACAGAACCAGCAACATCCCACAGAATTGGGATTCCACCCAGCAGCAGGATCAGCTATCAAATTTTAAAAAAGAGAAACAATGTTAATCTTAGGATGGATTATTTGTAATATAAATAAATGAAAGGTTGCTGGCTTTTAAATTTACTGCTCGTCTTACCGTTCCTTCCGTCTCAGAATAAAGTCCAGACCAAAAGCTAAAGTTGCTTTTATCCAGCTGATAAAGGCGCGACTTCTCAAAGGTTTCAGGATCCATGATCTTGCCAAGCTCCTGTGGTACATGTGTTGTTGACCTATATATTCTCCTCTGAACAGGAAAAAAAATAGATTTGTTTATTGTTAAAAAATAACTTGGGAAAAAAAAGAGACATACAAAATAAAAGCTTCATATTTCAGATATTTAATTTTTAAAATTGAAAACCAGTAATGAGTACACTGTACCTCTAAGTACAAGGTATGCAATTTGCAAACCACCTAATGATGCAATTTTAGATTTGTATTCCCTTTGAAATTTGACCTGTGTCAAAAACTAATTAAATGCTGAAGATATTTAAACATTTTCAATTAACAGAATAAAACAAATGACTTCTGAATATTGCTGTCCATATTCATTCCTGTTTTACAATGATTAGGCTAAATTCTGCAACAAATAATTGTATGCTGCTTCACTGTGACTTTACAAAACTTAGTTATGCAATGGCAGTTAAAATGTTATGAAATTTCATTTGATTGCCCAAATTTAATATTTCAAAATGAACTGAAATATGTTCCACTTCATATACAGTCCCAATTTTGCAGATTTGGAGTGATTAATGTTTTTTTATTATAAAATTTAAAACATTTAATCGTCCCTGAATAAAGGTAAAGAATGTTTTTATGGTTCCCTCTTACTACACCTGACAATCTGTTACAGTTTTTGAGTTGCAGACACGTGTCTTTTTTAGATAAATGGATATAAAACTGTTATTTTGGCACGTAATCTGCTTGTTAGGATGCAATGTAATGTAGTTATCATACACACTGGTTTTTATGAACTTTCTTTTACTAAATACTTATAAAAACCTTTGACAAATCCAATCTATTTTCACCAAGTGATTCAATTTAAATTCACTGAAGTAAAAAATGAAGTAATACATTTTTTTATGCAAATAATTTTCACTCAAGGTGAATTACTTGTGGTCAATGCTAACGAACGACACAAGAATGAGACAATTGTATTTGTTTTTCTTCTGCCAACGATATATTCCAGTTCCTGTACTAACAGAAATTATTAACTTACCTGTCTGTAGGACAGGTATGCCTCCCAGAGATACACTGTCCATGAGAATCCCAGAACAGCATAAAATATCTGTTTTTCCACAGGCAGTTCAAATATAGTTTCAAACATCTTCACTTAGGATTTTTCTCAGAGCAGCGCCGTCTGAAACGTTAGCTTCAATGGCACTTCGGCTAGCCGCTACTCAGCTTCCGCTCAACTCAAAAGCACTTCAAACTCGACTTATGAAAGGAATCGAGGCGGAATTAAATTGACAGAAACAGTCTTAAACCGAAACCTGTACACCCAGTTACCATTTCTAAATCAAGGCTTTTACATTTAATATCATTCCATTCACAGGAGATACGAACGAGCCTGTCGGGGAAGGGTATCAACAAAACCTGCCCCCACTAAAACATTATACAATTTTGGTTCCGCCCCGGAGTATCCAAAAATGTAAAGCTAATGGTAAAAACCATATATGTGATATCTATGGTAAAAACTACCAATAGGTAGACAGACACCTAACAGGGTCTGTTTTATTAAATAATAAAATTTATATTTTGTGATTAGGAGAGTTTTTTAATCCAACCAAATTTCTTTCAGTTTGAAAATGTATTTTTATTAGTTTACATATTTTTTACACATTAAGTTTCATTATTCATCCTAGATTTACTTATTCTGATGTTTCTATTCTGATTAGTCTAAAAAAATCTGCATTTTTTCAACTTATATTAAGCATTGTAGGAGTAATCCCATTACAGATACATCTCAAATATATATTTTTTTGTAATTTCAGAAAGTAAAACTCATGTATTTAATTATTGCACAGTGATATTTCTTGTCATGTTGATGATTATGGTTTACAATGACAACCCAAAATTCAGTCTCAGAAAATTTGATGAAGTCAAAAACAAAAGTATATTTTAAACAGAAATGTCAGACTTCTCAAAAGTATATTAATTTCTATGCACTCAATACTTGATTGGGCTTCATTTTGCATGAATTACTGCATCAGTGCACCGTGGTATGGAGGCGATCAGCCTGTGGCACCGCTGAGGTTTAATGGAAGCCCAGGTTGCTTTGATAGCAGCTGTCAGGTCATCTGCATTGTTGGGTCTGGTGGTGTCTCTCATCTTCCTCTCATCTATGGGGGTTCAGGTCAGTTTGCTGACAATCATTCTCAGTAACAGAATGGTCTTTTGGTAATTTTAGCAGTGTGGGCAGGTGCCAAGTCCTGCTGGAAAAGGCATCTTCAAATCTTGTCAGCAGAAGGAAGCATGAAGTGCTCTAAAACTTGTGTTGACTGAGGTTTTCAGTGGACCAATACCAGCAGAAAACACGACACCCCAAATGATCAGACTGAAAACTTCACACTGGTCTTCAAGAAATGTGGTTTCTGTGCCTCTCCACTCATCTTCTCTTTAACATTTCCAACTGATGTTAAATTTATTCTGAAGTTTTTTACGTTTCTCCTTAGCAGGAAAGATGCTTCCGTTTCATGAGTAGCTTGACAGAACAGATGTGACATCTGTAGCCTATATGTAGGATTCGTCTGTGCATAGGAGCTCAAATCCCTGCTGCTGATGCACCTTCTGCTTCCATTCAACTTTCTATGAACATACTTGGATACAGCACTCTGTGAACAACCAGCATATCTAGTAGTTACCTGTTATGCCTTCCCCTCCTTGTAGAGGGAGTCAAGGACTGTCTTCTGGACATCTGTCAAGTCAGCAGTTTTCCCTGTGATTGCATAGGTACTGACCCAGACTGAGAGATCATTTAATGGCTTAAGAAACCTTTTTGCCAGGTGACAATTCAAATTTTCTGCAACACTGAATTTTATGTTTTCATTATATGTAAGCCATAATCACAATTAGAAATATTAGAATAAAATTTTTTTTAAAAACCTTTATTGTTCCTCAGTGGGGAAATTCAGGTAATAAAGACTTGGAACTATTTGACTCTTTGTAATGAATCAACAGAATTTGAGTTTCACTTTCTCAAATGAGTGACCAAATCTTTTTCATGATTTTCTAATTTTGTTGAGATGTACCTGTACTAATAAAAGTTGCAATAACATAAATAATGAACACTGCTGCAATTTGAACTCGTGAGTCTTTGGACTGCTGGGGAAGTAATGCATCTTGCATGAATGGTAACCCAAACTAGAGAAATGAGAAGTTGATAGAGCTCCAAGTCTTCTGTAATCTGAGACAACCATGAAGTGAAAGAAGAAACATTAATCAAATAATGCTTATAACAATATTAACTCAAAAACAAAGATACTTAAGCATTTCTTAATCAAATCTGACCCCCAAAAAAGATTACAATGAGTAGGTATATTCAGTAAAAGCCCAGAATTCATTTGGACTTTTATTTTAATAGAAAATGTTACATACATGTTTTTCAACATATGCAGCTAAACACTGTTTTCATATAAACCAACGTGAAAAACCCCCAAACATAATCCTTGAGATCTTTGAAGGACATGTTTTAGTCACATTTTCACAAGCGTGAAAAGGCCCTGCATTATGCTACTGATCCTTTCTAACAATCTGCAAAGCTGTACATTTATCCGAGAGGGCTGAAATATATACATGTGATTGTGATATAACATTGGACTGTCTTTGACCAAACTCATAACCAAAGTCTAAAATACTGTCAGACTGCTATCATATGCACTGTTGAGTATTGTTTTTATATTTTGCTAATTTCTACAAACTTCCATTAACCTTTTTTAAAAACCCAGCAAATAACCTCAGTTTTGGGGGAAAAAAATACTGATAAATTGCTTGTGAAAACACATAATCTTCAGTTGATGTAATAAAAAAAAAAGGCGCTCAGTTAGACTAACTTCCAAGAAGCTGTTTGCTGTGTCTCAGATGGAAAGAGGTTAGGCAGAGTAGCGGACACAGGTCTTTCCAGAACCACCACTGGTCTGAGGTACTGAAGCTGCTTTATGGCTAGGTCCCCACACCCAGCCAGGGCTTTGTCCAAGATGGACTTCAAGTTTTGTACTGATGTGAAGTCTCCAGCCTTAGCATGGGACTTCACCAGTGCAGAATGAGAGCGTCTACTGCGGTTGTGAGAGATTCCTAGCTGATTGTTCTCCTTCACAGAGCAGCTGCGTCTGAATGCCTCTCGCCGCTTTACTGGTGCATCCTCTTTAGGAGACGTTTCTTGTATGAACTTCAAGAAAGAAGCCTCAAAGCCTACAGGCTTATAGGCAGCAATGTCAAAAGGGCTTGGTGAAAGACTGTTAGGCTGAGTTTCTTTTAAGTTTAAAGGTTGTTCTGATAGTTCGTTTTTCCGTTTCAGAGGCTGGCGTACAGGAGCAGGGGGCAACGAGGATGACCCGTTTAACAATTTACTGTTGTCTTTGTTGCCCAATGCGTCTTGGAAGCTCTCCTCAGATGTGAAGCGCAGTGAATACGGAGGTGAAAGGTCAATGGTGAGCGGACGAAGAAGAGTCTTAAATTTATCAATGTTTAGTCTCTCTATCTGCTTTTGAGTGCTCTGCTGTGAAGCAGAGGAGCTATCAGTAGTGTGCGATTCACCATGAAGCACCTCATCAGCAACATGAACACCTTTTCTGTCAGCAGGTGGAAGCTCTTCCTCCATCTTCTCTGTGGCTTTCTGAAGATTCTGACCATTCTTTTTGTCTGGAATTTTCTTTGAGGCATCGCTGTCCTCATTCTTCTCTGGTACTTTCTGAGGATTGTGATTATTCTTCTTTTCTGTGACTTCCAGAGGATCATTAATAACCACTTTCTTCATTGAGACTTCCTGAGGATCATGCCCGTCCTCTTTCTTCTCCAGGACTTCTTGAGGTTCATTACAATCCCCTTTCTTCTCCAGGACTTCCTGAGGTTCATTACAATCCCCTTTCTTCTCCAGGACTTCCTGAGGTTCATTACAATCCCCTTTCTTTGTAGAGACTTCCTGAGGTTCATTACAATCCTCTTTCATGTCTGAGACTTCCTGAGGTTCATTACAATCCTCTTTCATGTCTGAGACTTCCTGAGGTTCATTACAAACCTCTTTCATCTCTGAGACTGTCTGAAGTTCATTACTATCCTCATTCATTTCTGAGATGGTCTGAGGATCATTACTTTCCTCTTTCTTATCTGGGACTTTCTGAGAATCATGGCTGTCCTTGTTCTGCTCTGAGACTTTTAGAGGAACATGACTGTCCTTGTTCTGCTCTGAGACTTTTAGAGGAACATGACTGTCCTTGTTCTGCTCTGAGACTTTTAGAGGAACATGACTGTCCTTGTTCTGCTCTGAGACTTTTAGAGGAACATGACTGTCCTTGTTCTGCTCTGAGACTTTTAGAGGAACATGACTGTCCTTGTTCTGCTCTGAGACTTTTAGAAGAACATGGCTATCCCCATTCTCCTTTCCAGTCTTATCGTAATGCTGGCTAATGGGTAAAGGCGGCACCTCTGTGTTTTCCGGTTCTGCTTGGCACTCAGTTTTGAGATAATCTTTAAATGGAGATGCCTCAACAACAGTTGGTCTGGCTGATTTCCTTTGAATCAGTTCCTCGAGCTGCTCAGCACTAAAAACAAGTTCCCCTACATTTTTTAAAAAATGGTCCAGTTGCATGCGGTGCGACCTCAGATAGTGGCGCCTCAAGCTGTTATGATACCCAACAACAGTGTCACAGTCCTGAACCATACATGGGTATACACCACGCAAGCAGCGATCTTGACACATCTGTAGTGCCTCTTCATGAGATCTGAAAATGAATTGACAAAAACTATATTCGTTTGATTTCATTTTTCCTAATGCAGGCTTTTCTTCTAGACTTTCGTCATCCTTTTCTTCTGACTCGGCCACTGCAGGCTTCTTAATCGATCTCTCCGATCTCCGAGTAGCAGGTGAGTTAGGTTTTTCTTTTTCGGGACTCTGTGGTGCTACTATGAGCTTCTTTTGGCATCCAGTAATCGACTTTTTGTGAGTGCTCTGTAGTCGTACCACCAATGAATCATAGTACTCGCAATGACTATAAAGTGTATGTTTCTTAAGTGCATCGTCGTGACTGAACACTCTTGAGCAGCCATCAAATTTGCACCTTATTAGTCCAGGTGGCTGAGAGTGGTAAAGACGAGTGTGGCGCGCAAGGCTGCTTTTCAGATGGTAGGAGGCAGTACAGTTAGCAAAGTGACATTTAAAGTGGCGCTGAGGTTCATCTGAGTTTGGGAGAGGTCTTTTCTTTGCAGGGTCCTTCCTGACTTCTGAACTGGGGGGCACTTCACAGTCTTTTTCCAACAGGAGCTGAGAGCGATTGTAATGATGTACTAATTGTAGGTGACGCACAAGGCCTCCCTGGCTGGAAAACGCTGAATCACAGTTTTTTGCAACACAATGAAACGGTTTACTGAATTTATCCAGCATATAGCACAGGTTCCCTTTGGTCACTAAACGTCTTGTTGTTCTGAGCTTTTGTGTTGTCTCATCCTGACTTTGTTCCTTCTGTTCAGCATCGTTTTTGCCCTCTGCTTCATCCTCTCCTTCCTCTTCAGATGGGGAATGATCATCGTGTTGTTCATTACTGCTCATTACGACAGAGTTATTTGCCTCATGCTGGTCTTCCTGTTTGAGGCTCTCTAACTTTTTAACGTTTGGACTGTGGTTGGTCAAGGGCTGAGAAAGTTGCTTAATCTGAGGTGTAGACTTTTTGGTTTTCTCAGGACTTACAGATCCAAAGCATAATTGGTCTATGTACTCTTTAGTCAGCTGGTGGGTGTTAATGTAGTGGGCCCTCAGCACATGCTTCTCTTTGTGCCATTTGGAACAGAGTTGGCACATGTAGGGCTTAAAATCAGTCAACCTCTTGGCCTTTTCAGGACTCTGGCCGTGTACATTAAAATAGTGGCGCTGCAAGTTGTAGCTTTGAGCAGATCTAAAGCCGCACCCTTTGATGTCACAGAAATATGGCTTAGCTTCGGCTAATGATTCAACACCATCCTTCTTAATGGTTACTAATGTTTGCTTAGGTTGGACTTTAGCCCTCTTCTCAGACAGATGTGGCCTCTTCTTCAGCAATACGACCGGTGACTTTGCCACGATTGCCTGATGAAAAGACATTTGTGATGCATTTGTGTCAGCGTTAAACTGATGGGGCTCAACTGACAAACTGTGAGATGGTGAAGCATTCAGGCTGAGTTTACTCAGCCCAATCACAATTTCTTTTAGAGCATCACTTTTTGAGTTGAAGCCTAAGGAGCTTGTTTCTTTCCCTTTTGGATGAGCGGGCACTTTTTTATTTTTAGCAGACTTTACACGTAGAAGTGAAGTTGAGATCTCATGTTTTCCTTTTTCATCGCCATCTGACTCTGTTTCCGTCTTTATCCTTTTGGATACAGATTCCTGCTCTTTATCATGTTTGTGTTCTTTGTTCTCCAGTTTGAGATGTTCTGGGTGGGCACACTTCAGGTGTCTCTGGACATCTCTAGCTCTGGAGAAAGTCATCCCACACTTCTCAAAGCCACATGTGAACTTACTTCCATCAAAGCACATAGCTACCAGTGTTACTGTTGCCTTGGACTCCTTGATGTCAGATTCTTGCAAAGAGGAGGCACAACTCATTGACTCGGAGGTCAGAACATCACCGTTTACAGTGTCTGCCACATCAACTGGCCTATTAAGGTGAACGGTTACTTCACGAACAGTCTTAAAATGTTTCCGTTTAGCCTTCCTCTGGGCCTCAAAATCATCTTCTGTGAAAGTTATTTTGTGTGTGGACAAATGCTTTAGAAATTCTTTTTTGGATAAGTAGAACTTTTTGCATTCTGCGCCACAGCAGGTAAATGCTGCATCTCTGAAATGCTGTGCTTCGTGGTGGTATACCTGTCCTAAGTCGGAGTAAGAGACGTAGCAGCCTTTGAGCTCACACTGGTAGTTCAGCTGATAGCCATGGATCTGCTTGTGAGTGACAAGTTCATTGGATGTCCTAAACCGTTCACCACAGCCTACAACCACACACATGTAAGGCCGATCTCCGTAGTGAACTTTTCTATGCTTGCGGTGATGGTAAGCAGAGGCAAAATGACGTCTACAAAACACACACTTTTCCCTTTTGTCTCTCATCTGGTGAAAATATTTAACATTCTCATCGCCTATGTGCTCTGACTTTAAGTGGACATACAAGTACTTGGAATGTTTAAAAACTCGAGTACAGTTGGTTCCTGGGCATGGATATTCCTCGCGGTTCTGCAGTTTGAAGTGTTTTTCAATGTAATCGAACGTTATGTGCTCGTCATCATCCGTATGCTTCTCTTTCACAGTTTTGGCTTGCTGCACAATGTGATCCAACACATCGGGATCATGTGTGGATTTGTAATACAGCATCAAAGAAGGATCGACAGGGATCTCGCCAGGTTCCATGTCATCATCCTCCTCCGTCGGTTTCTGCACATCCTCCTCCTTTTCATCTTTTTCAGGGAGAATACCTTTTTTACCGATGTGTTTTCTCATGTGAAGAACAAGGTCCTTTTTGCCTTTAAACTTCTCCAAGCATGCAGGGCAGGGGTAATAGTTGTCCTCGATGTGTCTTTTGGAGTGGTGAATGATTTGAATGTCAGTGATTGACCTTTTGCAAATCAGACAGCAGATCTTTGGCCGTTTTAACCCATATTTTTCCTTGAAGTATGTCCGGTTAGCAAAAGGTTTTATATCTTGATGTTCATCACCATCAAGACCTCCATTTATTCTGTTTTGGTGTCCAGATTCTTCTTTCACTGTAACTCCCAGCAGATCCTGTTGTTGAACCTTCTCTTCTGTGTCTTCCACCTCTTCCTCCTCATCTTCCTCTTCTGACTCAGGACTCAACCCCAGAAGGCCTTTGCAGTGACACTTAAGAGTTTTCCAGTCCCAGAATTCAGGGTCGAAAGGCCAGTAGGCTTTTAGAGCTAGTAACAACTCGCAGCGTAGTGAGTTAGGAATGACCTGATTTTCCTGATCATTCTTATGGTCTGGACGCAAGTAGAGCTCCTCTAGACAGGTGAAGGCTTCTTGGCTGGGGCCAAGGAGGAACTCTGTGAGCTGACAGGCACGCAACACTTCGAGATCATTTGGAAGAAGGCAGGACACTGTTTTACATACAGATGTTCTCAATTCTGAGTCATCGTCCTGTGGAAGTTGTAGAACTTTGACACAAAGTTGAACTGAGGCAGGTACTCCCAACTCCTCTGCCTGAAAAGATAATACATTTCCATTAGGATAGGGCCACACGATTCAAACAAGTGAATGGATGAATCTGTTAGTTTGTTAAACTAATGGCAATCTGACTGTTTTTTCCCCAAAGGTGAGATGCAAATTAGAGCTAGTGTTTCCTCAACAAAAAAAAAACGTGTTGATGCACGATTTATGTCAAATATACCAACACATTAATACAATCTGCATGTTGATAACAAAAGCTGACAATGGTGCTCACCTCCGTTTGAATTACACGGACCAGGTAAAGCAAATGTTGGGCAGTTTTGGCAATGGCACCAAGTTGAAGGCATCGTTCCAGAAGGGACATCAGTGAGGGATCGAGTTTCTTTTGAAGCTTACTCCACAACGATATCAGCTCCCTTTTTATAATAAAAGACAAGATCAATTACACATTAACACTCAAAAGGAACACAGCAAATCAGTCAGAGGCTACTCACCAAGAGCAGTAAAGATTCTGCTGCTGTAGCTGCTGTGTTAGGTAAGTTGTGCACAAAATGAAGGCTGTATGCTCCTCACCCTCCATCTCCAAATTACATGTGATCTCTAGTACATCCTTACAGTCCAGCCTGGATATCTGACAGGGATACGAGTAAAATATTATGTCTAATGCATTGAAAACAACAAAGAATAGATCTCTAAACATCTAGAACTAAGACAAAATTAACCAAACAGTCATACTTCATGTTGTCATCATGCTTGAAGTAAAAAACAAAAAGCAGTTTTAGCTGGATTACAAATCTATTTTTATATACATATATTTGATGCTGCAGAGCCCCTAAAGGATTTGATAAGAGACTGATTTTGAGCAACTCTGTGTCTCAGATAATTACATTAGTTCTTTCTTTTATAATAATAGGAGGACAAACAGTTATGTATGAAATATAAGAATGTTATTAATGAGAATTATGGGCTCCAGTTCCAGCAACAGTGGAGACAAACTTTATGAAAAGGTCCAATTTTGTTATTATTTACATGATAGATTTGTACTCAATTTTCTATCTACATGTGGGTTACAATCAAAAACACATCAACTGAACAAAAAAGTCAATTAGCATCAGATTTAACTGTTTCACCTCACAGAAAGTAAACAAAAACAAAGAATTCCTGATCTAAAAAACAAAGCATACCTCCAGTATAGCTTCTTCATTAGGTAGCAGGTGACAAAGCTGAGAAACGTATGTTTGACGAAACATCGATTGGTTGGAAATCGAGCTGCATTCAGAGCAAGCTTTGGACAAAACCACAGCTTTGGCCACTTCACCCATTTTCTCCAGGTGCTTCACCCGCATCTCCATGAAGCCCTCGCCCTCCAAGCTTACATAAGCATTAACTAGAAACAGGATTCAAACAAAATCTCAGTTGCAAACTAGCAATAAAAATTTGTTCAAGGTATAATTAAAATTGCACCACAATATTCAAAAGAACTAGATTCGGACCTTCCTCTGGGACGGTGGGCTGGCCGGTGAGGAGTGCAGTAAGGACTGGGTTGCTCCATGCTCCACCTTCTCCTGTGATCTGGAGAAGGGCCTGGAGGTCTGTACTTCCATATTGTAACAACGTATCATGAGAAATCTGCAATAAAACACATCAAAGTTCAATTACAATAAGCTGTGAATAACTTCTTGAGGAAAATACTATAACGTGAGCAAAGTCCTATTGACGTCAAAAGAGGCAGAGGTGATTTTCTACTACAACTAATGATTATTGAATTTTAATAATGAACACCACAAAAGCCCATTAGTACATTTTACAGCTTAAGTGAATTCAATTTAATAATTGATTCATTTCCTTCACATAAACCTGGAGTCTGAAAAGAAAAAGGACAATAGCTCAGCACAAGCTGCTGCTGCTCTGCAAGTACTTTTATTTACAAAATAAAAATATTTCTCAATTATAAAAAACAAATGATTGAGGAAAAACCTAAGTAAATACAGAACACCACTAGCTGGAACTTATCTTGGGACTGTAAACAGCATGTATCCCTCATCAAATAAAAGTTATGTCCAAAAACTCCACGTGCAGGTGTGTCGATTGTAAGATTGGACAAAAAGAGCAAACCAGTATCAAGAAAAAAACTTCCAACACTGTTCTTTACTCTGGTTTAAAAATGTTCCCACCTTTTAATCACAAGGTCATGAACACACAGCAGATATTCTGAGTCTGTTCCCAAACACACAGCACAATTTTCCCAGCCAGCACAGCACAGGCTGCTTGGTTTTTATTTTTGAAAGTCTGTGTGAGAAAGCCCAACTACAGAAAGTACAACAAAAGCTGTTCAGAACACTTTAGCAGATCTTTATGTTTGTTGCTGATCAGACTTGTAAGCATGACAACTGAACAAGATACAGTCAAATGTAAATTAGATCCAAATAAAGGCTCAAATTGAGTGAGTGTGGTGCAACGCTGGAGTGCATAATCATAAGCAGCATTTACTTATCGTTCATGTCAACATGTTCATGGGTCTAGTGACAGGTGCTGACTCAAGGTATCTGGGGTTTCTACCAAAGTGTTTTCACTGCCGTTTCTGAACCATTGTCTAATTTAAAACCAGTTCTCGCTCTTTTAGCAATAAAAGCATTGTTTTTGTTTTAGATCTGATGCTATAGCAGCAGTAAAAAACTCTGAAGTCATATTTTGACCAACTTGATCCAGGTGCTGGTGGTGTTGGGCAGCTCTCAACCTTCAATCAACATGCTGTGAACCTTCACTGAGGCAGGAACACAAAACAGCACTAGGTGCTAACTACAACAAAGCAAATGAGGAGAAAAGAAAACACAGGCCATATGATTTACATGTGAACCCCATCAGCTAACAATGCCTCTACCTGGACTGAGCGGTGGAACTGAAGCCAAGCTTCTAATGGGATTTCATTCTCAGGCACGGACAGCAGCAGCTCAAAACAGCTCCTGTAGGAAAGAAAAAAAAAGAAATATTTTCACAATAAACTACCTAAAAACATTGTTAAATTGACAAATGTAAAATGATATCACATACAACTCTTTGAATTCAGCTACAGTAACTCCCTTTATCTGTGATACAATATTAAAATGATGCTGATGTGATTCAAGCTGTACTAGAACTGAATAAATAAAATAAATATTTAAATTGCATACAGTACTTTACTTCATATGGATTGTCATTGTAGCCTTTAAATACCCAACAATCACATCTAATCTCACACTATAACTAGTAATTTTCAATGAATTATTGCATTTTTGTGAGGAGTAACAAGAGGAAAACAGTGAAACAAAAACTGCAATATTATTACTAAATCCATTCTGGATTTTTTTTGTTTGTTTTGTTTTGTTAATCTTTCAGAATTATAACCACAGTTGTTTAAAAATTTAAAACTCATTACAATTCTGGTATTGATCTGTCATATTACATCTCTCACTTCACATCTGTACAATATGGTCAACACTATATTATGTATATGTTGAATAGAAAGGTTAGAGGGTTAAGTTGTAACCCTACACCAGCTGTCCAGCATATTACACAAAGTTTAGAAATAAATGTGAGTCTAGCAACAATAGAACCAGACACAAAGATAGCAGAAAACAGGTAAGATAATGTTCGACTTTGGCTAATAATGGGTTAAAAAATGCAAGAATTGACATTTTATTTATAAAAATCTGAGAAAATGCTGCTATTGGGATATTACAGCATGCAAATCGTCAGCTGTTGTGGTCATGTTTTTATAAACAAAAGTAATAAAAGATCCACTCCTCCTAACATCTATATATCAGCCAGTAAAATGTGGCTATACAATACCAAGCTAATATCAATGGCCAAAGAAAATGCATTCATTTTGACAGTACCTCATATTTATGTCTAATTTTATTCAGTACTCACAAAGCTAGTCTCTTCAAAACGAGAGCCACTCTGTCAGACTCTGCAGTCAGGTGGGATCTGGCTGCTGCGAAGCAGTTTATGGACACGCAGTACACCTCCAGAAGAGGCAGACCATGCTCCATGGAGTTCCTACTCCCAGCATAGTGCATCAGTGCCTGTACACACAAACACATACACACAAAAAAGAAGATAAAACTGTTATATATGAAAAAAGAGAACCTGTGAATATGTTCAGAAAATTGGATGAGAGGAAGTCAGCCATCAGGATGAACAAAGGTTTTCCTCTTAAGGGACATACCAGCCCACACCTGTTTGATCCCAGCTGGCTGTCTGGAGGAAGGTGTCAGGGGGGTCTAGAGTGCTCCTGATTGGGTCTAAGGAGACTTGGCTGTGCAGAATATGACAAACCTAAACCTGACACTACAAGGACGCACAAAAGTTACAACTACAAAATCAATTTTTTAATGAAGATGAGAAATAACATAAAAATGTGACCAATTTATTTATTTATTGCCTTTAACAGTCACTACAATATTCTCTTTTTAAAAAACAAGGTCACTGTCCTCCCCCAGATGGGAGGGGTCCACTCTAACCTTTATGTAGGTGAAAGGCGCACACACATTAAATCATCACCAACTCACTGTAGCACGGGAATACACCCCTGGTGCCTCATTTGCTAGACAGCAGACACCTTACTGATTGGTTCTCATGTCCACAAAGACACTGAATTAATTCCCCTCTGTCTAAATATATAGCACTCTCTCAAAAGGAGCCAAGAATAAAGTCACAACCCCAGAGACCTACATCAGTGTACTAATTACCACTGGACTACTTCCGACTGGAACTGAGTGTGTCACATAATTATTTGTGTTTATCAACATAAAAACCCACTACAGTTGCAAGTACTTTGGAATGCATGTTTATGTGCACTTTGCATTCCTTTTCCACTTCACACTGATTGCAAAGCACTGTTTCAAAATGGCTTGTCTTAAGGGACTCTTAAAACTACAGAAGCGAAAAGTTTAACTTTCACTTCCACAATACAAAGACTGCATTCGCAGACAAAGAGTGTAAAACTAGCTCTGCAATGAACGCTAAATCAAATCAGGTGGTTTGTAGTTTTAATTTGCAGATATTCTGCAGAAAATACTATACTTTCATTTTACTACAATTCCACAGCTTGAACTGTAAGTTTGCAAGTTCCAAATGTTCTCTCAGCGACTGCATGTTAGGTTTGAACTGTATTCTAAAAATCATTATTTAAATTATAATAATTGCTGGTGTAAAAAGAAATTAAAAAAAACTAAATAGAGCTAATTTAAACATAAAACAAACACTCTGCAAAAAAATGTTTTACAACCCCGCCATAGATCCAGTTGATTCGTGCAATAAAAGCGCACTTTCTCTGGATGAGAAAATGCAAAATTATAGAAATGTGAGTAAACACTTCATGATGCCGCCCCGCCCCACACGCATGCATCATGATATGCAAAACTGTAGCAATGTCATAAATGCATGCATCAACTGATTGACCAAAATGATCATTCTGAAATAAAAGCCTAACGAGATTTTAGTGATAGCAATGTTACCTCATGAATGAGCCATACTGTAAATCACCCTGCTACCAACCTAGTGACACGGAGTGCAATCTCTAAAATGTCAGGTCTTCATCAGTTTGAATATAAGAACACTCTGTGCAGCTGCTTGCCAAATTACAGCCAAGTCATTTAGCCAGCTGGGTAACATCAGCCGACGCAGACCACCTTATCTCTCAGAACGCGAGCCTTGGGTTCGGGTACGCTAACATAGAGCTAGCGATAGCTTCGATGTTGCTCCTAAACGTTACCTGACAGAAGTTGTCACAGTACTCTGTGGAAGACGCTACGGATATTTCTTGCTGTCTGAGCACGTCTTCGAAAGCTCTCAACGTGGCTAGCAGGGTTTCCATGGCCATCACAGTATCTTCGGCCGAATCCAGGGCCCAGTCGCTCCATTCGTGCTCCGCTTCGACGCTCTCCGCCATCTTCGCTCTCCGCCTCGGCGCGTATGCAGTGCAGTCTGATGTTGCCTTCAGGGGCTGTCTGAAAAATGTAATATGTCATCTGAACTTCACCTGAGTAAATAGCACAGAGGACGTCATCGATTTGAGGAGCTAGTATCCTTAATTGTCGACATTTAAGAGCTTTTTCCCATTTTTAGAAAAATTGTAAGTTAATTCAGTTTATAAGTTTAATCATTTGTACGGAACGTTACCAGCCAATGCTGGTACACATTTTTTCAGACAACTGATAAGACATTGAACTTGAAACGTTAGATCTAAGCAAAGTGAAGGAGCCACCAGGTACCAGACAAGGGGCCCGAAGAGTGCACACACACACACACACACACACACACACACACACACACACACACACACACACACACACACACACACACACACACACACACACACACACACACACACACACACACACACACACACACACACACATATGAGTCTGATCTTTAATGTGAGAACAGAAGAGTTAGAGATTCTTAAAAGGTTTTGACAAAATTTATTATGAAAATAAGACAAAATGGATCACTTGACAGGTAAAAGATTTCAGAAACCTCTACATTTTTTGGGGGAAAATCCAACAACAACTAAAAAGCAAAAAGAAAAAACAAGTCTGCTCTCCTCATACATGTCTGTGTTCTGCTTAAAAACTCTTCATCTCAACCCCTACCTTTTTAATCATTTGAGACACTCACACTGTAAACTGTAAATCTTAGTAACGAGACAGTTTCTTTGCCACATGAAAGAATATCTTATCTGACCATGAACCAGTCAGCATCCTAGTCTAAAATTATTTATGTTTTCTGCTATGTCTGCCCAACATTCCACAAAGTAATTTAAAATTGTTTTTCTTTCTCACAATGTCAACCTGGAATTCTCCCATGCAAGGCTTCAAGCCACAGTAATTTTAAAAAACCTAAATTTCCTTTTAACCTTGTTTTACTGTATTTTTAAACCCAGCATCAGTTAGGCTATGCTGTACCTTGAACCTTGAATGTTTATTCAGTCAGTGTCAGAAAGCTGACATTTACCATGCCTGATAGTTCTTCTCCACCCTGGACAAAAAAGTAATAAAAAAAATAATGAGAACATGAGTATCCATGCTATTTATTTTAAATTCAACTATTAAGCCTCATTAACAAAAAAAACAATGAAAATATTCCTTTTTATATTTTATTTGAGTCGACACTGTTAAAATATGATGCAAATTAGCAATAATATAAAATAACAAACTTTAATATTAAGGTAGTAGTAATAATAATAATGTAAGATAATAATGTTTAAAGGTTGGGTTTTTTTTTTGGTAGTATTTTTTTTCCAATGAAGCTCACGTCATGCTAATAAGAGATAGAGATTAAAATGTGCTCTACCGAGCGGTTGACCAGTTAAAGGGTGAAACCTTCCTAAACAAGTGTAATATAAGAAGAGTTTCTTATAGCCAACATTAAGCAAACATTAAAGAAAGCTTTTGCGTGAGAGACTATTTGTAAGCCAGTTCATTTTGAACCTGCTGTTTAGTGATTTTGGCGCCCTCTACAGTTCCTCAAATGAACTTCACTGTCCTCTTGACCCGGAAATACATTTTATTTCTTTTGGTCACACGTGAAGAAGGTAAGCTCTACCTGAAAATAGTCTTTTACAGGCAAAAACCCGGTTAAACTCGATGATCACCAAACAGTTTGTTCTGTAACAATTGACTGTAGTTGATGATAGTTACTCGAAGACGGTTTGTCCTAAATAGTTCAAGTTAACAGCAAATGACGCTTAGCATGTGTTTACTTTTCAGCTAGTCCTGTACTATCTGCCATGGGGAAGTCAAAACAAATAGGAAACCACAAGAGCGACAAGAAGAAGAACATCGCAAAGACGTGGAAAACAAAGCGCAGGACCAAAGATCTGGACCAGATCCACTCCGACATGAAGCCAGAGACAGCCGCCAAGCTGCTGCACCAGGAGGTGGACTTCGATGTGACAGGATGTGCGCAACACTACTGCTTACACTGCGCGTAGGAGCTTCTATTTTCACTTTAATGCCGGTTTCGAGCTCATTTTACAATCAAAACAATCACCATATTCTTGTCTTTAAGTTTGATGCAGCTCAAAGAACATTTTAATTCACTTTTAGGAATGTGTGGCTTTTGTAATTGTTCATTATCATAGTTTGCTTTTATGTTTTAGATTCAGTTTGGAGCATATTGTCATATTAGTAATGGACAGTTTGGAAATATTTCAGATTTTGGTCCAAAATATATTCATCATCAAATATTTTTTCATCACAGTCAGGGGGAAATATTGAAGAAAAACAGTGATATTTTCTGGGGTTCTTCTGACTCTAAATTACAGACCAGATCTGTTTAAACATCTTTTAGCTCCAGCTCATGTTAATTTGGTTTTATTTATGTCCTGCAGGAGATATTTTGTGGACCTGAAGGCATTGAAAGAGCACTTCAAAACTAAAGTACACAAAAAACGGTGAGGCACAATCTCATTTAACATACAATTAGGAGGGATTTTTTGTATTTTGAGTTTATATGCTAATTCTGTTTGTGAATCCAGGTTGAAGCAGCTCAGGGAGGAGCCCTACACGCAGGCAGAGGCAGAGAGAGCTGCAGGCATGGGCTCCTACATCCCTCCTAAAGCTGTTGAAGTGAAGACACAGCCTGTGGAGGAGGAAATGGACTGATAAACTCTATAACAGACGCTTTGGCCGTTATGCAATTAGCTATTTATTATTGTCACAATTTGAGATGCATAGGTAAATGCTTTTTGTGACAATGATGCTTGTTGTTCATCCTGGATCAGGAGGACTTAATATAATGCTATGTACACTCATTTAATTACACATTTATTGTAATCTTTTTATCAATAATGTTTGAGCAATTGAAATTCAGCTAAAAGTCTCAGCTTTGCTGAACTTACACATCTTTTTCTGTTTTACATCACTTTAAAATTGGCCATCAACACAAGAGAGGAAAGAAATGTGTTCTTATTTCAAAGTTAATAAATGGAAATGGGAAAATAAACTTGATCTGTTTAAGTAGTGGTTGTCAGTTCATTTTTTTGGATGTTTGCACTTAACATTCTCTGCAATAGTTTGTGTTTTTTTTTAAACTTGTGTGAAATCTCAATATTTGGTGGGTGTTTCAAAAATAATCAAGCTGTAAAATCATTTATATTATTTTATAATACGTCTATAAATCTATCAATAAAATGTTGTACACCAGGAACAAAGGTAAAAAGCTAATACTGAATCTTGTCCACTTTCTGGGTCTTTAACACTATTAGGAACAGATGAATCCCTGTTGAGATATGTGCTGCATAAACCTCAGAAGCAATCTTAAGTCACTTAACAGTAACAGCATTCATAAATGTAAGTTAAAATTCTACCACGCAGCCAAAAAAAATGATCTAACGAAGAAACTGTCATGCACTCCAGCTCAGCTCTACTTTATTAAATGTTTTAATGGAAAGTGGTCCTGTGATTTGATGACTCCAAAATTCTAATTCGATCAAGAAATCAATTGGTCCCTTCTCCAAAAAGCTATGGACTTATAGTTCATACACATCTCTGGAATTGGAATTGGAATCTTGTTTGGGTAACTTGCACTTTTTTGAGGCAGTATCACCACTGACTGCAGGTTTTGTTGCAGCATATGTAACCAACCAGCACAGTCCCTTTAATTGTCACTATTAAAAGAGGAGCCGGTGTATTATATATCAGTCTCAGTGTTTTTATATGTAATTTTTTGTACAGTTTATTTCCTCTATCAAATCTATTGGTAAATTTGATTAACTAGTTTGCAAATCATGGGGGGGAAATTCCATGCATTAATTCTAAACAACTAAAAAATGCAGCCAACATACTGACACTTGTACACAATGTTTTAATTGTTTTACTAATGTGCTTTGTGATTTTATTACTTGTACAGGAATTTGTTCCGCCGTGACCCATCGCAGTTATGTTACAAAACAAGGAGTTGCAACAAAAAAACGATGGCAGATTCCTCTCTGGCACAGAAACATGTAATTAAAGCTTGTTACCAGACATTCTTTGGACGGCCAGTGAGGCCCTGCCCCTTTAAACGTAGCTCCTGTGCCAGCGTGTCAAGTTACAAGTACTTACAGGAGAGCAAACGTAAGCTTCCGGTTTGTGTTACAAAAAAAAAGCCTCTTGCAGACAGCTGTGTTTTCTCTAATGATCATATTTTTAATCCTGTTTAAACTCTATGTATATTTATAGTATTTTAAACAAAATTTTCCAAAACACATAAAAAATTACGGAAGATAAATGTATTTGCTTTAGCTTTTATTTTGAATGATCAGACACACCGTTTCCGGTTCGTGTTTATTTTAGCTAACTTGAAGGATCTGATGACCGTAGCCATACGGTTCCAGATTGGTTGTGGGAAATAAGAAGTGTGTGCTGCTAGCTAACACCGGACAGCTGCTGCCAGCGACGGTAACGGCTGGAAAAGACGAGCTAACTTCGGCCACAGACTCACGGAGTGTTCGGCTAATTCTTCACTCTAAAAGAAAAAAGTTCACTCGTAAAGAACTCGCAGTTGTTATTGGACATTATCAGACTACAATGCCCTGTTCCAAACAGCTACTCAGATAGGGTCGGGGATGGCCGCAGACGTGGATAAAAGAACCCCCGGGAAAGACAGCGGTATTGGGCAGAATGGACACCGGACCCCGGGCTCTGGATCCTGGCTCTGCCGCTGGATTTGGACCCTGCTGGTGGTCTGTGCTGTACCTCTTATCGCGTTTGGGATCAAGTACTACCAAGATGCCCAGTTCCTCAAACGTCACGTAAGACCCACATCTGGAATGCACGTTTTATTTACCCAACTTTAAATGACCTGTTGGTGCGTTTAATGACTTATGATAAATATCGTAGTAGGGGGGATTCTCTGCCAAGATATGCGTTTTTTCTGAAATTGTCAGACATCAGACGCCTTTAAAGCTTTTCATCTGCTGTTTTCTCACCTTTTACTGGAAGCTTTTATTAGGTGGGTGGTTCTGTCTCCCAGCTGGCAACCCTAAGCTTCAAATCCAAGTTTTTCTTGCGCCTCCCCCCTCCTTGTTCTCCCTCCATTGTACAGACTCATGTAGGCACGCATCTGCTTTGAAAGGGTGGTCTGACTGAAATTCATGTCAGAGATCTGTAGCCTCAGGGCTGATCTTCATTCAGAAAGGGGTTGAATGAATGTTCAGGCACCACAAAACCAACCTACTGCTGAGTAGTATTATGCATCAACAACGTTTTGTGGCATGATATTTCAATGTATTTGTGTTGCATAATGTGATGGTTCAGCACCTCAGTTTTGCATTCAAAATTTCTGAAGCATGTTCTGACAGCCTTTGTTTCCCTTTATCAGGAAGAAAGTGTTCGGACTTTGGGTGCAGAAGGACTTTTTCTCTTCTCCTCCTTAGACACTGACCATGATCTCTATCTCAGTCCTGATGAGTTCAAACCCATTGCAGAGAAACTCACAGGTGCATCATTTTAACATTAAAATAACTTTCTAGCTCTCCTTTTAGTTTTCTCCATTCTCGCCACATTAACTGAGTTTGGGATGATTTTCTCCCAGGGATCACAGCCCCAGTGGATCTGGAGGAGGAAGAGATCCGTGACCCAAATGGAGAGACGTTGGTGCTGGAGGCCAGGATGCAGCCTCTGCTGCTCGACTCCATGACGAAAAGCAAGGATGGTTTTCTTGGAGTAAGAAAATGCCAAACCCTTATTTATGCAGCATGTTTAATGTTCTATCCATTTATAATATGTGTAGTTCTTGTGAATCAGCTACACAACATGATATATTTTTTTGCAACAGGTTTCTCACAGCTCGCTGAGTGGACTCCGGTCATGGACGACCCCCGCGGTGCCTTCTTCCTCTTTCTTTGCCAGCCAGTTTAGAGTTTTCCTGCCCCCAAAGAACAAATTAGAAGTGGGAGACACGTGGTGGGTGATTCCCAGCGAGCTCAACATCTTTACCGGATACCTGCCAAATAATCGTTACCATCCTCCCACTCCAAAAGGCAAAGAGGTATCTCCCTAAACAAATGCCTGTCAGACTCTGATTGGATTGTATGTTTTAATGATGAATACTGATGGTTGTTCTCCTGCTGTAGGCTCTCATCCACTCCTTGTTGAGCATGTTCCACCCTCGGCCTTTCATCAAATCACGCTTTGCTCCACAGGGTACAGTCGCCTGCATTCGTGCCAGCAGTGATTTTTATTATGACATCGTCTTTAGGTGAGTAAACGGCCTTGGTGGTGCTTTTCTTCTTCTTGCCAGTTCTGCAATATTTTCTGTCCTCCCTGACGCAGCGCTGACTGTCCAGAACATTTGATGAATATTAATATTATTGTTTATTCTGGCAGGCAGCCACAGGGCCTGATCCAGCCCAGTGTTCATGACCTGATGAAAATTTTAAATTTTTGTGACATTTCGATCACAAGCTGTTCTTCGTGTTTCCACCTGAAGCTGAAGTTTTTGACAGCCTTCCATGGTCTCTGTTCTCTTCGCCCTGGCAGGATTCATGCAGAATTCCAGCTAAACGATGTTCCTAACTTTCCCTTCTGGTTCACCCCGGGTCAATTCACGGGTAACATCATCCTCTCTAAAGATGCTTCTCACATCCGCCACTTCCACCTCAACGTTCCTAACGACAGGTAAGCTGCTAGGTGTTGACTGTGGGCTGTTGTTTGGTTAGAGTTTGATGTGTCCTGCTGTGTTGCAGGTCTCTGAATGTGGACATGGAGTGGCTGTACGGAGCCAGCGAGAGCAGCAACATGGAGGTGGACATTGGATACCTGCCGCAGGTACGGCTGCATCTACATTTATAACATACATGTATTCACCTGATGTTTCTAATAAAAGCTTGTGTTTATAGTTGGAACTACAGTCTGCAGGCCCCTCCACACCCTCTGTCATCTTGGACGAGGAGGGAAATGTCATCGACAGTCGAGATGGCAGCAGCGAGCCCATCCAGTTTGTCTTTGAAGAAATTAACTGGAACACAGAGATCAGTCAGGAAGAAGCTTTTAGGCGCCTGGAGGTGACGCTGTACCCCTTTAAGAAGGTAAACATCCACTATGGAGTGAAATAATCACTATTATGGTTTCACAAATGCTTTATTCTCAACATCTTGTGTCTTACAGGTGCCCTACCTGCCTTTTTCAGAGGCTTTTGAGCGAGCTGAGGCAGAGGAGAAGCTGGTGCATTCCATTCTGCTCTGGGGAGCTCTAGATGATCAGTCTTGCTGAGGTGAGATATTTACTAAGAAGGTAATTTGGCTGCTTCAATTTCCTCTCTTTAAAAGCAGAAACGTGGTCAATAAATGTGTGTTTCAGGCAACTAAAGTATACGAGCATAAGAGTAAAAATCAGACATTTGAGTTCAGATACTGTAGCTTTCAAAGCTCAGTTTGTGGTGTGTTCATGTTTTTTTTTGTCACATCTCTGCAGGTTCAGGGCGAACTCTCCGGGAGACAGTCCTGGAAAGTTCGCCCGTCCTGGCTCTGCTCAACCAGAGCTTCATCAGCAGCTGGTCTCTGGTCAAAGAGCTGGAGAACATGCAGGTTAGTGCTTTGTTATACCAGAAAAAAATGTATCTATTTTATTTTAAGTACTGTTGTATAGTAACAAATATTTTCTTGTGTTTTGCAATGTTTCAGGCTGACGAGCAGAACCCTGCTCTGAGTCAAAAGGCTAGCTTACATCTGGAAAAGTACAACTTCCCTGTGGAGATGATGGTGGCGCTGCCCAATGGAACCATTGTAAATACAGATTTTACTTTAATCATCAAATTATGAGTGAATACAAAGATAGAATGTTTGATTACAGACATTTATGGTGAGCTTGCAGTTTGATGCTAATATTAAATGACAGACTCAATTGTTTAAAGTGGTAAATACAGCAAAAATGAGTTAGCATTCATGTTGCTAATTTGATTTTATGGAAATTAAAATTCAAGTCTTTTCATTATTTTGTAGCCACACTTTTCTGAATTATTCCCAAGCAGAGTTTGGTCTGTTTGATTGCACACACACATTTCAGAATAAGTAATTACCTACTAGTGTGGGCTACATAGTTTTCCTATTTCCTTTAGGTCCACCACATCAACGCCAACTACTTTCTGGACCAAACTGCTATGAAACCGGAGGATGAAGGAGCAACCTTCAGCTTTTCTGGCGGGTTTGAGGACCCTTCCACATCCACCTACATCAGGTTCCTGAAGGAGGGGCTGGAGAGGGCGAAGGAGTACTCTGCACAGTAACATGAGACTTTCTACTTCAGGAAGTGACGATCTTTGAGATATGGAAATAAAACAACAATTATGTAGGAGTTTTCTAATCTGTGATGGCAGCTGGAAAACATTTTAGCCTTCTGTCTTTTTTGTTGTTATTTATTTTAAATATCTCTTTGTTTATAATTAAGTTTTTTTATACAGGTTTTTTATGTAAAAATGTACTAAGGAGTACAGTTGCCTTGCATACAGAGAACACATTTCTTATGTTATGTCGTAGTTTTGCATGAGTAGCATTTACAGTTTTTCTCAGTTGCTAAAACACTAAACTCTGTTGTCTGAACCAAATTCTCAGTAGCCTGAACCCACTGAAACAATCACTATTTTGACAAAACCATAAGCTGCTTTAGACACAACTTCTCAACACATTTTCATTGTGATGCACGTGTGCTGCAAAATAGTGAGCACAGGTGACAAAAGTCAAACACAATTAAAGCACTGGTGTCACCACTTGAACACTACAAGTCAAAATGGATCCCACTTGTGTCTGATGATGTAAGGGAACATCCACAGTAACCAGTTCAGAGAGCACTGGTTTGTGAGGTCCTACAATGGACAGAAATCTGAGGAAGAGTTCATGTCAGAGGAGGTTGAGGTGGTCAGGAAGACAAAGAACAGTAATATCTGATGACATCAGAGCTGCTGGGATTGACCATGTTCTTGTCCATGGTATGAGCATGAGAGAGGCTGGACAAAGGCTACAACTGGACATCAGTAGATTCACTGTGTCCACCAGTCTGAGGATTTAGAGCAGAGAACAACTAATGACCTTCTTTTGACTTTATAGTACAGAATGTAAATGTTGACAGCAATTACTGTATGACATCATACTGTAGAGCTGGTAAGTCCCGCCCATCTGTAAAACCCCACTGGACCTCTAGATTGAAAAACCATCAATGCTAGTGAATGAGAGATGAGCTTACTCTACACAAGTAGAGTATAACGCATCAGATTTCTGTTTGGTTTTACCAGTGCTTCGTGTAAATGCACCAGATTTCTGTTCAGTCTTTTTGTTCCAGAGCTAAATGCTCAGTTATTTTTGTTTCCCAACATGCATTTCACCTACAGTGAACAAAAACATGTATTTCTCCAGATTCATGTCCTGAGCGTAGTGCTTTCTATTTCTCTACGTAGTGTTTAGTGACTGTTCTTAGTGTGTATAATTTTGATTGACTCGGGGCACGATTTGACAACAAAGTTCAGTTTTGAGCACAGATTGAACTGCTTTGAGGTGAAAGTTTGATTTTGCAAGCCGAGTCTGAGATTTTGTGAAATTAGCTTGAAAATTTGTGTTCAAACTTTGGAGAAACTGAGAGCAGTTTTCAAGAAATGTCTTAGCAATTGAGAAAAACTGTAAATGATCTGAGTGGATTTTCCTGCTGGGTGTTCTCACAGCCAGTCTGGTTGCTGTTGTTGCCTCCAGCTGCGTCTCTTCAGTTTGTGAAGACTTCACCTGAAAGCTCTCTCTGAGCCGGGTGATGCCTGATGTTCCTGCAGAGGCTGCTGGAGAAAACGCTGTCCTCCGACTCCAAGAGGAAAACAACAGGAGAAGTTGATCTAGATGACGGCACATAAAATGTTTCTTTTTCTTTAAAAACTATGTTAAAATCTTTTTTCCCTTCGTGAAGGACTTATAGGAAGATGTGACAACAAAAAGCACTGATTTTAAAATGTCAGATCATTTCATTTGATTGGTTCAGTTTTTTTTTTTTTTTTGTATTTTATGCAAACAGGAAACAAATTGTTTTAACTAAAAACATTCTGTACTGAGCTCTGATTAAACTGCCAGTTTGCTGAAACAACAATAAGTTCTTGACATTTTATTTTAAAAAAAATTCTTGACATGATTGAGGCTCTCATTTATGTTACCCCTTTAAATCCTGATACGTGAACTAATAGAAAATTCACATTTTAAATGGGCTACTATGGAATAATATATTAACTACTGTAGAACTACAAGCAGTTCTGACGTCCCCCTGATCAACATTCCCACCGAGACTTGATTAGTGTCCTGTACAATTTGTTTTGATTATCTGCTCATTTATTCTCTCCTACAGTCGGTTTGAAATAAAAATATTTTTTCAGAAAATATATTTTTTGTCATGAAAACTGATGTTTGGTGTTGCACCAACGGATCCAGCGGGTAGAATAAGTATTGAACACGTCACCTATTTTCTAGTAAATATTTCTAAAGGTGCTTTTAATATGAAATTCTCACCAAATAATAACCCATCCAATCCACACATGCAAAGAAATCAAGCCAATGTACATACGTTATGTTTAATAAAATGAAACAACAGGAAAAGTATTGAAATACTGAAATGTATTTAATACTTCGTACAGGTATCATTGATGATGACGTCTTCAGACGCCTCCAGTATGGAGTTTTTCTTTGAATTACATGAAGCATGTCAATGCTGTATGCTAAAAACCACGATGCTCTCACCTCAAAACGTCACTGTTGGTGTGGTGTTTTTGGGGTTTATGTGCAGTTCCCTTTGACCTATAAACATGGTGTACTGTGGCATCCAAAGAGTCTGACCAGTATATTCTCTATTTCACAGGCTTGTTCAAATGTTGGTCTTTAATCTTTAAACCTGATTTTTGTTCCTCAGCAGTGGAGACTTGCACAAAGGCTGCAGCTAGGAATTGAACTTGCAACTTTTTTGCTGCAAGGCAACAGTGCTATTGACTGTGCCACTGTAGTGTTATTACATGCTTTGGCTCTTCACTACGGGACTCAGATGGTACCCCATGTCTCATGACTGGATGGGACACGACTGCTCTCAGCAGACTCTAAACCGACTCTGACGTGGACTCAGACAGATCTGGACTCAGACAGATCTGGACCCAGACAGACTGGACCCAGATAGACGTGGACCCAAACAGATCTGGACACAGATAGACGTGGACCCAAACAGATCTGGACCCAGACAGACTGGACCCAGATAGACGTGGACCCAAACAGATCTGGACCCAGACAGATCTGGACCCAGATAGACGTGGACCCAAACAGATCTGGACTCAGACAGATCTGGACCCAGACAGACTGGACCCAGATAGACGTGGACCCAAACAGATCTGGACCCAGACAGACTGGACCCAGATAGACGTGGACCCAAACAGATCTGCACCCAGATAGACGTGGACCCAAACAGATCTGCACCCAGATAGACGTGGACCCAAACAGATCTGCACCCAGACAGACATGGACCCAAACAGATCTGGACCCAGACAGACTGGACCCAGATAGACGTGGATCCAAACAGATCTGGACACAGATAGACGTGGACCCAAACAGATCTGGACCCAGACAGACTGGACCCAGATAGACGTGGACCCAAACAGATCTGGACCCAGACAGACATGGACCCAAACAGATCTGGACCCAGATAGACGTGGACCCAGATAGACGTGGACTCAAACAGATCTGGACCCAGACAGATCTGGACCCAGACAGATCTGGACCCAGATAGACGTGGACCCAAACAGATCTGGACCCAGACAGACATGGACCCAAACAGATCTGGACCCAGACAGATCTGGACCCAGACAGATCTGGACCCAAACAGATCTGGACCCAGACAGACGTGGACTCAAATAGACGTGGACTCAGACTGACGTGGACTGTCAGGATGGCATATCAAGTATTATCTGTAGCAGCTCCTGATGAGCAAATCAAAAGCTTACACATTTTCTTTAGGCATAACATTTATCAAAAATCAATGCTAAACTTTATCTCTCAAGAAAGTAGGAACATCAGACTAAACTTAGAACAAAATGAATACTATAAATTAGTTTATGATTTAAACCCAAATAAATCATTATTAGAGCTTCCAACAGTGCTCACTGGACCCTTCAGTAGTTTAGAAATGGTTCCACAACCATCAGTATGTTTTACAATGAGGTTGTGAAGATCTGGAGAAGTTCTTTGGTTTTACTAAACATGAGATGTTTCTTGTGTGACACCTTGGTAATGAGACCCTGTTTTCATCTGACATCAGCTGAGACTGATTTGCACTGGTTTTTTAAATTTTATTTCATCAGTTGTATTTGTGGGTTATTGTGACTGTTCTTTGCTGGAAGCAAGAAAAATTGCCCCATTAGGGATAATAAAGTCTGTCTATCTCTATCTATCTATCTATCTATCTATCTATCTATCTATCTATCTATCTATCTATCTATCTATCTATCTATCTATCTATCTATCTATCTATCTATCTATCTATCTATCTATCTATCTATCTATCTATCTATCTATCTATCTATCTATCTATCTATCTATCTATCAGTCTGTCTGTCTGCCTTTTTGCACTTTCTTTTTTGTTGTTCTTTCTTGTTATTCCATATTATTACACCTAACTTAATGTACGATCATCAGTGGTTTGATTTATTACTTTACCTGCTGTATATTTAAAAACATTTAAAAACAGGATTGTGGGTTTTTTTATGAGCTACCCGGCACTGGCAGCAATCCCAGCCCTCCAGGGTCAGTTGGAGTACGCCCAAGCAGCTCGCCTGGCACAGCAGGTCCTCATAAAGGGATCTCACCTGACCTGCTGTGAAGAAGGGCAGCCTCCTGGTCTCGGACCCTCCTGCGCCGCTGCAGCCCCTGGTGGGCCTCTCCAGTCCAGAGCCCGAGGTGGGCCTCTCCAGTCCAGAACCAGATCCAGACCCTGACCTGGGTCCTTGTTGGTTCTCCTGGGTCGTCCAGTGTCCTGTCTTGTCATCACCTCCCTCTGTGTACCGTATATAAGCGTGCCTGTCTCGTCTGTGTTTGTCGGTTCCTAGTTGTAGTCGTGTGAGTCCTGAGTCGTGTCTTCGTGTTCCTCATGTTTGAAATAAAATGCACTTTGGCTTTACATCTGCGCCTGGGTCCTCTCTACCACACCAGAACGTGACATTAACCTCTATTGCTCCAAATGAATGCAAACATGCAGACATAAGTCAATTGAATACAAGTTCTGTGTAAAAATTCATATGCCAATAAAACAACCCTATCGGCTTGGCCCAAATTTTGACCCAACACTGCCAGAATAATTCAGAACTGGTTACTTTTAAGCCAGCTGTCTCCACAGGTGTGTGAACATTAATAGATGCATTGCTACAGGACACTACTTCTCCCAAAACTTGTGCAATTTGGATAAAAGGTCATAAAATCCAAGTTATTTCTACACACAATGATGTTTTTAGGCTTTAGTCATCTGAGAGACAGCTGGTTCATTATTCACCAGGACACTGTTGTCCCTCATTACAGAACATTTAGCTATAACAATATCCCTCCCTCCCTGTCAGGGTCAAAACTGTTTATCATATATGAAACCAAATGTTTATCGTTTGAAGCTCATCTTTCCCAGAGTTTGAAGTAAATCATGTCTGATTAACGAGACTCCTTTTTCTGGGAGTCTCTGATTAAGTCATGCTTTCTTCTTTTCAAGGTCTGAAGGAGAGGACCATCTGTGCCTTATCTATTTGTGATTTATCTGTATGTTTTACTTGTGTGCTTTTCAATAAAAGTGAAGTCCGGAGGGGAGGCAGATCAGAAAGGTCTGAGGTTCTGCAGAACATCTCATAACCGGTTTATTCGCGCAAATTTGCTGCACTCATTAGGAGACACATTAATAATAAAGCGCCTGTTTAAAGATATCAGAGTTCTTAGATCTGCGCACACGCACACACGCAGCAGTGTGTCTGGGCAAAGATCAGGTGCTTGTCGGAAAGGCCCCGGACACAATCAGGTCTCTCTTTCAATGGATGGGAGAATTCCGAGGCCGGTGTCAGTGAGTCTGCCTCTCTGCCCTCCCTCCCTCCTTCTCTCCCTCTCTCTGCTCCTCCGTGCAGCTGGACGCAGACAATCAAGCCATCAACAATCGTCACGCATAATTAGCCCCCCCCCCTTCTCTCAATTAAATTCTAATCCATTGTATTTTATTTACAACACCTTCAAAGAGAATAAAAACGATTTAATGGATAAATGTGTTTCCACAGCTGCTGATCAGGCCAACATCTCCACCCTTCCCCTTTATTTTATATGTCTGAACACCTTGACTCAACACAGGCAAAGTAATGAGAATCATGTTGCAAGGCTGAGCCAAACTGTCACGCGGAGAGCCTTTTTTCATCTACAAGTGCAGGCCCATCATGGGGCAATAATTAAAAAACACTGAAACTTAATTCTTTGTGTGTGCAGGATTCCTCCTCCTCTTCCTCTGCTCAATGTTTTCTCTCTGTCCTCCATCAAAGACGCCTCAGTCCTCGCTGTCAGCTTTGAACAGCCTACAGATCCCGAGCGTCTGTCCCTTGTGACCCAGGCAGTGACATGACATTTTATGCACATTGTTACTAACCTCAGAGTCTCTTGTTGAAGCTGGAATATGAGATGAGAGGAATCATTTGATTTATGCACAGTTAAGATTTTCATTCTCCAATGAGGGAAGGTGCAGCTTTTACTTTACACCCCCCACACCTGTCAGTAACAAGGTAATGGTTTCCACTTCCCATTGTGGGAACTGCATTGTTGACATCATGATGTTGTTAGGTGGCTCAGTTCATGTCCTTGAGAGTAAAGATTTTACTGCCTTCTCTCGGCGCAGGACTCAAACAAGAAGCTATAGCAGGTGGGAGGCAGCTCACAGAAGGCCATAAAGCCTGTGGCTGCTACATGGAGGCAAAACAATCCAAACGTATCGTTCTAGGCTGAGAGAGGAGACTGCCAGGTGCTGGTCACACCATTGTTTTGTTGTTTTCACCCACTTACTGGAACAGATGGTTTATGCTGTGGCCGTCCAATGAGGATAAACATCTGGCTTTGTGTAAGCAAGGCCAGACTTGGTGATTGTGGTTTGGGCCGGTTCGGCGTTGGATCAGTCACAACACCTTCCCTCCATCCCTCTTATGAAAGGCTTTCCTCAAACTGTCACTCTGTGTTCAGAATCGAGCTCTCAGATACTGACGGATGGTGATTAGTGGTTATGGAAAGTACCTAAATCTGTTCATAGTGAGGCTCGTTCTAAACCTCCAGCATGAACTGAGCAGTTAGATGAAAACAGTCATGCATAAAGACGGCTGATATTTACAAGATAAATTATAAAATCTATAGAAGTTGCTAAATCACATTAAGAGCAAAGTGCATTCACTGAGACTCATAACCAGCTCCAGTCAAGAGGGAGGATTCAAAGAATCCAGTTGGTTTCCAGTTCAGCTCCATTCAGGCTGCCAAACCCACAGGAATGACTCAGACATTAAAACCAGTCCACGATCTGAACCCCGCTCTGAGTTCACTAAAATCCACAACACAGATAAATCCAGTAGTTTGTGGTTGATATTCTAGAGGAGTTTTGTTATGAAATAAAAAGGAGCAGCTTGGTGATAAATGGGGGTGTTGATTAAAGTCAAGTCATCTCGTCTCCTCAGCTGCTGAACGTCCACACCTCCAGCTCCATGATGCGGAAATCGTCGGTTTCAGAGAGGCAGCAGTTGTTGAAGGTGTAGCACGGGCTGCTGCGGCCCAGAAACAGGTTCTCGTCCACCCACAGCCCAAAGTGACCGCTGAGGGGAAAGAGAGACATGCTTTCAGCCCATTCTTCTAAAAAGAAGAATCTATTTTACTTTACATGCAGGGAAAAATTAAACAAAAAGGGACAATGAATTACCTCCCTCCGCCAACAGCAAAGGAGTCCAAGTCTCCTTTAATAAAAAAGGAGTTTTCTCCAGTCCACCTGAAACACTGACAGATGACACAAATTAGCTCCTACACTGACCATTTTCTACTAATGTCAAGAAACATTTGTATCTGTGGTTTTTAGTAGGGATGCTCGATATTGGCTTTTTTACCGATATCCGATATTGTCTAACTCTTAATTTCCGATACCGATATAAACCAATACCGATATAAGCGGGGTAGCCCTCATAAAAAAAAAGACAAACACAGTATTTAATGCAATGTGTGCCAAATAAATAAAAATATCTCAAAAACTATACATCAGATTTGTTATATTTTGACATTTTGGGAGAGAGGAGAAGTAGCCGAACAGTTTGATGTATAATATGTGCACGGTATGTAAAGGTCATGTGTGTCATCATTACAAAAACTGATACCGATATTTACCGATATTACATTTTAATGCCAATATTGGCCGATATTATCGGTAGACCAATGCCGATTCCCATTCCTAGTTTTTAGGTATATTTCATCCTAAATGCATAAAAATTAGCAGTTGGTTATCCTACCTTGAATCGAGGATGCAGCATGAAGAGAAAGGTTTCTCCTGTTCCGTAGAACGTCTCACTGGGTCTCAGAGGATGGGAGAGGAAGGCCCCGAAAATCTGACGATAATAAGATTAAACCATGAGAACAAAAAACAGCAACAAGACACCATCACCATTAAGAGCTTCTACCTCGTTGAGGGCATCCTTTATGACAAGCAGTGCAGGAGAATCAGTGGTACTGAGTTTTCTGTAGAGCGACTTGAGGCTGGCGCCGTGACAGGACGTGCTGTACGCCAACCGCCACGAGAGGCCGACCGTCCTGGGAGGCAGCTCCTTACACAGCTGGGAGGGGAACGAAAAGAGAAAAACTTTTAAAAATGCTATTTATGCATCCTTTACTTGATAATAAATGTATATTTTAACACAGAAAGGCCTTAAAATTCATTATTTCTGACTGAACAACACAAACACACTCAGGTGAAGCTGTGAAACATTTTCAAGGAGTAAAAATCTAAACTAACTTTTATAAAACGGGATGTTAATGTTTGACTTGACTCATCTCTTTTAAAGAATTTAGTCAACATTTTAAAATGTTGTTGACTCTTAATTTCAACTTAGAACACACACACATTATCAGTCCAAAGAAAACTATGCAAAACTTTAAAAATTAATTAGAACAATCAAAAATCATTTAAACACTTTAGATGTTAAACACAAAGAAGTCTAAGCTATTCAAGTCTGTCAATAACTGATAGGATTTTGTAACTAAAATTAAGTTACTTATGATCACTAATAAGCTGTTAATTAATGAGGGCTAATAAATAAAAGCCCATTACTTTTCTATTCTAATGCAAGTTTGCAAGAGACTTGTCATTATTCTTCCAAAGCACCACATCATTAAATAAAACTTGTATTATATAATCCAGAAAAATCCAGAAAGTTCAGTAACTGAAGTGTAAAATCATTAATAGTTAGAAGACCTGGTTCCTGAATGTGGATGCTGAATTTTATTGTTTTAAATTATACCTGAACTTGTTAATATAAGGGGGAAGTTACTTTTTTGTAGTTATTGAAATATGAATAGTTTAAAAGAATGTCTCATGGCCATTTTTAACATTTTCAAAATCTTGACACTCCTCAAAGGTCAGTCTTTTCTTTTAAAGATTCACCATGTGTCTGACTTTCAGATTTCTTATTAATAGATCTACACTATGATCCAGTAAAAAGCAGCATAGAAACACAGCAGGTACAATAAGTAATGAACACTTTAGCA
This sequence comes from Callopanchax toddi, assembly GCA_006937965.1. Taxonomy (NCBI): domain Eukaryota; kingdom Metazoa; phylum Chordata; class Actinopteri; order Cyprinodontiformes; family Nothobranchiidae; genus Callopanchax; species Callopanchax toddi. Next base: position 3,977,179 of record SSNR01000028.1, on the reverse strand, counting down.
TTATTTAAGGTTCTAAAGTTGCCACTGACATGAAGTCTTCACCAGATGTCTGTAATAAACCATCCAATACATACAACCAAAAAATCTAACCACTGATATCATACATTAAGTTATGTGTAATAAAATGGAATAACAGGGGGAAAGGAGTGAGGAAAGGAAGGTGCAAAAAGGCATGAAAAGCCATGATATCATCTGGAATCTATCAGTGATTAAAAAGTAAAACGGGATCCTCCAGGTCAGTATCGTCTGCTTCAGTCCCACCTGATGACCGATGAAAAGGGATCTCGTTACCAAAGTGTCACACATGAAATGTCTCAAAGAGCTTCTCAAGACCTTCGCAACGTTATTGTTGCAAAACATACTGATGGTTGCAGAAGAATTACTAAACCACTGAAGGTTCGGTGAGCGCTGTTGGGACCTTAATCAGGAAGTGGAAAGAACATCATTTCATCATAAAGAAGCCTCGGCCAGGAGCTCCATTTAAGGTGTCAGAGAGGCGTGAAAAGAATAATCAAAAGAGTTGTCCAAGAGCCAGGAGCCACTTGTGGAGCGTTTCAGAGAGACCTGGAATTGTTTCAAAGAAAACTAACAATGACCACGCAAGACTGCATGGCTGAAGAAAAAGCAGGTTGAAGTGTGTTTAAAGTTTACTGACCAGCATTTAGACAAGCCTGTGAAATACTGGCAGAATACAGTCACTCTGGATGGCATAATACACACCATGTTTAGAGGTCAAAGGTCAGTGCATATCACCCCAAAAACACCACACCAACAGTGAAGTTTGGAGGTGGGCGCATCATGGTGTACAGCATGCAGCACTGCTTCTTATAACTGAGGGAAGGATGAGTGGACCAACATTCTGGATAAAAGTCTGCTGCCTTCTACCAGGATGATGAAGATGAAACTGCAGAAGTTGAGCTGACAGACATCAGTATTCACAACAAAAAAATATATTTTCTGGCTTTTTATACTACTTTTGATTGCTTTTTTATTAAAGTACTATTATAGAAGGTCGATGTTTTAAACTACTGGTTGAATAATTATAACTGAACAGATTATTTCTTCATATTTGGACGGATGAGTCTGTTCAGTCTTTAAAATCTATGTTGAAAACTCATCTGTTCTCCTGAGTATGAACCCCGCTAACACTGCTCTGATTGACAGAACTATAAAAGAACTTTGGTCAACTTTTATTGTTATATACAAAAAAGACATTCAAAGAGACTGCATGAAATTTTCTCTCAGTTTTGTGTTACAGGTTAAAGACGTGTCATTCTACATAGTTTAAAAAACACTTGCAGTTATAGTTATTATTGTTTTTAAAGGAAAAAATAGGTAAAATCAGTGTTTCTTCACTTTGATGGTTATTTTCACAGTCCAAGTTTACTTTCAGATTGACATCAATGAATGAAACAAGGACAATCTTGCAGATAAATGTAAACAAACCCAGAGGATAAATGCTTCCTCTACAGGACAGTAACGCGTCGCTCACCTCTCTGACGTGTGAAGCCTCCATGACGCGGCTGCTCTCAACAACATTACTGAGTCCTTCAGGTTCCCTGTCAAAGACCAGGGTCGGCTTCTCCTTACTCTCCTCCATCAGCACCATCTACAGAACAGAGAAAAAGGCCACACTAAAGCCATGTTGTTGTTGTCTGACACACAAATAAACCCACTCACCTCCCAGTCATCCCCGCAGCCGCGGTGCATCTGAAACATCTCCTCCTCCTCCGTTTTGTCCTCAATGAGAACAAACTCCTCTTCATCACCCTCCTCCTCTCCCTCAAGAACGCACAAGTCGGGTCGCCGACGCGTCAGGAAGGATCGCAGCTCATCGGAGCTACAGCGAGATTTTAAAAACAATAAACAACGACAGATGGATCACTTCCTCTCATTTTACCGAGGGAACATTTTCACATGGAGTTGTTCTCAACTGTATGCAAAGGTGAGCTGAAACCACAGAGAAGCTAAGAAGGTTTCACATTAAAAACTAGTAACAAGTTCAGGAGGGATACAGAGTTAAAGAGTCACTCATTAAATGTTGATTTTTAACTCATGGTGGAAGAAGTTCTCATTCATTTACTCAAGAAAAAACAGCAACGCATTATAAAAACACTCACAGGTAAAGCACCTGCATTGGGAAGTTAAAATAAAAACACTTATTTAGCAAAAATGAACATGTTTGATTATTTTATTACTGATCTCACCATTTCTATTATAACATTAGATTTAAGGTGACCGGCGTACTACAGGGGGTAAGTATAAGTTATTTGTAATATTTATGAAATTACTGTATAATTACACAATACATGTAATATAAAATAAAAAACGTCAAATATTTTTCTGACTCGTGTACTAGTATTTAAAGGGTTAAACTGATTTGTGATTGGAGACATCAGAAAAGTTTAACAACGAGAGCCAACATGAGTTATGTTTTTTGCATCACTGGCTCATGAACAGAGTTTTCTGTAGATCTGGAGTCTAAACTGATGTAAAGAACTACTTTTCCTAACTTCTTTCTAGCCTGTATTACCTTTCCTGCGACAGCGCCAGCCAGGCATCCCTCCTCTGTGAGGTTTTAGGGGAGCTCTTCTTTCCTGAAGGTGACTGAACCCGCAGCCGCACAAACATCAGACCACATAGACTCCCTGCTGATGACCTCCGAGGCACTGAAACGTGAACAGATTCACAGTAAGGAGAATGAAAAGAAGAAAACAAAGCAATCATCAGGCAGTCGTCGTTCACACCGGCACTCTGACTCTTCACAGAGGACTCCTCTGAATCCGGCGGCTCCATCTTCACTTGACTCGCCGTCTCTTGACCTCCGCAGCAGAACGTAGCAGCGCTGCTCAGGACAGCCAGGCTGCTTACAGTCTCCTCTGACAGCATCTCCAGAGGGCTGCTCTCCAGCTCCTGCTCAGCCTCCGCCATGTCCTTGCTCTCCTCCTCCTCCTCTGAAACCTCCTTGGGCAGACAGGCCGACTCTGACGGAGCTGCAGAAACCAGAGCTGGACGGGACTCCCCCTTCTTCTGGTTTCTGAGGCCGCCTCCTTGGCTTTTAGCGTTTTTGAGCTTCTGGAAAATGTTCTTCTTTTTTCCTTTTCTCCTTCAATGAAAGCAACATAAAAGTAGCTGCGTTAACTTTTTGTGTATTTGAATCTATTTGCTAGAAGAAGCCGTGAATCCCTGCTGACCTCTGCTGGGAGGTGTTGAAGTGAACGTGTGAAATGTTAGAAAAGAAGGAGACGGATGCCAGACTGTCAACAGAGCAGGACAGAAGGTACTCCTCACAGCCATGCTCCTTCACCAGAGGATGAGTCTTACTCGGGTCGAAGAAGATCTTATTAGGAGTCACCAGCAGGATACCTGTAACCACACCCTGACAGAAAACACAGACATGAGCTTAAAGATGTCCCCAGCATCAAAACCAGAGGTCCTCCTCGCCTCACCTTGCCGTCAGTGATGTAGCGGCAGAAGAGTTTGAGGTAAAGCATGGCTTCTGGCCCCTCCCCCTGACAGCATTCTGGTGGGAGAGCCAATAAATAGAGCTGTCCATCAGGCAGCGGCACCGCCTCCACGTCCTGTCAGAACCACAGTCACACAGACAGCTGGTAATTATCACTCAGAAAAAAGGAAGGAAGTCCCTTTGTGATGGTATTATTTGACTATTTCTGTTTGTTTGAGAAATAAACTACATTCAAATGAGTTCAACTTTGTATTTTATGACTGTGATGAAGATATTTTAAAAATGATTTGTCACAGATTGTTTTTTTAGTCCCAGATTCACACTAAGTAGATAAAACACCAGACACTAATCTTCTGTCTTTTCTGGCTCTGATTTCCAATCTGATGAAACTATTTCATGTCTCCACTTTAAAGGAACTTTATTATTTTATTTAAAGAGAAAACTAAAACTGTTCACTGTTCACTCTGCTGGACTCTGTGGAGGAGGTGGTGAGAGAAGGATGTTGGTGAAGCTGACCTCCATCCTGGACAACTCCTCTCACCCGCTGCCCCTGGAGGCTCTGAGCAGCTCCTTCAGTGGCAGATTGAAACATCCACAATGTAAAACAGAGCGTTACCGCAGATCATTTATCCCCACGGCTGTAAGGCTGTACAACTCCACTGTTTAGTTTATCTAACTCAGTAGGGTCTGTGCAATGGTCATAACAGTACATTTCCGTACAGTTTGTAAATTCACTATTGCATTCTGTTTTTATATTGATATTCTAATATCAGTTGATTTCTGTACAGCCCTGTAAATTCACATCTGTATTTTATCTCATCCTACAGTATTGTCTCTGTGTTATCATGTGTATCATGAAATGTGTCATTTACTTGCTTTTTATTCTCATGTGTATGCTGCTGTGACAAGTGAATTTCCTCACTGTGGGATCAATAAAGTAATTCTATTCTATTCGTTTGCTGTATAATTGCATATATAGGTCTTTAGACTGTGTCGGATGTTTTTACTTGTTGAGAAATTAAAAACCTTGGCATTTTTATGTATTTGTAAAATGCGTGCTCTAAAGATGTATTAATTACTGTTAAGTTTTGTTGATCACGTTTACGTTTTTATCTCTACTAAATCCCACCCTCTTCACTTTCTGTTTTTTAACAGTTGCTTGTAGTTTGCTTTAGCGATGCACCATTAGGTCAACAGGTGATCAGAACCTGTCAACATTGATAACAATCAGCTCAATCTGCCTGAAACTCAAAACTCTGTTTTTTAGTCCACAAATGCACCGTTTCCAAGCAGTTAAAATGTGGACGTTGTTACTTCCAGAATTATAATTTTCAAGTTAATCAAAAACTGTGAGCTGCACAACAGTCGATATTGGATCTCAAACATTAGAATTGGTGCTTTTCTAATTTTCTTCATTATGAAATAATTGAATTCATAATCACAAAAACCAAGGGGAAAACAGAGCTTTTTAATTGTTGTACTTTGTCTTATTTTGATTTTAGAGCCGTTTTGTTTCTGCTGCTTGAGTTTTATGAATCACGTTAAAGATCTGAAACATCTAATATACAAGCTCAGATCACAAATCAGCCAGTCTCTTTGGTAAAAGACTCCAATTTAAAATAGAAAACATTCTTATGTCTAACTTATGTTCTTTCTAAATTCATTAAAAATCTTGACTTTGGTATAAATGCTGCTGTTAAAGGAAATAATTGGAATAAACATTTTACTTTAGCTCTTTTGGGGTATAATATAGCATAGCATTTACATGCTTTACGGTAGTTCACAAAAACCAAACAAAAAGGCACAGAGCACACAGAGTTTGCAGGAATTCTTTCACTTACCAGCAGTTTGTCATATTCTGCCTCTGGTGAGGGGGACTGAGGCTGAGCTGTCAGTCTGTCTGAACAGTCTAGATCTACGTCAGCACCTGGTTTCTCTTTAGGTTCAGAGTCTGGTTCTGGCCGAAGGGATCCGTCACCGATCGAGGCGGCCTTTACGTCCGAGATCAGCTCCTTCAGAGAGGAGGCCATGATAAAATCAGCTCTGACACTGACTTGCTATGTAACACTGAAATGGGAGCGATCACTTCCTCTTTTTACATTTCCTCTCCTTTCTGTGTGTTTGTAGTCACATCTGCTCCAGTAGACATATAGGGGCTGAACACGTGAGGCTGGACACAAAGTCTGTCACGTGCTACACATTAAAAGGACATCAACTAAAATAAACTACGATTGTGAACTCATCAACAAGCACATATCATCTACGTACACACTGTAAAAGAACGCTGTGTGTGAGCAGCAATCATGTGTTTCAGGTGATTTATACCTCTGTGTGAATGTGGGTCGCAGAGCTCAGTTCTCTGGAGGTATGAGGTATGTTCTCCACTGACGGAGCTTCACTGCTGCTGAACTTAGACGAAACGGTGAACACCGTGTCTCCAGGGAGACCCTAATAAAAACAAAACATCAAAACACGACACTTTCTGTGAAGTCTTTTCACTCTAAGTTGATAAAAACATCAATCACACTCACTCTTAAAATACTAGTTTAATAAATGATGGTTCTTTATAGATTTTGCACCAATTAGAAGTGATCAAAGCAGAAAAATGAAATAAAATAATCATGTTCAATAATTCCTGATAAGTTCTGCATCTCAGTTTTGGACAGTTTTAGTAATTCCTCTGGAAAAAGCTTCAACAACAAACTTGTATTGCTCACTGTACAACCCTCGATAGAACAGAATTTAAAATTCACTGCCTCAACTTAGATCCAAACCATGATACTACCAACACGATGTTTTGTTTCTTTCCCTGCTACAAAAACCACATTGTATTAGTCTTTGTAATCTAAATGGTCACATCATATTTTAATGGTAATCTACTTTGAGAACTTGAGTAAAAAAGAGTTCATTTATATCAGATATAATAATTACAGACACACACAAAATCCTGTTTTTAAATAAATGAGTTACTCTGTGGTGTATGGTGCTTCAATGTTAACTCAAACTGTCATTTATTTAGCCAAAGAAGCTAAACTTTGGATTGTTTGCTAATATAATCAAGTTTAAAACGGTGGGGAAAACTGATGCACTGACCTAAATCAGTTTACAGATAATGTGATCAAGGAGAATGACTGAGCTTTGGAGTGGGCTTGAGACTGTAGATCAGGGGTCACTAACAGGCGGACCGCGGTCCGGATCCGGACTCAGAGCCGGCTCTGTCTGGACTCAGCAAATCCAGACCCGGTCCCTGGTCTATAAGGAGCAGGCGTGTCTGAGGAGACACGCGAGCGCTAATGAGCAGGTTCGTCGCTCACTCGGAACCCGCGGACCTCGCCCTCCCCCTGCCATGGTTCGGAGCTCAGTCCCGGACCGGAGTCCTGGAGGCGAAGCCGAGCGCCAAGCGAGTGGCGCACCGCGGCAACTCCTTAGTTCACTAAGCTCCCCCTACATCATGGTCGGGCAGCCCCTCCCGCAGCTTCAGAAAGAGATCTACTGCTGCAGAAAGGTGCCACGCACACTAGTGATGCGCGGGTCAGGGTTTTTATTGACCTGTGGGTCCTGCACATTTGAAAACTTCTGACCCGCCCCAAACCGCTCCGCATCGCTGCGTCTATTTTTAGAACCCGCCCCGATCCGTCTCATTAAAAACACGTTATAATGTCTGAAAGCCTTTTATTGAGTCTGACGTCTCTAAAATAAAGGTTTTTTAACCTTCTCTAAAATGTGCTTATGCAAAGTTTGCAGAGTACATCATTTCTCTGTTTTCTTTTATAAATCCTAAGATGGCGGAGAAAGTGACTCCCTTTGCGACCCGTTTTTTTTTTTATTTATAAGTTTTATATCAAATATAACAAATTATAAACATATTTATTTTATAAGTTTTATAAATAAGGCCACAGCGGTCGCAGAGCGAGAACCGGACGTCTCTCAGCGTCATTACACCTGCAGACGCTCTCACACGCATGCACAGACACACACACACAATAACGGATAATTTAGCTGGAGGGATGTATTTTTTGGCTGATCTGGGAGTGCCCAACACCCTCACCCGCTGCAGAATTCTTCAAATTGATTAAAGAAAGAGCTGACACACTCATGCACCGGGTAGAGATGCTGGAGAGGATGCAACAGGTGCTGGAGAGGTGAAGAAAGGAGGAGAGGAGGAGAAGCTCATAGCAGGTAGACGAGCAATGATCCAGGCCATTGTCAGTAATCAGTTCATTCTGGTCAAAAACTGGACCAGAGTGTCAAAATAATGTCGACTTTTCTGCATCTGAACAGCAGAAGGAAAAAACCAAACTATTTTTCTCAAAAATTTACTTCAACCACAAACTAATTAATGGGGATCTTGTGCTCAGAGAATATATGTTTAAGTATTTAAATATAAATAATTATCTATCCATCCATCTATCTCCAAATAATTATTTATATATAAAAATACACACACACACACACACATATATATATATATATATATATATATATATATATATATATATATATATATATATATATATATATATATATATATATATATATATATATGTGTGTGTGTGTGTGTGTGTGTGTGTGTGTAAGCAGGTTAAGGTGGCGCTGCCCCCGGACCGAGGACCAGGTCGCGAATGCTGATCTGGACCTTTGGCATATTTAGTTGAATACCCCTGCTGTAGATGATATATGATCAGTCTTTGTCCATAAAACACTGATAGGACAAAAAATAAATAAATATAGGAGATAATTATGATTAACAAGGCTTATACTGTAAATCTCGTATAAATAAGCACTGATGGTCCAACCAGATGTGACAATTCAGAATTTATTACAACAGATGGTAAAATACTAATTTATTTCTTTATTTCGGAAATATGAGCTTAGAAATTAAATAAAAACAAAGAAGGTGGTAAATACCTTAGAATAAATGTCTGAAAGTCCATTCCTTCGGCTGTATTTGCTGCAGAAGCTCTTAAACAGACTCTGCTTCCCCATGACGTCTAAGACACTGAGCTCTGAACCTTGGACACTTCCTATCCAACTCTTACTCCAGACCATAAATAGTGGCGCAATCACAAACCCCAAACTGGCGCCCCTAGCAACCCTAATCAGATGTTGTACACGAGCACTCCGACTGCTGCTCTGTCACCCCCCCCCCCTCCCTGATGAGCTTTTTACTGCCCACAAGATGTAAAAGAGTCTATAAATTCAAAATTCCACATGACTCACCTTGCTGCCATCTGATGGTCCCACTGCACGCTCTTTAGTCACCAAAGTACTGTTTAGGTCCCAGGAAGTCCCTGCAAGAGGAAGAATTTCTTTTAGTTTTGTCTCATAAACAAGTATGATGATGCTGTTTCCATTTTCACAGAAATACTTTTATGTAAAAGTCTGCCGAGGGGATTCAAATGATATGTAAATTCAAGCTCCAATTCCTCCCACAGCCTCTACAGGATATTTGAGCCTGCACTTTTCCTGAGGATATCAAGCACCTTGCAAGTAGTACTGTCGCAGCTTAGGGTTTCTGATGTGGGGGATGTGGTCGAGAGGTCGGCTCATGATGGGCTGGTTCTGGAGCTGGATGCTGGCTGTGGCCTCGTGTATCGTCTGTGTCTCCCAGGGGGGCTTCGCAAACTGTGGAGGCTGGGAGACACCGGCAGGCAGCTTGGATCCCAACCTGGGAGATGGAGAAACGGATTCATTACTATTTAAAGATTAGTGGAAATTAACTCACCAAATAATGTCCTGAAGTAGTCCTCAGTGGACATAAGTAATAAGAGAATGGTACGTTTGCTTTCAAGTTTAGAGCTGCTTTTGTGTTAAGCTTCAAGAAACATGTCTGACACCCTGATTCATCATTTAATAAATGTTCACTCTTGTTTTGAATGCAGAAAGGAAAATAGGCTCAATTAAAGATGTAAAGCCTACATCCAGGTAAAATTCAACCCATGTGGACCACTTTATCTGAGTCTTTTTAACTGAACAAGGTTATGAAGTAGAGAAAATCACAGAAGGTTACTCTCGTAATAGCTTAAATGAACAGGTTTCTAATAAACCGAAGGGTTAATGAGCAGGAAGTGTACCATATGATGCAAGCAGAACTGGAAGATTATTGATCGTTGTCATATCTTTACAGAGAAAGTAGTTGTTTTACTACTATTTGATGGCAACGCTTCAAAAATCAGCTGTAGCATCATGACCAAGTGTGTAATGTGAAGTAAACATCACACTTTCTGAAATTAAAAAAGTGAAAACATGAAAATAAAAGGGGATGGTGATGTTTATGACAAAATAAAAAGGAAATAAAATTGTTTTAAAATAATAAAAAAATACATCCCTAAATACTGAAAATCAATTAGATATTAAAATAAAAGTACAGATGGAGAAAAAAAAAAGAAAACTCTACTGTCTCTTTCTGAAATAATGAAACAAAAAGCAAATTGATGAACTTTTACAGCTGTTTGACTCAAAATATGTAAATAAACTCAAGTCATTGGCTAATGGGGAAAGCTCTAGCTCCCTGCTACCATAAACAGGAAAATGCCAATACGGAAAATGAATTAGTCAATTTGTATAGTAACTTAATTGGTGATATATACAGTACACATCACAAATAAGCCTAGATGTGGAAGGATTTCTCTGTCTGAAGCAGGGCTTTGAGGGTTTTTTCGTATGGAGTACTAGAAGTGTGAATAACCAACAGTCTGCTCTGTGTTATTTATAGTGTAGGAGTCGTCTGTGCTATAGAGTGCCAAAGTTCTGGCACGATGATGTTCTGATGAATAATAACAAACAGACAGTGCAGTCTAATGGCATAATCGCTGCCTAATTTCAAGAAGCAAAAGACAGCCAAACGAATCACGTGTTTCTCTGAAAAAACCCAGATGTTTAAAGGTCCTGACCTGGTCTTCACATTGCAGAAGTAGCTGGTCCTGGTCTTGTCTCCTTGAGGTTTAATGTTTATGGCTCCTAAAGTCTCTGGCCTCCTCACAGATTGAGCCATTTTCTGCTTTTCTTTAATTTGATGCTGGCAGTGGTGGTACATGCATCTGGATAAAGGACTCAAATGGCATCCTTCCTCCTTTTATCCCTCATGTCTTTACCTGTTGGCCATCTCACAGCTCCTACACGTGACAGTCATAAAATACAAGATGATTATTACATGCATTCACCAGGGAGAAAGGAAAAAGCTCAATGCACCTGCAGCCACATGACTCTGTAAGGAAGTGAACCAGACTTTCATTAGAATAATGGAGTCAGGCTTTCGATTCAATAAAACTGTCACTCATCCCATGTAATTAGTGTGTAAGTGCATGTCGATATCAGCTGATAGCACACAGCTGCATGGTGCATTTTGCACTTAAGAGTTTCACATTTTCATTAAGATTTGAAGAAGAATACAAGAACTTATCTCTATGTTGTCAAATACAAGGGCTAGTGAGTTGATTTCCAGGAACTTAGCATTGATGGATCTATGCTAGCAATAATAACAAACATGCTATTATTATGACACAAGCCTGCACCTCAAATACTTCATAAATATCTGGAATTCAAGGGCTCACAACAACCAGCGTATTCTGCAGACCTAAAAAATCTCTTTACATCCTTAAACCTAAATGGAAGGAAAGCGACTTGTTTCCTGTAATTTTGGGGATAATTATGGAGGAAGTGAGCATTTCAGACGACATTACAGAATGGTCGAGACAGCAGCTAATGGCTGAACTAAATGACATCAGCAGCAGATGTAGCGAAAATGAAAACGGCTAGACTCGGTTGAATCTTGACTGACCTGTGTCTTAACGAGGGATGGAGACGAGCTGCGGTCACATGAGGGTGTCTTCATATTGCAGTATGATATCACTGCAGACAACACTAACAAGTTCGTTATTCAAGCTCCGCCCACCGACAAATGCGCAGTCTCGTCAATCAGAGATGAACTTCAAGATAATGCCCTCCCCTCTGTCGTCGATCACGAAGACGGAAAAACGTAGAAGTGTTACATCTTGTCTTTTCACATATCTTCAATCCCTTAAAATGTAAATTTTATTTGTACTAAAACTTGAGCTGCTATTTTTCTCCAATAAATTATTATCTAAGCTTTTCTTTACGATTTTGAATAATGTTTGAGAAAGTTATTGCGTGAAAACATGAACTTTCACCTTAGTCTTTATGCTATTGTTTTTGTTTGTTTTATTTGATAATTTTCTTCTAATTTAATATCTATATCTACATCTGCAACTATCATGTCCCACTGTTTTGAAGACAAAAAATTATTAATTGTGTATGAATTTTATTTTTATTTTTTCCTCATGATAATTTACATTTAGATATATGAATAGTTTATCAGGATTAAATGAATAAAGTGTTGGTGTTTGTTATTATTGTCTGGTCTGATCTAAAATACTAGCTTGAAATCACAGGAATGTGTAATATTTTATTAGGTATACATTTTAAAATTGTCATCCTGCAAACAGTAATTGTTGTTCAGATTTTCTTTTAGAAAAAAAAAGCATGTGCCTTGTTTGAAGGCATAAGACTTGTGTTTTCACTAAAGTGTTTTTGAAATCATGCATGAGGGGAATCATCCTGCTTTTCATGAATCTAATCACACTGATCTGTATGTTTTAAATGTGCCTTTATTGCAATACACCTGACTCAAAGTAAATAATTGGCATACCAGTTTGTGATCATTTTTTTACATTTTAAATTGTGATAAAGCACTTTCCTTACTCTGCGTTAGTCGTATCTTTCTGTAGAGGGCGCTCGTCGACCGGCGCTCCAGCCAATCAGCTCACAGGACAGACAGTGAACGTCAACAGTGTGAAAGACGAGGGGGGGAAGCGGTGACTGTCTCTGACTAATGTTTTAGCTCTCTAGTATTTAGCTTTTAACTACCGTAAGTTGCACCGTTTGGAGTTGATTGGGGTTTGTAAAGATAAGCAAATTATGTCATTTGACGACGGAGAAATCAAACATTTAAGGGTCAAACGGAGGGCCATTGTTGCTGCTAAAGCTAACTGTCGCTCCTTATATGGCTCATTTTGCTAAGCTAGCTGCTACTATACCGGTTGCTGATAAAGTGAAAAAAATCTCAACGTATTAGTTCTGAATATTATTTGTGTAACGAGGATCTATCCTTTGTCATGGTTTCCAGAAACGCCAGTCACTGCAAGGTGCAGAATGTTATCATAGTCTGGCTATGAGTAGCGAGCTAGCTTTGTTAGCAATTATCTCTGCATGTTGGTTTTTAAGGGTAAGAGGGAAATTTTTAAAAGGAGAAGCCTGTCGGTACGAAAAAATGTTCTTTTTAAGTTTAAATTGATGCCATCCTTGTAAACTGTTTATACAGACGAATTACTGAAATAAAATCTGGAAAAACTCCACTTATGTAAGATACAAAGCCTTATTTTAATGCCGTAAGCCATGTACTAATGTGCTCCTGTATTTTATTAAGCAGATGTTTTTACTAATTACACATTTTAATCCCAGGAATTGGTACTCGGACAAACATGACATCTGTTTACTGAACAACTCCAAGCTTTAGACACTGCAAGCACCAAACAGTGGTGTTTAACTTCCCAACGAATGAGAGGGATTCACATTCATTATGGAAACAGAAGCAGTAAGTTGGAGTGTAAATTAAATTTTTTTACATTACTGTATCCCAAAGTTTAGGTAGGAGAATCTAGCTGAAAACAGTGGTATACTGCTCAGAGAGCTCATCAATGTTCGTCTTTTGCAGGAAGTTATTCCCATCTGGCAGAATAAACCTCATGGATCAACCCGCAGCGTTGTGAGAAGAATAGGTTCTACACTTCCACTCAAACCTCCACAAAGGGCTTGTTTCCAGGTACATTCAACATCCTGCTATATGCTTTTGTTTAGAAATGATGTCTTGTATTTACAATAAATGAGCTGTTAAATGAATTATTATAACTTATGTCTTTTTTTGTATTAGGAGCTACCTGGTTTGCCCTCTCTACGCCCCCTGGATGGCCCTGCAGTGCCTACTTTGGCTGACATAGCATGGATTGTTGCAGATGAAGAGGAAACGTATGCAAGAGTCAGGTGTGTCTGCAGTTCTGCCCTAGTAGACATGAGTAAAAGTTATGGATCAGTCCAAAATCATTTATTTCTCAGCATTTGGTTTTTAATCTTTTAAATGCACATGGGCAACTTTTTGGAATGCTGTTCAATGTTGTTAAAAACAGGATTTATTGCATTGTTTTTATATTTAATAGTTACAATGGGCAGTTGTATATATTCTGCAAGCATAAATCTGATTTAAAAAAGAAGTTTTTTGCATAAGAAAATCTGCTGCTTAATGTTCCTAGTCAATCATCTTGTTTTTAGGAGTGACTCACGCCCTCTGAAACATGAATGGCGGCCCACACCACTCCTAGTGCTTCACAGGAATTCATCTGTGCCCAACTTCCGCCGTGAGGGCAAAAGGATGGAGGGGCTCAGGAAGCCTGGGGTGACTGCTCTGAATCGTACCACCGCCCTGCAGGACGAACTCAGCAAACTCCGAGCTCAGATCGCCAAGATTGTTACGAATGATACAGGTTGGTAACTGAAGCAGAGTCGAACATGTTCTGTCAGGTAAATGAGAAATCACTCCGGCTGTTAGATGAATGGTCTTTCCAAGTTATTTTATACTAACATTTTTTTAATATAAAGCATGTTTTAATAAATATATTTGCAAAAACTGTTAAGTTTTTTTTTTTCTTTGACAAAGCATGCTTAATTGGTCAGAAAATGTAAGTTATGTTCTCTTGAGCTGCTGTAGATTATCTGTTGTATTTTAACAGCCTTTAGATTTGAAACAGAAACTTGACACCAATAAACTGAAATGGTTACTTTGAACATAAAGACCTCAGTCACCAGATCCATGCAGATTTTAGATTAGCTTTATTGGTGTGTTTTGAACAGAGTCACAGTCTCCATGTGACTGTCCTTTTGCCAAGTCATCTGCCCTGGTTCTCTTTAAGCTCTTTGGTTCTAAGGTGACTTGGCATCAGTTTGTAGGTCAGTGACTAAAGATTATCTCTGCTGCTCTGTGGCAGTCGGTCATCCCGCGTTGAACTAAATAAACACAGTGTCACATGTGTATTATTCCTGTTGATTTATGTATGAAAAAAGATTATTTTCATATGAAACAAATATTTAGCTGTAAGATATTAACAGAAATTCCCAACGGACTCACTGGTTTGGGCATTTGTCCAACACAAAATAAGCTGTGTGTTAAACCTCTTTCCTTTTACGGGAAAAACAACCTCCTCTAAACAAAAACACACAATTCATTTCTACTTTTCTTTCAGGCTCCAACCCCCTGACCCCTGATCTGCTCTCCCCAGATGACACAACCATGAGTTTCTCCATGGCGCCTTTCGAGGCCGCATCCTACCAGCCGTCCGCCGTGGCTCCTGCTTCCTTCGTCATCAGCGATGTCACAGAAGAGGAGGAGGAAGAGGAGGAAGAAGAAGAAGAAATAGAAGTGGAGGAAGATGTAGTTTCTATTGTGTCTGAGCTGGTCCCTGACCCTTTGCCGCCGATTTCCATGACGGCGTCGGCGACCTTCGATCTAGACAGGCCCAGCATGGATTTCCGGGAGGCAGAGGAGGATACGGTGTCTCTGTCAAAGTCCACCAGTTTTGCTGATGTTATGGACATCCTGAAAGATATGAACAAAATGAAGATGAGCAAAGACAGGTGAGAAATGCTGGAACCCCTCCCCCTCGCCTTGTCTTTTTGGATGTTTGCGCTGACATTCTGTGTGTTTTTTGTTGTGGTTCAGGTATAATAGAGGTTGCACGTCGCTCAGAGAGGAGGATTCAGCCACACTAATATCAGAAGCTCTGAGGAAAAAGTTTGTCCTGCAGAAAGAAGATACAGCTGCTGTGAGAAGGAAGTAGCCTGGTCATGGATTAGTTATAATTCCTGCTGCTTCATGTAAGTCATTAGAAACTAGTTATTTAAATTGCTTTTTTTGTTTAGCAATTCATTTAATGATTTTTTTTTTTTTTAAATCCAGCTGCGTTTGCTTAGGAATTTTGTTTGTTTTGATTCCATTTTTAGGCCTTTGCCTGAGGATTATGTACCCATGGATCTACAACCTTGCTCTTCAGACTTGAGGCTGCCAGAGTTGGAACAAAAAACACTTTGTCCCAGACGTCTAAAGTCAAACGCCACCGTGATGTTGCAGTCTGAGGCCACGTTTCAGCATGACGATGCACATTACACTGTTTTTTCATCTTTTCAGGACTCAGCAGACTTATTTCCAGTAAAAACCAGTTCTTTAAAAACAGTAGAGCCTGATCTCAAAGCCATGTTTTGTTCAGGTTTTGACTTTCCAATAACTTTCTAATTTTTTTGAGAGCCTGCTTTTAGATTCTTTTGACTTTTTTTCCCCACAGAAAGGGTGAAAGTAAACCTTTTTCCTGTCTGTCACCTAAAGAAATATAAGAAACTTGAACACATTTTACATACAGATAAAACAAACTGAAAAGTACTGTAGCTTTTTACAGCGTGTATGAGAAAGAAAACCTCCACATCTTTTGCGTTGTGCCCTCTTTTGTCAGGTATTTTTTGTAACATAAATTTGATTGTCAATGAGCCAAAAAACAGATTAAAAACCCAAACTGAATGGAGTGTGTTAGTAATAGAGTGAGCTGTGTGTTGTGTAGGTAAAATCACCCATCTTTGTTCTCGACTTTAACAGACACAAGCTTGTACAGATAGTTTAAATCTACATTCCCCTGCTTATGGAAGCTGTTTAGAGTTAAGGAAACGGTAAAAGAAGATTCTATTTGGCAAACAAATCTTTAACGGAGTTCTGTTTAACTAAATGTTGGGTAAAATCTGTCAGAATTTTGATGAATATTGTTGTAGTTGCCTTACGGCAAGTTCTTAGTTTGATTCCTTGAGTTCCAAGGGTTTAAAAACATAAATGCCATCGTTCTTTGCGGCTTGTCCTGAAAGTGACCTCTACCCTCAGTTTTATTATATATTCCTGAATAGTTTTCAAAAGTCCTCGTTTCACTCTTCTCTCCAGCTGTTAGCTGTCATGTTTAGGGGAAATACTTAAAGATTAGTTCAGCTGTGAACAAGGATTCAGCTGAGCTGCTTTTGAACTGAACCAGAGGTCTCGGTCTAAGCAGGGGGAGTTTACATCATCTTTTGCTGGTATTTGCCTTCATCTTGTAGTTTTCAGTAATCCTTTCTCTCATTGGGTGAGAATGAAATGCTAATACTATATGCAAGTTAAAATATAGAGGAAGTGTTTTAGTAATTGTGATGATATTTTGCAGCATACACTACCTGCAGCATCACTTCTCACCATAAAAAGGGGACTTCTTTAAGTTTTTGCTGTAGTTTGAGTGTAATTATTGTGAACATCTAAACCTTGTGTCATCACCGTGTGTGTGTGGGATTTTTTTAGGTTCTTTTGTTATGCAAGAAGCACCTGTAAATAAAGATTGTGCAAATGTTTTGAATTTGTCTTGAAGTCAATGTCGTGCATTGACAAACTGTTACCACAAGGGGGCAGTGCAGGTAAACATTTTCTTTTCTGAGTAAAATCACTACAGCTTTCATTTATGTACAGTTTTATCTTAAGTGTTTTACATTTTTGTGCTTAAAAGAAAATAATTTTGAATTTAATTTTGATTTTAAATGGTTACAGTGAAAAGTATGGTTCACAACTAATTAGGTTAATTAGCAACAGGTTGGTAACATGATTGGGTCTAAAAGAGCATTCCAGAGACTTTGGAAAGTGATGATGTGGAGATATGAAGTCATTTTTCTGGACAGTATGAAATAATTTTTAAAAAGGACAAATGCAGGTGAAATGAATCCACGGTCCAATCAAAAGGATCACAGTCTGGTGACATCATTTTTGTAAATGTCAAATTCCTCAGGCTCTTCCCTGGTCCTAGACCTGCCCACAGTGGGTCCTATAGTGTCTACATGACTTGCATAAAACCAAAATTAACCTAATTATTTTCTGAATCATCACTTTTAAATAAGTATGATCCAAAATAAAGTCCAATTTCTAATTAAAATAAATTCAACATATTTTAAAATATAGAAACGAATTGAGAAAAGAAGCAATTTAAGGAACATACATTTTAATCAGCAAACATAATTGCACTTCGGTTTGTTGTAGTACTGATTCTTAAATAGGCAATAATAGTGATACTACTGGTTTCAGGGTTTAAAGTGCTGTTTTTGTTTGGTTAAATGTAAAAACATGATTTTTAATCTATTAAAATGTGTAATATTTCATAAACTAGAGCACTTTTCCTATAAACAATGTGAACAATAATGAAATAAAACATGGCACAATTTCAGATTTCCTTACAAATGTAAGGCATAAAAAACATTAACATCACTTTGATCTACTGACACAAATACTAAACAAAAAAAATCCAGCTCATGCTATTAAACCCCGTGGTTTTCCTGTGGGTTAAACCCTGACCCCTCATCATGCTGCTCCTCTTTACCTGATTACTACACGCATGATGTGTGCTCACAGTTTCCAGGATTATTGTTAACCCACTTCCCGCTCCTTCCCAGGATGATCCGGCCCCTCTGTGATTCAGTCTATTTTCTGTGAAAGTCCTTGGCCTACTTTGTCCCTCTTCACCTCCATTGTGGAGGTCCAGATCCATCTACCTATTTTAGATGCCTGATGGTGTCTTTGGAGGACTCAGTTAATGGGGCTTCCTGGGAAAAAAACAGGCTCTGTTGAATGTAGAAAGTTCAAAGTGACATTGGCACATTTTCATCACTGCTGCACTTGTTTGAATATTTTGAAAAGCAGGCTGAGGCACTTTTGAATAAGATGGGGAAAAGATGAAAGCGCCTCCAGCCTTTTGATTTAAAAGACTCTTCCAGGTTTATTGAACTTTTAATAATTCTGACATCAAAAATACTCTGATACAAAATTTGGTAAAGGCTCTTTCGAGGCCTCACTCACCACTGGTGCATGTTTCAATCTTCAGCAGAATATTAAAGCTGTTCAGACAAATCCCCTCTCACCACATGGAGCTGGAGCTCCATCAGCCCAAGCTCTGTGAACAGGCAGCTCTCCAACAGGTAGAGCATCCGTCATCCTGACTCGCCTCAGAGCTCTCCATCAGTGTCTTCTTAAGGAGGCCTGTTGCTGGAAACAAAAACACCCCCCAGTGTCCGAGCTGCTTTCTCATGCGCCCAAAGTCGTTTGTTACTTTCAAGAACAGTTCGATCAGAGGAAATGCCTTCGAGCTGAGAGACCTGGATGAAGTTTTCCCTTTGACGGGGACATTTTTAGGGTTTTCAGGTTTGATTAAGCTGTCTGATAATTGTGCCAGGCACGGCTGCAGCAGCCCTATATGTATGAGTCTCAGCTGAGCTGCAGCAAACCAGGGAAAGATGGATGGTTCCAGCTGCCATCGCTCTCAAAGCTCAGGTGTAGCAGGATGTGTGGCAGGAGGCTTTATTTAATGGCATTCTGCACTTTTCTTAAGGGAAATCCCCTCGTTTATGGTTCAAAATTAAAACTAGCAAGGCTGAAAATGATTTGGGACCATTTAATCATTTCTGACAAAGAACCAATGGAATAATTCTCACACAGACCTGCTGAAAGGCTTCAGTGGCAGTCGATGTTTATTTTTGACAAGAAAAAGGTGATTAAATATGAAAATAGAGATACGGAATACCAGAAAAAATACAACAGACACATAAAACAATCTCAGGAACATACAAAATGATTGAACTGAAGGGAACAAAGAACAGGAAATGGCTGCAGAAATACTAAAAAGATGAGACCAAAAAAACCACAGTAGGATACAAAATCAGCTTCAAGGCAACATAATCTGACTAGAGGCAAAATGACCAAAAAAATAAACACAAAATGTATTCAGGGGGGGTGCAAACTGACAAAATCACATTTAACAAGGAGACTGAAAACTTAAAGGACAATCAGCACAACTTCAATCTGATGCAAAACAGCTGCCAAAGTTGTCAAAAATATCCAAATGGCAACAAATGGAGACAGAGGAAACACAAAGGGACTCTGAACAAAGCTTCGACTATCAGTTTGTGTGATCTTCTAGAACAAAAGTGTGTGTTTGTCATGTTGTGCTCAGAGGTTAGTTGTGTTACAGTTTGTCCCTGAAATAGAATCATTCTGATTTATGAATAAATGATCTGCAAATGAACTTTGGTGGATCTTGTCAAGTTTAATCAACAGTCACTAAAACTATCAAACATTTTCTTTGTGTAAAAAAAAAACCACTTGCAAATTTAGCCCCAAAATACCAAACGGTCATAAAACGTTTCTACAAATGTGACTTCTGTAAATAAAAATGAGTTGTGAAGCTAAATTCTGTCTTTTTTTTTTAAATTAGGTATGTTTTCTGGACTGACTGGCCTTCAGAGGAAATACCAATGAAGGAGATATGTTGATGATCAAAACAGCTTCCAAACTCACTCTGCTCTTCTCATTAGCCACAGAAAAACACACAACCAGTGGGATAACAAGCGTCCACATCTCCAGTCAAACACTTTAATTTCCCGGGGTCATGACCTTCCAGTTGTGACTGAGATAGGAAGCGAACTCCTCCCAACGTCTGCGTGTTCAGTCTGAGTGTCATCCTCCACCATTGTATCATAGCAACAACCAGCTGAATGAAGCTGAGTGGATCTCGAGGGTCCGGGGGAACACGAGCGCTGCATCTGCTGCTTCCAGCCGCCCACTCTTCCCGAGTGTCACCCACTCATCCTCCCCTCACCAACCGACCGCCCCGCTGCGTCATCAAGACACAAAACTCACACTCGTGACTCACAATGGTGACAGCTCCACATGAGTGCTCGATTGAATTCACTCCATCGATTCTATTTTTGGCCATCTGAAGAGTTTCAGCCTCATTAGTGGGTTTGCCCTTTAAAGATGATTGCTTGGTGATGCAGAGAAAATTGTAGCCATAAGTGGAGCGGTGCCCGCTTGAGAGTGGTGTCGCCCTCACTCTCAGTTTGGACAGCGGCGTTGCTGCTTCAGTGTTTTATTAAATCATCTGAGTTAAACGTCTGGTAGTTGTTGAACATTGCTTCATGTCTTGTGGTTGCCACCATCGTTTATACACTCCTAATTCAGTTTAAATGTCTGGGGACTTTTGTTCATTTTCCTCACAGCTCTGTTTTGTTGAGTCCCATATGGTACCCCAAGATTATAGCCCATATGTAGAGATAATCCATAAATGATGAGTTTCCTGTCTGAAAAAAAGAAATCAAAGAGGTTTCAATTGTCTCAGAGCATCACTGATGCTTTAATGAATCACATTTTTAAAATCAAATGATGTTCAGGTTAAAATGCATATTTTATTTTACTTGAATACTAAAGTGAAATGTTAAAAATGTGTTATTTGCTCTGTAATTGACCAGTGGCTGGGATTAAAAGGTATTTTAAAATAAAAACAATTACATTTTGAGATTAGATTTTCCAATATGACCCTGAACAAGAAAAGGTCGGCTGGATTTAAACTGAATTGAACTGAATTGAATAAAGATCTACTACATCTAATTAGGTCAAAGAATTACGGTAACTTTTTTCTAAAAAAAAAAAAAAAAGGCAAGAGATTACCTTAATTCCTGTAATCTAATCAGATGTTCTTTTCATTTTCAACAAAAAACATTTGTACAAGTTGTGGCACCATAACCAACACCTGGTTAAAGTGTTTGTAGATGAGTGAAAATAAAAGGATTGCATCAAAACACAAGTTCAATTCATTTACTTTTCATTATGGTCCCCAAATAGTAGCTAAATGAACAAACTTAACCTAAAAGAATAATCAGAGACCTTCACTTGTTCATTCTGCCTTGTTAGTAGGTCTAAAAGGTTGATTTCTAAAGACTTCTTCTGGTTTACACCTTCTGCATTACATACATGTTACTTTTAAGTAGAACTAAAATCATTACAAGGGAGTTTCCCATGTGAAGCATCTCTAAAAGTCAGAAAAAGAACATTTTTTAGAATGAAACCAAGATCTACAGATTCTCAGGGACTGGTCAAGTAGCCAATAGCTAGCCATGTTTTATGGGGATTAGCAGCGCGGCTATCTTTAATAAATCAGATTGCTTGGTTTAACTGTTCCCAAATTATAAATAAAATATTTGCCTTTGGGCAAAATCTGTCATGAAATAACAAGAGATGTGCATGATTATGTTTGATGCACATCTAACAGGAAATGTTTCTGTGAGATACTGGTAGAACATTACATTACAGCGTGGTAACAGGATGGTAATTATGTAGTTATAAGATGTAAAAGAAGCATGTAATGTCCTGTAATGACCAGTGTTATAACCATGTAATTACCTAGAAGTGGCGTCATAATAATTGAATAATTTACGGTAATTGAAATTATACCCATGTGATAACCTGGCAGCTGCGGGGTAATGAAAGTAGGAATTACCATGCAATGACTAAAGTTATAATTATGTAATGACCTGACAGCAGTGGGACAAATATGATGTAGTAATTCAGTATTACTAAATAACTACCAAAGATTTAATTATGTCAATACCTAGGGGTGATTAAAACGTAATAATTAATCAATACCATGTTATTGTCTATATGAAAACGATGTAAATTCCTGGCAGTAATGGGCCAAAAATTGAGTAAATAAAATTACATTATGTTATAACTAAAGGTATAAAATGACAGTAGTGGAGCCATCCTTTTGTCAATAAATAACAGGTAGGTACCTGGCAGTAGTGGGACAAATTACCTACTTATTACATTTTATGAACTCAAGTATTACCTCAAATAAAATTATTGAGTTACAATTATACATAACTGTTAAATTTTATATGTACATTCATTACATAAATGAAACTTTAGTAATCGTATGACAATATCCAATTATTGTATTTCAATTACCCCACTGCACTGTTGCTAGGTAATTACTTGTATTTAATTACAAGTAATTAACTTTAGTAATCAATTTACCTAATATTTTATTAATACATTATTACAGCACTATGTCTGGGTAATTACATAGCTATAACTTTAGTAATTACAGGAAAATACCTAATTCTTACATCATAATTGCTGCCTGTTACCATGCTAATATATCTTCTCACCATATTGTTACCACTACCATGCTGTAATATAAGGTGTGACTGAGGTACTTTATCATTTTACTGGTATGACAAATATTTTAGGTATGAAGCAAAGACAAATTGGTGATAAGAGTTTTATTTTGTTTGTTTGTTGCTTTCCAAATCCTTCATGTCTGAATAAACCTGCTCTTCAAATGTGAGTTTCTCCACAGCTGGAACCAGTCCTCAGCCAAATCACCGTTCACACATTTCTAAGAAATGAGTCACCAAAAAGACAAAAGCCCACAGTTATTTGAAGGGCAAATTTGATTAAAAATGTTACATTAAAAAATACCAAAATGTGTGTTTTAAATGAGAGACAAACAGCTGCATTAGCCAGCAAGCTAAGCTAATAACGGCTAATAATCTACTAATGCAAAACAAATCATTTCCAGTGAATTGCTGATCTTATTGAAACTCATGGTGGAAATGGTTGAATGTTTTCAGTTTATTTTGTCTTTACCTACAAATGATTTGTGTAATTGAAGACTTAACAGTTTATTTTTAATTAAAAGTGAAATAGCATGTTTTGACCTATTCTTGGCTTCACTCTATCAGGTCACTCAGTAAATCTATTAAGCAGGCGCTGTAAGAATTTTCTAAAGTATGCAGTGCTCACAAACAAATGTCTGTCCTCACCTAATTAAAATGTTTTAAAAGGCATGCAGGAAATTCCAGCCACATTGACTCAATTTTGCCCATTTTAAAAATAATCATAGATTGAATTTTCACTGTGTCAGCCCTTGTTTGTTAGGTTGTGTTGTTTTCTTAGCCCTGACTGGGACACGGAGACATAAAGCAACCATTAGAAAATTAAATAAAGCATCAAATGAGTCCAGACTCTAACATCAACCATCATTCAGGGAGGAAAACTGACAGAAGGTTCAAAATCTCAGTGAAATTTACACCTTCAAGCTGCCACATCCTGTGATGTACTGAACGTTTGTGAATCAACACAGACAAAAGTAGGAAAGCTTTAATATTACACTTCTACAGAGGATAAGAGAATGTCTGCTAGCAGGCACGTATCCCCCCTCCCACACACACACACACACACACACACACACACACACACACACACACACACACACTGCATCTGCATTCCTTCCTGGGGATTTGGAGTGAATATCAGTTTCTATTTTTCCATTT
The DNA here is from genome assembly GCA_006937965.1 of Callopanchax toddi. Lineage (NCBI taxonomy): Eukaryota > Metazoa > Chordata > Actinopteri > Cyprinodontiformes > Nothobranchiidae > Callopanchax > Callopanchax toddi. The sequence goes on along the minus strand of SSNR01000028.1, from coordinate 3,953,433 downwards.
TAAATTCTGTTTAGACGTTCCCACGAGGCCACCAGGCAACCAGCTGGGTCTCCAGAGGTTTTTGAGTTTTGGTCAAAGAATTACTAGCCTGAAATCCTTCATGAAACTCCAAGCGATTGAATTGACTGCTTTTATCAATTAGAAAAAGTGTAGTTATCTTTATAGTATTTTATATCTCCACCTGTTACTCATTTAATACATGTCAGTTTGTAAAAAGATGTAAAACAAGCCAATACCAGCAGTGAATATGCTAAATTTCCTCCTTCCACAAAAGATTTTTTTAATCAATGGAAGAAGAATAAAGTCTGAAAAAAGAATTTCAACACTTATAAAATGTTTTCATATGCCTTTTTACTGCTCATCATGGTGTTATTGGTTTATTTGAGAAAGCAAATGTCCAGGTGTTTCGTTAACTCAGTGTCAAATTAATACATTTAAAAAAAGTCTGCATTAAAAACAATTGAACATGTGGACTATAACAGTGAAGAAAATTGTTCTCTGCTGAAAATCAGTCAACAGAAAATTTCTCAATGTGGAAAACATTTGCACGAAGCTCAGAAAACTCAGATAAAAAAAAACCCAAAAACTGCAGACTTTAAAGCCTATTGTCTCTAGTTCAATTAGCATGGCTTAGGTTTACAACGCAGCATCTCTACAAGCACAAAACTGGTTTAAAATGATGTAGGCCTACACTGGAGACACAATCCAGCACAATTGGAGAAATTAAACACAACAACACAAACGTTTGACAGGGAGTGAGTTCAGGTTGATCTGGAGTGTAGATGGTGGAGGGCAGGCAGGCAAGTAAAGCAGATGGTGAAAGTCTCTTTGATTTCCTGACGGGGACTGGAACTGTCTCCAGATTGCAACCAGGGGTGAGTGGAATGATAGACCGGTGGCCAGTGGATCGAACAGCTCCTCCAGAATGTGAGTACTCCAATGATTGGGAGAAAAAACCAGGAAGAAGGAAATCTATAATAATAATAATGCATCAGTTTTATATAGCGCTTTTTAGGTCACTCAAAGACGCTTTACAGAGTTGCATTATTCATTCACACAGTCATTCTCACCGGTGGTGGTAAACTACAACGGACGTCTGTAGCCACAGCTGCCCTGGGGCAGACTGACAGAGGCGAGGCTGCCATTCTGATGTGCCATCGGCCCTTCTGACCACCACCAACATTCACACACAGTCACACAGGCAAGGTGGGTGAAGTGTCTTGCCCAAGGACACAACAACAATTTAACCCAGCTGGAGCTGGGGATCGAGCCGGTGACCCTCCGGTTGCCAGACTGGCCACTCTCCCAACTGAGCTAATGCCGCCCCCTATAAACATAAAGAATAACAGATTAGCAGCAGGTAACTTTAAAAATCACTTATTCACTGAGGAATCACTGGGGGCAACTGCAACAGATAATCAGGTACAGGAGCTTTAAGGTGTGTGTGCACAGGCAGAAGGCCCCGCCCACTGGAGAAGGGAGGAGGAGAGAAAACACTCCACAACAGAAACACTCTACCATCGTAACAACATGGTGGTGGAGGAGTGATGATTTGGGATTGTTTTCCAGCTAACCACAAACTCCTCCGTATATCAAAATAAATAACGAGGCCATTTATCTAAAAGCAGGAACTTGGCTGAAATCAGGTCATGTAACAAAAAGTTCAAACCTACAACAGAGTGACTGAAAAAAGAAAGTTTAGTCATGAATGGTCCAATGAAAGTTCAGACTAGAACTCATTTTAAATGCTGATAAATTTACAAATGTTTTCACTCTTAACCTGCAATGGTTGCTGTACATGGTTGATTTCTCGAAAGAGAAACTTCTGTCTCTTTCAAACACACACACTCACACGCACGCATGCGTGCGCGCGCACACACACACACACACACACACATTCTATATTCCTTGCTCTCATTACTTTGTTGTACCCTGCAGAGACTGTTCTGAGGGTGGCTTCATAATAAGGCAGCTAATTAGCCTGGGTTCTTAGGGAATCCAGTTACCCATTACTGTAAGACATACTGGGACATAGGTGTGTGTGTGTGTGTGTGTGTGTGTGTGTGTGTGTGTGTGTGTGTGTGTGTGTGTGTGTGTGTGTGTGTGTGTGTGTGTGTGTGTGTGTGTGTGTGTGTGTGTGTGTGTGTGTGTGTGTGTGTGGCTTGTATAATGTCAGGCTGGGTCACTGGTAAAACATTGAGCTAAAAAACACAGAGACTAAATCAATGATGTTCACATTTAGATGGCTGACATTAAAGGGTTATTTCAACATTTACTAATGACCTCACCAGATTGTTTTGGTCTTTTTGTGCCCAAATGCAGTGAAAACTGTGCTTTTCATATTTGCAGTTTGCTCTGAAACCATTTAGGTAACTGATCTGTCCTAAAACTTGCATAAATCATAGAAATTGTGCATTCAAAAAAGCTTTACTGACAGTACTAGAGTAATACAGGTCTAAATATTAAGATAGTTTTTAAAGATTCTTGACTGTTGGTTGTAAAGACACATGCATGCATGTTCAGCAGCCATGCTGTCAGCTGCTTACTTGAATGGAATAACCCTGATTACATAATTCAGGTTGTCTTGGCACCTGAAACTGTCGTGAACAGCATGAAAGCCAGAGGCAGCATTCCCAGAAGGGTTGTGTTTAATTTCCACCAGAAGGAGGCAAAATCCAAAGTCTGGCAAATAGAAATACTATTATGATTTAATTTTAAAACGTATTAAAGACATTAAAGACAGAGCAAATAGATACTTGAGATGAACGTTACTTTAAGGATAAAACCGGAGTTCTTTTCAGTTAGTTATTTTTCATGTATGCATTTTTTTGTCATGGACTAACAACAACAAAAACACTTTAATGAAATAATTCATGACGATTTATTACTTGTGACATTTATTATTATTTCAAGCTGTGCTGTTTTGACAACTCAGGCAGACAGAATCTATGTTAGAGCAGATTAACTCTTTAACAGAAAGAGTCCTAGATACTCCTCCTGTTGCATAGTTTGTTTTACTGAGTTTATAGCAGATACAGGCAGACAGAGGCAGAGAGAAAACCATTATGAAAAAAAGAATTAAACCGGAGGAAAAAAGCAGGGGTGGGGAGAGAAACAACAATGGGAACACTAACAATATTAGGAAAGACACAAGGAAGATAATAAATATAAATTTGTGGAGATCATCTTAAGACCTTTGTCTTTTTGCGTAATGACCCACAGTGGGGTCTAGACCCAACTTACTGGTCTAAAGAATAGTGCAGATGGTGTGGGCATCGTGCTCACTGCTCATCCTGGTCCTCTAGGGCTGCCATATTTTAGAGCTTCCTCTGCTTCAACACACCTTTTATTTTAGTCAGTAGGTAATTAAAGGTCTTCTGCAGAGCTTGATGACAACAGAACAGGTGATTCAACCATTGAATAAGGTGTATTGGAGCAAGGAAACCACTAAAGCATGCTGGGTATAGTGACCCTCGAGGACCAGGACTGGACACCACTGGTTTAAGGTGTTAAAAACGTGTTGCCTGATCTCTGATGGGTTGTCAAACTGAAACTAAAACAAGTAGATAAATAAAACAGAATAAAAGCAGTTGATGGATTTCTAATATTCTCAGGCTCTCCGTATAGATGGAAACATTCATCAAGTCAGCAGCAATTCTGACATCTGCAGATCCTTAGCTGCTGTGACTTTTTTTTCTAACCAGCACATTCCTGCGTGAAACTGTTAAACATTCAGCGAGGCACTAAATCAACCATTTACAGTTCTATAGCAACCAGCTAAACGTGGGTGAGACGCAGCGCCGCTATGCAGCCACAAAACCAGCTCTGCACACGACAAGGTGCAGGAAAGTGCCTCGTGTAAAGTTCAGAAATCACTTTCTTCATTTTGCACACAGTCGTGTTGATCAAAAACAAAACAAACTTTTAACTGAGATGTCTAGTGATTAGATGCTTGAATGCAAATATCCAAGCAAATTTCTGAGACATTAACTGAAAACGACTTCTGGGAAGAAACATCCCTTAGAAATGCCCTGCTGGATGGATGGATGGATGGATGGATGGATGGATGGATGGATGGATGGATGGATGGATGGATGGATGGATGGATGGATGGATGGATGGATGGATGGATGGATGGATGGGGCTGTTTGTTATACTTCAATATTTGAACACAGTTTAACAGATGTCTCGTCTGGTGGTAGTGTAAACACCACGTAAAACATCAGGGGCAGAGCAAACTAAAGCGGCCGCTCGGGGTCTTTAATTGTCCTCCTTATTCCATTTACGAGGAAATCACATGTGACTCTTATAAAGTTAAATAACAGCAACTATAAAAACAAAGGAAAAAATACTCAGAGAGCCATAAACTGCCTGACCTGGCTTTTCACGTTGCTTTTTAATGGACCCTCTCATTTGGACTAATTAACCCCTATCGCTCTGTTCCAGTCCTCCCTCATCTCTCCATCTTCTTCTCTCCTCTCTCATCATCCTCTCACACCCAGCCGAAGGAGGAAATTAGCACGTTCTTTTGTCACTTTCGCAATCAATTCTCTCCTTCTTTTCACTTCCTGGAGCAACCGGTCGTGTGTTTAGGTCTCTCTGCTGGGATGGTTCACAGTTCTAGTCTGTCAGAGATGTTTTGTCGTAATCGCAGCTCAGTCAGGTTAAATCTTACAACATAATATGTGAGAATATGTTCACTTTTACGTCAAGCATCACTAATCATCAGTAGTATGATTCAAAGCTGATCCCTGAGAACCCAACCTGAGAGTCCCGTCTGTCCTTCTGCTAAAAGCTGAAGTGGATATTTATACTCTGTCTCTGGGACTGTGTTGGTGTTTGCATTCCTATCAGAGTGAGGAGGCTGCAGTCTGGCGCCTGCGTCGTTCGTCCTGCAATACAACTTCAAGGACATCACGTCAAGAAGGCAGCCTGGAGGGAGGCAGCGTCATGTATCACTACGATGACCATCACACCTGCAGGAGCTCGTCGTGGGTTTGTGAGAAGCTTTTACTGCAGATGCATTTTACTGTTTTTGATATTATAATCACATCAGTGCATCTTCAGGTAGTTGAATTCAACAGATGGCTGTTGGCACCTTTAAAGTTCAGGGTTTGCAGTTATCGCTGTAAATAAAATAGCTTTTAAAAATCCCATCTGGCTGTTGTGGGTCAGATTGTTACATAGATGAATATTTGAAGGAATAGAGCAATTTGAATTCTTGCACCCCTCATACCCTAAAGACAATCAGGCAGGTAACTCTAAAATAGAGTTCACAAACTGAAACATTTATGATACTCGGTGCAAAATGATCCTACGTAATTTTTCATTAGGGTTTCTTTAAACACAAAACAGAATGAAAGAAGAAAACAAGCAGGGAGGGATTTTGAACTTCTTTCATTATTTTTTGTGAGGCAGTGGCCTCAGAGGGCTGGACTGAGGAAGAGGAGTAAGGAGGAGGAGGAGAAGGAATTGCCTTAAATTCACACACACACATTCACCCTCTCGTTTCACAGATCGGGGGCTAAGTTCTGCTCAAAGACAATTCAACAGGTGACGGGGAAGCTGGCATAGAAACAACAACCGCCCCAATAAACCACAGCCAAGTCTAGAGGAAACAAGTGGAAGTTTAACAGATGGATTTTGCTTTTTGTTTGTAGAAAACTTCATGATTACTTTAAGATGCGATCAAACACCCACACCAAGACAAAAATTAGTATTTGTTATTTGTATTCACCCAGGACAATAAGAGCTATAATCTAACTAGTTGATAACAACACCATTAATGTTACTGTCATAATATTTGAGGGATTATTATTTAATGTCAATGTCAGGTCATTTCTATGGCACATTAGAAACAACAAGTTTTGACCAAAGTGTTTTACAGATCAACCAAACAAAGTAAAAACAGCAATAAAATGTTATATATAGAGAGAGAACATTGCTGAGCTCAGTCCTATTCTGTCACACTCTGAACTTTAAATTGTTATCCGTGCATCCATCTCGTCCTTTTTAGACTACTGCAGTTCACTTTTCACCTGTTTGAAGAGAACCTCTCTAAACCGGTTACTGGTGGCTCAGAATGCTTGTGCCGGGCTTCTAACTAAATCCTCCAAATCCACTCATGTCACCCCACCACTCTACCAGCTCCACTGGCTGCCCATAAACTCCAGGAGTCAGTTTAAGCTCCTGGTTCTGGTTCACCGGGCCCTACATGATCAAGCACCCACCTACATCACACTACCCTGCAGGTCCCTGAGGTCTGGAGACCAGAGCCTCCTGGCTGTGAGACGTAAGGCTGAAAACCAAAGGTGACAGAGCGTTTGCCTCTGTGGCCCCAGGCTCTGCCATCCCCCTGAACCTGAGATCAGTGACTCAGTGGACTCTTTTAAAAAGCAGCTACCTGTTCAGACTAGCTTTTCATGAACTCTGAGGAATCAGTTAAACCAATCCTGCTCTTCATCCTGTGAAGAAAAGCTCTGTGTACATTTGTATAGGTTGTTCATCTTTATCTCATTTGCTTTCGTTGTTACGGTATATTGTTTGCTTTTTAATTTTAATTTAATTTTTTCTGTAAAGCTCCTTGTGATCGCTAAAGGCACTATACTGTATAATTAAAACTTCTTCTTCTTCAAATGTTTACCACAACCCTAAAGGGTCAGCAGTTACTGATTGGTGCTGATTAAATGATCATGTTCACTGTTCTTAGCCATCACTTAAACTCAACACAATCCCTCATCATGAACAGGCCCTGGGCAGCAGGAAAAAACCTCCAGCAGAACCAGAACCAGAACCAGAACCAGGCTCAGAACTGGAAACCTTCTGCCTCAACCAAGTGTAGGACAGAGACTCAAAGTCCTTATTGACTCAGAAACATACACTGATTATACATGTTCTCTAAGGCAGTGGTTCCCAAACTTTTTGGCTTCTGACCCACAAAATGACAGTGGCAGAGACTCGTGACCCAACCATTACTGGCAAAAGAGCCAAACACTGCTAATAATTAAACAAGGATATAATGACAACACAAACATCTACAACTATTATACCATGTTTATTCAACAGTTTGTAACAGGTTGTAGGGGCAAATATATGGTATTAGCAAGAATTTTAAATTCACTTTTAGTTTTTGAGAACATCCCAGGACCCCCATTTGTTGTCTCAGGACCCACAGTGGGGCCACGACCCCAACTTTTGGGAACTGCTGCTCTAAGGGCTTTGATTTCACTTAGTGTTCTCTGATCATTAAAAAGTGTCTGAAATGACTTCAAAGCTGAGTTTTAATCTGCTTCTCCAACATGATTTAGAAGCCTGGATCACGTGATTCTTCAAATAAATAATTAAAAGCTCCTATCGAGTTTTAAACCCAATGATTCACAAATTGCTGTTTTTTAAAATTATTATTAAAGCCTCATTAACATTCTCAAACTATCTCCAAACTATATTTGATGTTTTTGGGAGAGAACTCCTCAAACAAGGCGGCTCAACACGTCAGAGTGAGTTTCTCTCTCTCTCTCTCTCTCTCTCTCTCCTGGAAACAAGGAGCACGTGGACTGACTGATCAGCAGCATTGTGTCTCCCGTCCTGTCCTCTGAGCGCTCTTCTCCTCTAAATTGTGACCAGACGGAGTGAATATGTCGCATCTCTCCTCCTTCCTGCCTTCTCCTCCCTTAAAGCCACTTGAGTAGCAGTTGGCAGAGAGAGGCGCGCAGCGTGCTTTTGGAGACGTCTCGGAAGGTTTACGCATGACGCAACGATAAAGCCGAAAGCCTCACCTCGCACTGACGGGACAGCTCCGAACCGAACTGGGATACTATCTATTTTTAAAATCCGGAATCCTTCTAGTGGAAAACCTTCAGATTCACCAGTTTTTCTTGTTGTTTCCTGTCGGATTCTGCAGGTCTGGCTGACTTCTCTTATCTCCGGGTTGCTGTGACTGTTAGAGGAGTGGGAGCAGCTTTGGCAGGGAACAAACTCAACAGTGTGTGTGTGTGCGTTTTTTTTTAAAGAGATCACAGAAAGAGGGGATGATCCCGCCGGCTAACGCAGTTCAGGACGACAGTGGGGGCAAAGAGGACGAACGGGACCAGGATGAGACTCCAAAATCCCCGACGACGAGCGCCAGCCAGCAGGAAACCAAGGTCTGCCCTCATATTATTATTATTATTTCTCATTCATTCACCTGACAGGTTTACTAGAGTCGGATTGGAACTTTTAGAAACAATCCAGGGGGATACAAACTCCTGTTAGCATTCATTTTAAATCTGATCTCATTATTTAATTAGAAAAAGCAACAGCAACAAAGAACAAAACACCAGCTTTAACTATAATATCAATAACATCACCTCTAACACACATAGTTATGCTCTTTATTGTATATTTAATAAGGTTTATTATAATAAAAGGCATATATCTGCTTTGCATTTATTCTTTATGGATCAACAAATATTTAAAAAGCATTTAAACCATCTGTTCTGATCGCTCCAAAGTCCTTTTATTTGTACTCGAGGGGCCGATGTTTGCCTGAGGCTTTGTCTATGTGGGTCACATGTTGGCCAGATTCCTACAATTAGCAGGACATTATTGGACTGTAGTCATCAGTGTATTTGCTTTTCTTCTCCCCCTCCATCCCTATAAACTCCCACACTGTCTCCTCTAAATGACAGCATGGAGCTCAGATTTTAATCACTTTATAGGTCAGGGTTTTTTTTTTTTTTTTTTTTTTTGGCAGCTGGGATGATTTTTTAAAACATTTAAAAACTCCTACTAATCAAACACGTAAAAATCCTGCAAAACTCCCCAAAGAGGTTCAGTTTTTACAAAAAGTAGAAGCTCCTCAGTTATAGTTTAACAACCGTCAAGTAAAGCTGTTGTTTTTGTTTTTATCCCTCCTTTAAGAATACTGTGAGACCTGAGCATCACAAGCGCAAGGTGAGCCTCCACTTTCATGTAAACTGTAGCAAACTACTGATTTAAGCCCATTATCACACACCTGCATGCACGTACTAATAAAAGCTGGTCATTAACAACTTTTACTGCTTTTAGGGAAAGTTCATCCTCATTCACATTATAGAGAGCACCTGTTGTTCTGCATGAGGGATTCATTTAAACGATTGGATTTTATCTCATGCAAGAAGTAGATGTTGCCAGTTGCATATACATTTGAGTCAAACAGAGCATGAGCTGCATGCACGCATTCCCTCACGTATTTACATGACAGAAAAGAAGCCCTGTGCTATCACAGCTCGTTGAAATAAGGACGACAACGTGCAGAAATTAGAAAATTAATATATAGCCCATAAGCAGAAATGTTGGGGAAAGTTTTGAGACCTAAAGAAAAGAAAAACTTTAGAAAGAAAAAGTCTGATTTATATTTTAAGAAGGAGACGTATCTGGACTGAGTTCATCCTGATGAAACGCTCGCTACACGATTTCTGGATAACACACGATCTGGGTTGCAGAATGCAGCTTTTCTGATACAGACCTCTGTACCATGAGCACCATCACATAGTACTCCTCTCACTCATGCTTTTTATGCATCCTCATTCCATCACTGATGTTGGCTTTTTGCACCCTTTTTACTAATAACAGCCTGAATGGTTTGAACTTTTAAAATGCAAGACAAAAAAAAGACATCAGACTGAAGAACGTGTGTCCTTTCTCTTAATACTTCTAATTTTGCTCAGTAAAGCTGGGTTTAGTTCTGCAGTGGTTGCATTGGTTCAACTAAAGCAAAGTTTTTTAGGTATTTTATGGCAAAAACTGCTTGTGGTGGCCTAAAAATGTATTGAGCGTTCAAAGGTCAATTTTAGTCTCATCTAGAATATTTATGCAAAAAGCAAAACATAAAATATTTTAAATGTTTATACCAATTTTCTTGACTAATTTGTTAGTGGATGCTCCTTTTAATACCCAATCTCAACGCCCTCACCTGTTAGAATCTTCCAGTGCTGCTTGTGTATTCTATGAAAAACCTTCTAAAATGTGCATGTGTTGCAGTCTCATTAAATAATACATTTGTTGACATTTTCCACAAACAATGAAGTTAGTAAATTTGCTAAAACCTATTTTATATTTTTACTAAATCTCTGCAACATTCTCAAAAAAAAAAAACCCTTTCTGAAACGAGGTTTTTAATTTAGAATCAAGCTCGTTTTTGTTCCACCACCATGTATAAAATCTGTGCTCCAATCAGTTGCAAGAGGAGGTATTTGTGTTGTGTATTTGTGTCTTGTTTGCCTGTAAAAGTGTGTGTGCGTGCATCCGTGTATGTGGGTGGTAATGGCGGAGAGAAAGGCTCTAAATTGATTGTTTCCAGAGTGACCTGCAGAATTGATTCACTATGCAACAGCTGCAGTGACTCCAAACAATTTGCTCAGGCATGTTCAGGAAAATGACAAAGTGCAAACAGCACATGAACAGTGTGTTCGTTCGCCTCATGATGCTGCACAGTTCGAGTTTAGGGCTTCGCTGTTAGTTTGTGTTTTCTAACAAGTGCAACAGGATGAAAAGCACATTTCTGCAGGCTGTTTACATTTGTGTGTGATAAGATCTAATGGATAATTAAGTGCTTGTTGAAAGATGAAATCTACCTCTTCAGATAGCTGCTAACCATAAACCCAGATTTAAGTGGATCACAGGAACAAATGTACATGCTGAGAGATTAAATGTGATGCTGAAAATCATAATCTGTAGTTTTATTGTGGAGGAAGAGCTGGATGCGATTGATGCTGGCTGTTATTTTATTTGCAATGCACTGACCCAAGCTGGAAATTATATTACATTCCAGGTAGGAAGCATTGAATGATTCCCACTGAGCGATAATAAGTTGGACCCAGTAGTAACCTTTTTATTGCCCATTGGACTCTGAGACACAGAAAGTCCATTTAGTTCAAGTCTGACTCTCTACATCGTTCCCTTCATTTTTTACTCTCTTTTCCCTGTTTTCAGCTGCAGAGACTCAAACGCTCCCTGTCCTTCAAGACCAAGAGCATCCGCAGCAAGAGCGCCGACAACTTCTTCCGAAACAGCAGCGAGAACAAGACGGAGCTCCTCTCTGATGTGAGCAGCAGCACGGGCCATCTCTGCAACATTGGGATGGCCCCGCCGCACACCACCAACCTCCCTATTCCTCCGGTGCCGCCGGCCATTCCCTGCGCTCCCCCTCCCACATCGCGCTCCCAGGCGCGCAACCCGCTGCAGGTAGACTCGGCGGGACACTGCTTCATGGAGCACATCTTCAAGAAGCCCACGTTCTGCGACGTCTGCAACCACATGATCGTAGGTACGGTTCAAACGCCAAACATCACGCAGCCACTTCCACCATGTTCCTAAACCTTGAGGCTATTAAACATGTACGTATTTGTGCACACATGGAACAACAGGACAGGCTTCCTGCAATTCTTATGTGGTGGAATTGAACTGAAACACACCACGTGTATCGAAATGCAGCAGGGGATCAGATACTGAGGACAAGTGTGACTAAAGTATCTCTGTCCCTGCTGCTCTACCTGTTTCCTCTCACCAGCTGCTCCACGTTTTCCATCTGCAGACTTTTTTATCAACCAAGAGTGTTGAGGCAACGCTAAGTCTTTTTCTCAAGAGCTCATGATAATATGTTAATATGATGCACTACTGGTACCATCTGCTCAACAAGCCTCTGAGTTCGTATCTGTTAGCAAGTAAAAGGGATCAGAGTATTGTAAAGGTAAAAAAATCACCTCTAAATTAGAGTTACACCCCTCTGAACGGCTTAACAAAGGGCTTAATGAAAGAGGAAAATACACGTGTCCAAGTATGAACTGTTTTTGTACTAACATTAGTTGGGACAAATATTAGTGGAGGATACAAATACAGTGGTGTGTAGGAATGTCAGGAGGGTGGTGTGGCCTAAAGATGAATAGGTGCTAGGAAGACAGAACGAACAATATAAGATCAAAGTTAGAGGGTTTGTTTGATATCTTTACAATTTAATAGATTGAATTCAGTATTTTATACATTAAAACGATTGTTGTAAGACCTTGATGGGTTTTAAAGCAGCCAGAAGGGTTTATTTGGATGTACATCTGTAGCTGATTAAACTCTAAGCTAAAAAAAGCTCTAATTTGTGGCTGAGGGTCATCTCCTTAAAAACATAAGGGTGAACCGATTGCACAGACTTTTTGATTAGCATTAGCGAACTATTGGATGGATTTTAATGATTTCTTTTAGGAAATCTACTTCAGATGTATTTCTACAACTGAAAAACTTTTGGAGTCAACCCAATTGAAGATGGCCTCAACAGCCAAGTGATCCTGAGAAAACACAAAACAGCTATCACTCAATTTTGCAGATATTGAGCCAGAATTAGTTATGGGTCACCCCATCAAATACTCCACGTCCTGCACATTACACAAGATCTCAGCTTAATGCTTTCCCATGAACTCTTGGACAATGTGCATTAATTTGTTTTTTCAAGGAATGCTCTTAATATGTTTTAGATACTTTCTACAGAGGCCAACAGGGGTCAGGGTTCTGTCTAAATTTCAGGTTTTAAGAATCTGTTCCATCAGTTTAGTGAGCCGTGCCCATGAGTTTGTAATCTGTACCTTCAGTGTTAGAAACCGTGTGCACAAATTTGGACATTGGGCTGCAGGTTCAACCAGGTTGGACAGTTATTCATATTCAAAGTTCTATTATCAAAAACCAAAGTGTTGTTAAAACCAAACCCTGTCTGTTTGTGGACATGGAGAGGGAGGAAGAGGAAGGTTAAACCATCGCTCCCATCGATCATAATGGGAAACATGACGTCTCGTGAATAAGATGAGCTTGAAGCAAAGAGGACCCAGATAGAATGTCGTGTGTTTCACTGGGACATGGCTGCAGGAGCATGAATATCTCCTAAGAAATTATTATTAATCGTGAAAAATAATTAGCCAACTAAAAATAGTAAACTTGTTGCTGGACTTCTGTTAGGACAGTATACTGAACATGAGCTCACAGATATTTGATACCGTTTCTAGAAGTTTAGTTGTAGAATGTTTTATTTAGTTAATCACATTCTCATACAAACACCCCAAATTAAACAAAGAAATGAGTTTTTTCTTATACAGAATGACTTTTTGTAGCAGGTTGTTGCACTTTACAGACACTCCTCTCAGTAGTGGTTGCACGTTGAACCCGGTGTGCTTTGTTCGGCTCAAAGGAGACAAACTGTGATCCAAAGGATCCTGTAGGGTGTTGATTATCCCGCCCTGTTTAGAGCTATAAGGTTTGGGTTGTAACAACACTTTGATTTGGACAGACTGATACTGGAAATGCAAATCTTTGAATGCAGCCCAATGTCCGCTCTAAATCCATGTCCGTGTCTCCGGTTTACTATAAGGAACGGATTCGTACGACGACACCAGACTCCCGCCGTGCTTCGTAAAATTTTAGCTAAAAAGAATAGAGTTAACATAACATAATGACTCATGGTTACAGTCATGGTTACTTACACTGGTGTGACGGCTTTAAATAGGTCTCAGGTGGTCTGTACGTGATGACATTATGATGTCAGCTCCGCCCGGGCTCTGTGATTGGCTGTGTGCCCTCAGGATAAAATATGCCTCCATGTTCTTCATTTGTCCTGCTTTAATGAGAGCGCATTGTTTGTAATGAGATGCGATGATGCTGTCAAAATCAGACTCAGGGCTCCACATATACAGAGAGACGGGGGGGGGGGGGGGGGGGGGGGGGGGGG
>SSNR01000028.1:3907581-3939703 GCA_006937965.1 Callopanchax toddi | reverse complement strand
GGGGGGGGGGGGGGGGGGGGGGGGGGACGGCGGTGGAGGAGAAGAAAGTAATGGAAACAACAAACAGGTTTATGAGGAACTGGAAGAAGTAATGGACACCAATCCCCTCTGGACTCACTGCCATGCATTTTTTATACTTTAGCTTTTATTTAAACAGTTGACAGGTTTGATTTTAAACATTATGATGTCATACCTACCAGACTTTTATACGACTGGAGAGACCTGTATCATAGTAAAACAACCTTTTTATATTTATGTAAACTAATTATCATAGTAAAGTTTATGCTATTATCAAACACTTACTATACTTAGTTTTACCTTATTTGGTTATTAAAATATATGAAGTGTGTTTTTGTTCTGGTGAAAGCAGCAACATTAAATGAGGAGGATGTAGTTTGTTGTATTTGCTTGATAATAGTGGTTTATTATCACATTTATTATTCCCTATATTTGAATAAATCAGTAAAACAAGCCGTTTAACAGCTTGCAAATATTCTACTTCCTGTCTCAGTGTATCCTCAGAAACAGGAACAAGTGTTGAATCATGGGTAAAGGTTTCCACTGGTTAACTGACCTGAATGGTTGGAAACACGAGCCGCTCATTAAAGAACCCAATCCCTTGATCTAAATTAGAGTGAGCTGAACGCTGCCTCCATTGTTGTCGTGGGGATGTGTAACCAATCAGGGTTCAGTTTCCTCTCAGGTTCTGTCTCAGTAAACCAAACTCTGTCAAACAAAGCTTTAAAAATGAGGATCCAGTTCCACTTTCTGCAACTGGAGGAAATGAAGTACAGTTTTATTTTGCTCGTTCTTGGAAAAGCAAAGAAAGGATTTGTGCATCAGTCCAGCAGTATGTTTGCTGTCCTTCTCACTGACCCTCTTCAGTCTGCATTTTGATGAAAATCTGAACTGATCTCCTGTTTATCACAGTAATTCTCTACGTTGAACAAATCCACTGCCTGTGACTTCTCTCCTCGCCACTCTTTCAGTTCCCATCAAAGTAGATCGATTGTCCCTTTGCATGAAGAGCGAGCGTGCTTGAGCAGAGCTTATGGATCACCCAGTAAAGATCCAGACTTACCAGGCTACAACTAATACAACCACTGTTAACTTTGACTAGCTCTCAAGTATATACAGTATGTAACTGCTGCTTAAGGGTTTTGAATACCTCCAAGCAGGTTTTAGTGCAGAACACATTCAGAAAAAGTTACATTCCTTGGAGAAACTTAAAATTTAATTCCAAAAGTGAACGCTGAGTCTTTTAAGTTTTATATTGTAAATATCACAGGGGTTTTTTTCAACCAGTTTTCAGATTTTTGACCTGAAGACACATAAAACTCTACTTTCAGTGTTTGATTCAGACAGCTTCAGTAAAGACTGCACAGCAACAGATTATTTACGTCTGCTGTTGATCTGTTCTGCAGCTCATTGGAGGGACTTGAGTTCTTTTTTATGCACAAAACAACTGTTTGGTGTTTTTTTTTTTGGTGCTTCCTGAACATTGCAATGGCCAAATTATTATACCACCTCCACCAATGTTTTACAGATTAGACCTTTTTTTGCAGGAATTTCCGTTTCCTTACTCAGACTGATACTTCTCAGCTCTATTTTCATGTCATATGTGCTCAAAACATCCTTCTTGTCCATGTAAGTTTGACAATCTGGAGCAAATCAGCCACATTTTCTCACCTGATCTTCATTTTATTAAATTAAATCTCCAAATTCTCATTTCCCCTCTAATGAGAATGCATGTTCACATATGTTTGCCAAATATTTATACATTACAAATGATTAAAAACAATACTTTATCCCATTTTTATTTTATTTTATTGCCTCTAATTTATTGTAGACTTTTGTAATAATCACTGAGAACAACTCTCATTGAATCTGCAAGATTTTTTATAAAGATTTCCCTTTTGTGTGATATCTACTCCCCTTATCTTTTGCCAGATTTACCCTCTATAACACATTTATCTGCCTGTTCGTTCAAGTTTTGTCTCCTTCTGACCTAATAACCCAGGAAAGTGGTCATTATTTAAAACTGGTCCAGAAGTGCTGCTGAACTTGTTTTAATTTTTTTTCTGTCTTTGAGGTCATTCATTTTATAATCTCTCACATCCCTTCATGCACAAATGCACACACACATTTAAATAGATGGCCCTCAGCATAGCTTTGGCTTAGAAATAAGTGCAATTAATCCTAATTTATTTCTGCTGATGTGAGTCATTCATTAATAAGAAAAGATGAGCTTCACTCAGGCAGCTAATGGTGATGGAGTTCAGGATAAAGATGGCTGGATTTGGTCGGTTTTGCCCCTGTTGATATGTTCCACTTATCTTTCACAGCTTTTTCTCGTTTTTTTTGCAAGCGCATCCTGAAACATCTTCAACAACCTCTCTCTAAGTGCAGAGATAATGAATGCACGGATGACACAGCATTTAGATGTTTTTTTCTCCTTTCCTCTGCCTTTTTGCAATTTGCTGACAAACCCCAATTACACTGAACCTGTTACCCCCCCCCCCCCCCCCCCCCCCCCCCCCCCCCCCCCCCCCTTTCCCCCCCTCCTGTTTGTGTATCAGGCACGACAGCCAAGCACGTGGTGTTCCTGGCGGGAAACACGGCGAAGCACGGCCTTCGCTGCAAAGCCTGCAAGATGAGCCTGCATCACAAGTGTGAGAACGGAGTCGGGCAGCAGCGCTGCATGGGGAAACTGGTGAGACGCATGACACAGAGGACACGGAACAGACAGCAGACTCTGCACTTTTAGCAGTTTGGGAGACTCCGAGAGGCGGGGGTACAGTCATCCACGTCGCCGTGACAACGAATAAAACAAGAGACATGAAAATGTTAAAACTGGCTGTCAGCTCTTGACCGATTCCCAACAGAATGTGCTTATTCAGAAATCACACTCTGTATGTGTCAGCACGCCAGCGCATCTGTGACCACCATCCATCCTCGTCATCCTCCTCATCATCGTTATATCATCACCACTCCAGTGTTAGATAAGGCAGCTCTCTGCTTAAAACAAACACTGATCTCCTCTTTTATCTAATCAACTTCTGCTGGTGCGTCAGTGAAAACCGTAAAATCAGAGCAAAAACCGTCAAGCTGCTTATTATAGAGTTTTTCATGTGTGACGCTTAACTGTCAATGATGAGGTTTCTTTTTTTAAATTCTTTATTTTTAGTGTTTTATAGTTTTCAGCATCAGAAAACTGTAATTTGGAGATAACGTGAGTTTTATCGTTTGTTGACCACATTAAATTGAGACTTTCCGGGGAGTGAGCGTGTCAGGGTGGTCCATGTGTTTTGTTTTGTTTTTGTGAGTGAAGCATTTTTCACTGTGAGCATGTTCCAACAAAACCAGCAGGCTAAACTCAACTGGGAGGCATGGACACACAAAGCAGAGAGAATGCTCCAAGCTCCTGTCATTTATCATTATTTCTTCCTTAGGTTTTCTTTAGTTTTGTAGGAACTTTACTTGGAATTAAAGAGGAATTTAGAGTAGAACAGAGAGAAAATGTTAAGGATCATGCAGTCATTTTTTTCTTTTTGTTTCCTGGCGTTTTATCTTTCTACAAGATGTCTGTGGGATGAGGCTCGGAGATATGACTGGCTCTCAGGAGTGGAAAATCAGGTTGAGAGGTCAAAGAAAAAAAAGGGACGTTTCCCCAGAGGAGTGCAGCTCTAAACTTGGACACTTCTGCTGCCATGCATGTTTCTTTTGGCTGAAGCATCCTTCAGTAGGCTCTTACTCTGAATCTGTATTCAACCTGAAACTTCCTTTTTTCCAGGAAGCTCTTTAAAGGCTACTTAAAGATGTAAAGATTTGTTCTGCTTCGATTAGATTTACTCTGCAAATGCTCGTTGAAAGTATTTTATTTTTTAAAGATGTGTTTGGAGCATATTGTAAGTGAAGGAGGGCCTCCAAGAAGAGCTGGGCACTCAAGAGAGAAGTGACGCATTCGGTTTTTAAGATTCAGACGACGACTACAGTGCAGCTGACGTTTCTGGGAGATGCGCCAGTTTGGATCGAACCTAATGCGAGCCAATATGCGGCGGTTAATTTGTGAGTTGGTGCTTAATGCTCAGCTCACACCCAGACAACATGGACAATATCTGCTTCAGTGACACCGTCGGAAAAGTTGCTGAACCAAATCAGAACCGTGCTCGTGCTGAATTTAGGGATTTAGGCCTCGGAACACCACCGACGCCGTGGGTAGGGAAGGAAGTGACCTCCTGCTCTAATTAAACAAGGCTCGTGTGCTTTTTTTATAAGAAGTTTGATACAATTTTGATAAATCTCTGAAATTACTTGATAATAAACCACCTATCAGTGTAAAAAAAGATGGAATTTAAAAAGACAACGCTCAAAATAAACCACAATTTGTAGCTTTATTCATATTTTGAGTGTTTAAATACGCGTTTGTCCCAAATA
Organism: Callopanchax toddi; assembly: GCA_006937965.1. Lineage (NCBI taxonomy): Eukaryota > Metazoa > Chordata > Actinopteri > Cyprinodontiformes > Nothobranchiidae > Callopanchax > Callopanchax toddi. The sequence goes on along the minus strand of SSNR01000028.1, from coordinate 3,935,266 downwards.
CAATCTAATAAGTTGTTTTCTGGGACACAATTGTCTCTTTTATTTTGAAAAATACATTCCATATAAGCAAGTATTCTAAAATAAACGATAAAACAAGAGTTTGCCTGTATTTAAAGATGAATGAATCCATATTTAGAGGTTGAAGGATTTTAATGGTGGAGCTAAAAGTAACTGAACTAAAAAAAAATACAGTTTGCTTTTAAAATCCTCTCACAAAATTATAATCATGTCACAAATCGTATTCCTGAAAAAGATGTCGCTGTTTTGCAGAAGCCTTCCACTTGAGAGTCACACTAGGTGGTTTAGTTTGATGCAGACAGAAGATGCTAAAGGCTAAATTATAAAAGAACAGTGTTATTTTGCATCATGCAAGAATTAAGACAAATAGCCCAAATACCAGACCCTGTACCTGACCTCTTTTTATTAAATGCACTGCATGTGCTTCAAGTGGGCACTTAGAGCATTTTTCTTCACGATTTAGTCCCCGTTAGTGTAACACCCCCCTGTAGGAGGTGAACCTGAAGAACTCTAGAGTTCATCATTTCAGCTGCCTGATCAAAATCAATCCAAATTTTAGGTTTTACCACCTGAAAATCCACTAAGACTAATAACAACAGCGCAAGTCAGAAAAAACAAAACACGATCGAATGTGATTCATTTTTTATCGTGCTGCAGATTGCATGAGGCGTTCAAGAACTCATTCAGTATTCATATTGATGAAGTAAGAGGCAGCATGTAAGAGGCTGCAGGAGGCTATGTTTGCAAGATTTTCTGACCGCTGCATTACTTATTTTGGTCATTCATGACAGAAAACTGGTACTTGCAGTTTGAGGCGTATTGTGATGAAAGTAGTGGAAATGATGCGTTTTTATCCTTGGGGCCGCTCTGTATTGAGTGTGACGTCTGAGTCTGACATCATTTTGTGAACACAATCAGCCCCTCTGGCATCTTTTGTACACTTTGCCCTTGAACTATATGTTCTGCAGGGTTGTCTCCAAATGTTTGAATCTGACATATTTGTGTTTTTATCTGCCGTCTTTCTTTGCAGTAACTTTTTTCCAGTTCTTTACCTTTTTGCTGAGCAAAATCATTGAAGCATATTGTTTTTTGTTGATTAAAGAGCAGTTATTTCCAGAAAAAGGATGTTTTACGATACATTTCCCTCGTCGAAGTCATCAGAAACATGCAACGAGTCTAGTGTTATATGCTTACTTTCAGCATCAGGGCGCTGTGCTGCCTGCAGTGCGATACATTGATTTTTCCCTAATGCTTGTCACCTCACTCTTTCTCCTCCCGTCTGTCTTTTTCTCATCAGCCAAAAGGTTTTCGGCGGTACTACAGCTCTCCGTTACTGAACCAGGAGCAGTACGGCTGCATCAAAGAAGTCATGCCGATCGGTGAGCGACATCCCAGACTCATTTGTAGTAAAATCATTCGTTTTAGAAGGGATTTTCTACTCTAGGTAGTTGTTTGTCATCAGTTCTAATGCTATTTTCCCCTAACAGCCTGTGGGAATAAGGTGGATCCAGTATATGAAGCCCTGAGGTTTGGGACATCACTGGCACAAAAGGCCAAGAGGGCCAGCGGCTCAGAGTCTCCTCACAGAAACTCAGTAAGAACCTGATACTTGTTGCTCTTTAGAAGTCACATTGAGTTTTTCAGCCTTATCCCATATCTTAAATCATTGTTTTGCTTGGCCACATGTAATCTGTGTCCCTCTTTAGCTGATGGTCTAAATAGATCCTGCAGCTGCAGGGCGGTCAGCACTACCAATAAAGGCAGTGTGGTCCAGGCAGGGCTGGGGGATAATGTCACTGCGATCTCATGTTGTTGTCTGGTTTCCAGCTGCACGTCCAGCGTGTTTCCACTGCATTTTCTGTTAAGTCTGAGGTGAACTGTATCTGGATGCGTGCCTCTGGATGATGACGTCATTAAAGCTGTTGGGTTTGAGCCATCGGCTGCTGTCCTGTGCAGCTGTTACAGATGTGTGTGTGTGTGTGTCAGCTTTAGAGACAATGTGATCTCAACAGGGGCCTGATAATAGCTTCCAAACATAGACTATGAAACAGCATGTGTACTCCAATCAAAATGTACACAGTTTGGTTTGGTTGTAAAACCTTTTTATTGGTAGATTCATTCTGCCTGTCACTTACAGGTGCTCATTTTGTACAAGCTTTTAGTTTTTTCTCATGCACATCTTGATTTCTGTAACCATTGAGATCCGTTTTATCTCCTTTTTGCAGGCTAGCGACTTGGATAACGTTCCAGAGGAAGTTGTGGCTCACAGCAGTCGACAGGAGCTGTCGAGAAAACACAGCGATGATGGTGAGTGTGTGCTGCTTTAAACTGTGTGTATCTGGAGTTAAGCTGCACTCTGTCCCACTACTTTTAGCAGGGTTTGCTCACTCTGAGAGGATAACTGCAGAAGAAAATCCCCCCAAAAGCTACAATATATGTCTCCAGCTTAGGCAGCACCTCTGCTCAGAGACTCAGATCCCTTGCTGTGGCCTTTGGGTCACTTTTGTTTTCACAGGTTTGAGAACAAGGGAAATATATAAAACATTAATCAAACAAACAACTCCAGAAACCAGAAGTTTGTGTGCAAAAAAGATTTACAGCTTAAAAAGTGACCTTTCCCCAATTTAAGCTATTGACATCTCACCTTTAGTAAAAATCAACATGTCAACGCTGTGCTGCACACAAAAAGATCAAAATTAGATCATGTGCAAATATATTTGTATTCAGTTGTGAAGTACACACTTCCATAAATCCAAAGCCAACCTTTTGCTTCAGCCCCTGATTCGCGGGCTTGCTGCTGGTCAGGTCTCCTCCCCATCAAGTGGATCCTCCACCTATCACAGGATTGTGAATCACACCTGGAGCTGCTGAATATCTGGAACATTTCAACCATGCATGCAGGAAGGCAGGCCTCGTGCTGGTTGCTCCCTCAAGGTGCTGTTTTAGAGGATTTTCTCTAAAACTATCTACGCTTTGTTTTCATAAACACCCCGGGTCCCCTGAGAGGTGCTCGCAGCAGCGTTGCTTGAAAACTTATGATGCTGGCCATTTCTGCTGCTGGCCTGGAAACAGTCTGTACATAGAAACATTTGGAAAGTTAAAAGTCTCTAACCCTCTACATTCTCAACATTATCACCATTTATGCACCTGGTTGTTTTCTTCAGATTGGGCTCTCCATTCGCTTCATGCATTTTATTTCTTAAATGTGTGAATTTCTTTCTGAAAACCAGCTTTACAAGCTAGCTCAGTGAAGCCAACCTGATAAATAACTCCCTAGGAATTTACCATCGTATATATTTGTTTTCATACAAGAAACGAACTCATTAGAAGTTAAACTGACAGTTCCTCAAACTGAACAAATCATTTCTCAGTCAGATGGTTTTGATGTACGTTTCTGTTTGTTTTCTCAGTTTTTACGGTCATTGAAAATGGAACGGAGCGTTACCACCTGCCAGAGAGGAAAGCCGCCGATCTACCGGTGAGAAACGAATCAACCAAACTCCTCTTGTTTCAAACAGCTCGTGTGCTTTACTCTACTTTCCTCTGCTGTGAGAAAGAAGGTAGAACTTTTTTAAATTTAGGAACAGACAAGAGAAGGTTAGCTAAACTGACTATTTAAGGAAAAACTGTGAGATTAAATATGTTTTTGACAATATTGTCCATTACTTGCAGTCTGAAAACAGACTTTGCCTCCTGACCAGTGCTTGAACTCTAAATGTTTCGTCTGAGAACTGAGCCCCCTCACTCTGCATCCATTAAACACCCCTCCCTCCTCCATTGTCATGGCTGAATTTCCCAGGACTTTTGCTGGAAAAACAGTTTTCATCCTGCTGCAACAAATCAAACTCAGGCCTGCACTGCTGCAGAGGAGTCTCCACTTTAGCGTTTTAGATCTGTTTTCTGTGCTGCCGCAGCAGTCTGATGGAAAAATTCATGCCACAGAAAGAAAAAGGTTAAACCTGCTCAAATCACCTCCCGTGAATCAGCCATGAATATTTCATGCTCAGATTTTATAAGCATTCCTTCCTGCTCTATCTCCTCCTTTTGCGCTGGTATTTGTGGGATCTCTCAGCATCTCTGCTGTTTTGCACAAACTTTCTCTTAGCAGTGATTTATCCTGTTTATTTTAATAACTTAGCATGTTTATTCCAAATGTCAACTGTGGAAAAAGGCCACAGACGGTCGGACGAGCACAAAAATGAACAAATAACTGTACGAGGCGAGCCCGCTAACAGATACCTGCCTTCTGCGGCGCTCTCCAGCAGGTCCAGCCACCCATTACAGGGTGGAGGTTTGATGTGCATTGTGTGCAGCGTTATCAGGCGGGAGAGAGCACAGCTGGCAGCGGGCAGTTTGTCAGCCGACAGACAGGTTCATTAGCTCAGGCTCCTGGACAGACAGATGGAGCCTCTGCAGGGTAATGAGCAGAGAAAGATTCTCCAAAAACTCTGTTCTTCGCCTGAAGAAACTTCCACACGAGTATGAAAATGCGTACAGGACGACCATCTGCTCACACGTTTCAGTGTTAAACAAGCTGCACTAATCAATGTTTCTGTGCTCAGTTTGAATCAAATAGAAGCTTTTTTTCAGTTACAGCCTCAGAATTAATATTTTATCTACATGATCTGCAACAAAAACCCATTTTCTGCAGGAAACTCAGCTCGTTTTTCTGACAGAAAACCAAATTGTTGACTTAATCGCAGGCGGCTGATGCAAACTCATTCATGTTGCGTAGGTAGCAGTGTGTAAATTAACAACTGCTGCTCCACATGTTCACCTAAACCTACAAAAATCCAACAAGTCATTACTATTTTAATAAAGTTCTCTCTGGAAGGAATCTGTTATCTCTTTTCAACGTCATCACATTGTCCCTCACTTCTAATGTAACAAAGCAGAGGAGGTTGTTATCCTGGCGGCCCGCTGGTCCCCTTTAAGGCCAACGAGCAGCTCCTATTTAGCTCTGATGGATGGCAGCCGCTTGATGTTGTTGTTTGCACCCTGAGGCCGTGGAGGCAGCTTGCCTCCTGGCCTCGGTTAACTCGCCTCATCCATCAGATACGTTTCCTGTCCTCGTCGCTGACACTCAGGGAGCCATTTCACTTCATTATAGCAACACAACGATGAAGAAGTCTCCCTGCCTGACCAAAACAGACGTTAAAAGTCCCAGAAAGTCCTTTTAATGCTTCTGTCTGGATGGGTTTCAGCGACGCAGCAGGTGGGAATCAGATTCAAGGTGATGAAACAGGAAGGAACCCCCCGCCGCTCCTCTCAGCAACAGAGTGGTGCTAATTGTGCCGACGCTTCTCTGAGAAACCCCCCCCCCCCCCCCCACACACACACACACACACACACACACCAACACAACCCTGTCCTGTTTTAACTCGGTGGAAAACCCAATCCTGTCTCTCCCACTCACAGCGACTGAGGGATTCATGAGAACAGATTGCAACTTAAACGGCACCTCGGTTCGTCGGCGTGCTGTAAACAAGGGCTCCTGCTGCTAACGTGAACGCCGGCCGACTATTTTAAGACACGCAAACAAACAACGACATGTGCGACCCTCTGAAACGAGTCTGCTTTGTTGTCCAGATGGAGCAGAACCAGCTTCAGAAAGAGGAGCTCAGGCTCTACGTGGCCTTGTATGGCTTCAGCGCTCAGGAGAGTCATGACCTGGAGATGAGGTACACACACACACACACACACACACACACACACACACACACACACACACACCTTTCCAGGCCCTGCAGATGAAACATTGCTGACTGATTGACTCTGACACAATGATTTTATTTTGTTGTTGTTCGAAATGAGAGGCTCTAATTCACCTTTTTCAAATAACCAGAAATCTGAAATTCTTCCTAAAAAAAACAATTATACTCCATAAATATTACAGACATATAAACGTATAATGTATAACTCTCATCTCAGTCCCTGTTAGTGAGTTTCTTGTATAATTCCTGGAGTCAGAAAAGCACAAATTACAATACAAAGCAACTAATGTACAAAAGAACCCATTTGTCGCCTCTCTGGACTCCTTTAGAGTGGCCTTGTTAAGGCGACCAGTGTTGGGATGATCTACTGTGTTAATATCTTTTGAATCAATCTGAGAGATGGATGATATTTTGGACATTCCATTTCTAGCTCCCATAAAGGTATTATGACCTGCCGAGATGGGAGGCTCTTTCCTTTTTGACAGCTAATACTAATTTAATTTATAGCCATTAAAATGGAGAGATACTCACATTTTTCAGCGCAGCACAGGAGTAGATGCCAATGTAATTTAAAATATCGACAGAAGACAAATGGGGTCTGAAGCACATTAGACAAAAAACACCATTATGTTTCCATAGCTGTCCCAGATGACCGTTTTTTCTTTTCAGTCTGCAGACAGGATATAAGGATTAGGATAATTACACTTGTTTTGTTGACAGTTGATTTATTTTAATTCATTTATTTATTTTTCTTCTACTTCAGGCTGATGTTGCTTTGTTTTATAAAAAGTTTTGTATTTAGAAGATAAAACATTAGTTTGGCTTTAGGAGGCGTTTATCATTTTGCAGAACGTACAGTAGCATAATAATTTAAATGTAGTTCAGTCAAAACAAACACCATAAACTATTGTACTAGTTTACAAACAGGTAAACTCCTGGAATGCATGCAGCGAGAATCACACAACAATAAGTCCCATTTATAGAATTCTTAACGGTTATAGTGTCTCCTTATGGACAAAGTTGTATTATGATATCCTAAAAACACAAAGACCCATACACTCACCAGTCCTCATGATGATAAGCATCAAACAGAAAAAATATTTGCAAAAACTGAGGATTAGCAGGCACAAGCTTCTTCTGTTTATACACACAAAGCTGCATAGTCCACATTTGTTTCCAGACGAGAGAAAATATTAGAGTTGGAGCACTTCCTTGATGTTCATGCACAATAAATCAGAGACAACAAGTGTGCACAGTTCACTCTAAAGGAATTCAAACTCCTGTGGATTTGAGTGTTAAGAAATAAAGTTGAGTCGGCTGCTTTTTAGAGGGTCACGTTCTAAAACAAAAACTACATTGTCTTTGCATACAGTGGTCCCTCGCTCTTTCGTGGTTCACCTTTTGTGGCCTCGCTGTTTTGTGGATTTTTTAATGTAACTTTGCATGCTTTTTCTTTTTTACTGCGCATTGTGTTCTGCATCCTGAGGAGATCGATTGCAGTGCCGACGCTGCTGCCTGTGTGTCACTGACGTGGGGTGCACGGAGAACTTGTGCTGCGCGCCGGTGTAGGTACCAGATCTGTTTAGGATGCACATCTGGTACCTACACCAGACCGGAGCGAGTCGCGTCCTGTTCATGGTCCCTGCAGGAGGTGAGAAGCACAGAGAGCAGCTCAGCTCACTTGCAGCTTCTCAGCAGGTGAAAACGGTGCTGTGGGCTTCACATCGCAACGAAACACACCGTATCCGCCCGTATCCGGGCGGCGTATAGCTCAGTTGGTAGAGTGGCCGTCTGGCAACCAGAGGGTTGCCGGTTTGATCCCCAGCTCCAGCTGGGTTAGATTGTCGTTGTGTCCTTGGGCAAGACACTTCACCCACCTTGCCTGCTGGTGGTGGTCAGAGGGACTTAGAGGGTGTCGGTGCATGGCATCCCCGCCTCTGTCAGTGCGCCTGAGGGCAGCTGAGGCTACAATGTAGTTCATCACCACCAGTGTGTGAATGTGAGTGTGAATGGGTGAATGACTGATTATGTTGTACAGCACTTTGGGGAGTGTAGAACACTCTAGAAAGCGCTCTATAAATACAAGCCATTTACCATTTTACCATAAATTAGTTTATTCTGACAGCCCAGTACTATATGACCCACGAGAGTGTTTAAACAAGAGAGAAAGTTGTGAAAATGTTAATGCCTGTCTGAGAAAAGTCTATAAAGTGTGTAGTGAGGGGTTTTTCAGCCTTAAAACATCTGGAATAATTGTAAAAATATAAAGCTGACTACTTCACGGATTTCGCCTTTCAAGGGTTATTTTAAAAAGGTAACTCTTGCAATAAATGAGGGACCACCCATCCATTTTCTGAAACCGCTTCATCCTCCACAGAGGGTCGCAGGGGAGCTGGTGCCTATCTCCAGCGGTCAAGGGGCGAGAGGCGGGGGACACCCTGGACAGGTCGCCAGTCCATCGCAGAGCCACACAGAAATGAACAAGACAAACAATCAACCACACACCCACTCACACCTAGGGACAATTTACCAGCCCAATTAGCCATGTTTTTGTCATGTTTTTGGTCTGTGGGAGGAAACTGGAGTACCCGGAGAAAACCCACGCATGCACGGGGAGAACATGCAAACTCCACACAGAGAGGCCGCAGAGCCGGGACGCGAACCCACGACCTCCTTGCTGCGAGGTAACAGTGCTAACCAACTGCGCCACCATGCAGCCCTAAATGAGGGACCACTGTATTTAAAATGTTAGTGTATAATTACAGCAATATAAAACAGCAATTCAGTTCCAGCTGCTTTGGACACAATAACTTTAATAAGTTTCAAAATAAAACTATTTTGTAAAAATACTTTGATTTCTTGGTTATTTCAGTGACAACATGAAACATTATTTGTCTCTAATCACTCAGCACTTAGGGGGGGGGGGGCAGCTTGGAACGCCCCCCTCCCCCCCTAGAACTGCCCCTGCTGTAGAGGAAATGTAATTGACCTTTTTAGATATTTACAAGTTCAAGACACTGATAACATGGAACGATTAGTTTGTATTTATAATAACAATTAACAGCATTTACCAGCAGACTGACTGTTAGCCTCATAAAACTGCAGAAGCTCCCTTTTTCTATTATTTGAGACATTTTTACAGCCTAAGGATTGAGGGCTCTGTTTTAGTCACTGTTTACTGATTCAGCATCTTATGCAACTTTAAAAAAACAAAAAAAAAACAAAAAACAAAAAAAAAAAAAACAAGTATGAAACGGTCCTTTAGCATTGTTGTTTGAAAACAATTTTCTTGAAATCTTCTGGAGATGTCAGGATGAAACACACTTGTTCTCTTCCTGCACACACACCTCTGTTTCTGTTTAGAAGCTTCATCTGAAATTCATGGGTTTTCTCTTGAGGCCACTAATGCATTTCATTTCATTTCTTTCACTACATCGAGGATGCTCTCTCTTCTGAGGCTCATTATGGACAGAGATCAACACGCTGGATGGAAACACAGAACTCATAAATCAGAGAAACACCCCACAATATTTAATCTAAAAGCGTCATCTGTAACTTAATGTGAGAAAATCATTATTGTTGCTGCAGACTCTTTTATGACACCATCCTTCACTGGAGCTTTAATTGTTGTGATGCGCTTAAAATAGTTATTTTTTTATATTTAAACATTTCCCCTCAGCTTAATTTTTCTTCTTCACTTTTTAATATGATTTTTATGCAGAATTTGAATTAGTAGCTCGCTCAATAAATTTGCTGCTCTTCTAATTAGCGCTTAATCACAGTCCTTAGACTGTAAAACAGCAGGTGCTTTGCTTTACTAAATTATCATAAACAGAGTTGTTTTTTTTCTCTGAGTCATAGTGATGATTACCAGACAAACGTTGACCGGTTTGAAACACAAAGAGACGAAAAGGAAAAATAACTATCATTTGGCACAGCTTCTCTGAGGAATTTGAGGTATTTTTATTGGTTAAATAAAGCCACTGAGTTTGAACAGATGTCTGTAATTATGGCACATGAGGCGAAGAGATGCAGTAAGTTCAGGAAACAGTTAAAATCAAGAACTCTGGACATTTTTAAAAAGTTGATCCACCTTTTTGAATTCTCTGCATCCCCCTGTAGGCATCATTCATACCTGAAATCTCTATTAAATCTGAGGTGGGATTAATGTTGCAACAGGGCCCCCCACTGGTGTCATTTTGCCTCGCTGGTCAAACTGACATTCATCATGGTTTTAAATATATTTGTGTTGTTTTTTACTTTTAGAGCAGGAGACAGAATCTTATTGGCTGATGACTCCAACGATGACTGGTGGAAGGTGGGTATGAAACCAATAACTGCACTTTACACAAAATAAACATGTTTTTTGATCTGANCCCCCCCCCCCCAAAAAAAGGCCTAAAATGACTAATAAGTTGCAGGAAATGAAGCCTAAACAGACTGGAGAAAGGTCCCAGCTCAGGACAGAAATGCATTTCAGATAAATTAAGGAGACAAAGGAGCCGAGACTCGACTTTGCAGAGGTGGTTTGTTGTTATTAGAGCATGAAGGAGCTCATTAGATAGTTTTAACTTTTAATTTATTTATGTTTATGTCTTCAGCTGCACAAATGACTTCTGGATGTTTGAGCTTTAAACACCAAACTTTCGCACCCTTTTACATGCTTATCACGCTTTTCATCTTTATCTTTTTTCAGGGAATAATTGAGGACAGGATCGGTTATTTCCCAGCAGCCTTTGCTCACCAGCTGCAAGATGGAGACCAAGTATTCAGGTGCAGCAGGACGTTCATCGGCTGCAAAGAACAAGGACAGATCACCCTGAAGGAGGGGCAGGTAAAAAATAAAGACTGATAATGAACAAAAAGATTCAGGCAGGAACCTCCTATTGGAGCTCACTGCTAGGTGGAGCGTTTCTGTGATTTATTTTTTGTTTGTTCGTCTGTAAAACCTAAGAAGTGTGAAGTCAAGCAGCTTCATGTGGTCAGGACGTTCAGTACTTGCTGTTTTTGAGCACAGCTGCTTGATATTTGCTGGCGCTTCATGCTGCTGCAGTTGTCAGCACTCGCCCTCCATTAGAGCTGGTTCAGGTCAGCTGCTGTTTGCACTAAGTGTAATTATCTCTGGGTGTCTTTTTGCATGACTTGGACAAATAGTTATGTCTTTAAAATTATTTTTTTTTTAGAGTTTCTTCAAAGAAGAGAAGAATGCACAAATCTATTTTTTTATTTTTATTTTACCAAATGGTCAATTTAAATGTCTTTATGAGCCAAAAACACTTCAGATTAGTCGACTGGATCCTGAGTCGATGACCCTTGACCTCTTCTCAACTCAGCCATTAGACCACCAGCTTTGTATTATTCAGCATCCCATTCACTCCTGGAACTCCCTCAGACACTCGCTCAGTAAAAAAAAAAAAAAACAGAACAAAGGTTCTTGCAGGAGTTACTAATAAATTAGCATTTTTACATTAAAGCAGGTCTTAGATCAGACCCTCTTTTTTCCCACAATCCTTTAGAGGGCATATTGGGACCCTGAGGAGGCCTAAAGTAAGCAACCCCCAGTGGAGATGAAACCAGCAGACAGAAGATAGATCTGTGACCCGCTGACTTTATTTTCCATTCTCATAGCTGAAAGTTAAAAGGGCCAATGGGTGGAGCTAGAAACAAAAAAATCAGTTTTTATTTGATTTATTTATTCTATTTAGAACTTGTTTCACAACCGCAGACATTTTTAATATTTTTATTGTTTTCATAGTAACTTTGCGTCATCATTTAAAGATTAATGATTCTCATAATTTAAAGTTCATTGATGATTTGCAAAATAATATAATAATACACTAAAGTTTAAAGATTTGTTAAAAAGTTGCCTGGCATCCAGTCAACAAGCAGTTAATGTGAATGAGTCTCCATCAAAGATGTGTGGCTGCTACTGGATGTAGGTCATCATCTATGTGTTAGATGTTGGTAACCAGGACCCATGAATACTACCTACCTTGTGTTTCATAAGATTAAAAACAAACTGTGGATTCTATCACTCAGCTCTGTTGTTTTCTGTAAGTTTAACCATCTGTGGGTGAAAACATCATGACAAAGTTTTACAGCTGCAGTAATTAGTGTTTCTGACCAAATCCTCACAAAGTGGCAACATCACAATATACAGTATGCTGGCATTTAATGCAGTTTAGTCACAATAAAAGAAAAATGTCTCAATAAAGCCAGTTGTTTCCTCAGTGGATTAACAGTGGAGATATTTTATCCTGTGATCAGATTGACTTTTTTTTGTCCCAGCATAAAAACCTTTAAATTATTGTTGTCAGTTCCTTTCTCTGCCACTACACTCTCAGAAATGAAAGGACAGAATTGTACCTTGGGGTGTCACTGGGGTGGTACCCTCAAAAGTACAGTTTTGTACCTTTAACTGCAGGGTTGTATCCTAAGTATCCTTAGTATACAAATTTGTACCCTTTAGGGTACGCTCAACATGTACAATTTTGTACCTTAACTGGGGGTACAAGTGTTTACCCTTGTAGTTTGTACCTTTTACTAGTCAAACCTGTACCTTAGGGTACAAATTTGTATCCTAAGGGGTACATATTTGTACCCCTTAGTATATAACCCCCAGTTAAAGGTACAAAATTGTACTTTTGAGGGTACCACCCCAGTGACAAAAAAAGGTACAATTCTGTCTTTTCATTTCTGAGAGTGTACATTATTTTCTAATTTGACAGGAAATGTGCTTTCAAAAGTGTAGAAAATGAGCTGTAAATAAACGACACGACGCCACATCAGGTCCAGTGAAAAGAAAAAATAAATACATAAGAAGGAGGTGTCGAGATTAAAGTTGACGTGTTTTGAAACGTGTGTGTTTTGACTGACGTGACTGAAATACGAGGCATTTTATTGATTAAGATGTTCAGCCTTTTGGCTACTTCCCTTCAATCCTTCACAATAAGAGTCTCTAGCACAAACGTAGCTCAAAACATGTAAAGCTGATAAGTTTATTGTTCTAACATGAATCAAAGTATTTTATATGCTCCAGATGTTTTATTTTTTGTACTCTCTGTGACACTAATATGTTGGTAAATTGGGGCGACCATGGCCTAGGGGATTCGAGGTTGCCCTCCATGTTGGTTCCCCGAGGTCAATCCCCCGGCCCGGTCATGTCTCAATGCATCCTTAGGCAAGATACTGAACCCCAACAGCCTTTTAGGTCTCTCTTGGAAAAAAGATTCTTAATCCTAATGAGATATTACCTGAATAAATAATCGTTATAAAAAATTACACGATTTAGTCCGTTTTCTGTTAAAAACGTGTCATTCTTCTGTTTAGATCTGTGTGAGCTGTGAGGGCGAGCGTGGCGGCTTCATCAGGGTGGCGAGCGGGAAGAAGAGAGGTTACGTTCCCTGTGACGTCCTGGAGATCATCTGAGACGAGGAACCAGAGAACTGAAGACGGGTCAGAGGAACGGAGGTGGGATCGGCCGCCGGGACGCGATAGGCGGAGGAGCCGACGGCGTGGAGCGGAGTTCACCTCGTCGGCGCCTCGGTTGAACTAGAGCGGTGGTGGTTTGGACGCCAAGAACTCCGCTTTGCTGCAGATCAGAGCCTCAAGACACAAACTGCTTATGTTTGCAAGGAGACAGGAGATCACTGTGTCAGTGTTTGTTTCTTTCATTTGTAGAGCTTTTGAAAAAAAAGAAATCAAAAGAACGTTCTCTAGTTTAATTTATCTACAAGCCTTTTTCTTTATTAAAGGGCTGCTGACTGACTCTAAGCTTTAATAACATGAACAACCACTTTCTCAAGTTGTTTCATTTAGTTTCCTGTGGTTTTATACTTTTATATGTTCCATAGAAATGTCGAGCAAAGAGGAATAGGTGTAGTTTTTTTTTAGTTTGGCAAAGTCCTTCGCCTTAAGGGGTGGAATCACAATCTTATATTGCATTAACATTACAAGATAAGCATTTAAACCTCTAATTCTTCCTGAAAACGGTATTTTTCAGTGAACTGCTTATAACCTTGATGCATATTTTGAGTCTTGTAACAGCTCTGGAGAAGAGAAACTCTAAACTAACACTTTAAATGGGCATATTTGCATGATGCATTAATGGAACCTAATTATCAATCAAATATGCTTGATGCATGAAATAATCACTGTTCTTTGGCTTTAAGATGATGCTAATGTACAGAACTGAGTGTTGAGTCCCTTCATTTCTTTATCATTTCTTCCAAGGAGCCAATTGGTCTTGTGCAATAATTCTTTTAACTTTTTAATTTCTTTTACTTTAAACATTGATCAGAGTTCATCTTTCAGTTGAACTGAGCCTCATGGTCATTAAAGGAATCATGAATACTGTTTTATGTTTGTTAAATTCTATAATACCTAAGGTGGGACCATCTTCCGACTTTTCAAAGCTAAGAACAATTCCTTGAGACCACTTCAAAACGAGCAAGAATGTTTGGGCTCTTCAAAGTAAAATATAAAGAAATGATGACGCTCAAGACTTTTGCACAGTCAAATATGAAAATCAGGGCTGCTTAAATGAAAAACTTTTTTTTTCTCTAATTATTTCCTCATTTTCAGTCTGTTAGACTCCTAGTTTTAACTCTCAGGTCTTGTCATGGAAAGATTTGTCAGTCGTTTTATTAACAGCTTTAATAATCAGTTTTTCTCAGTCATAGGATAAATCTGCAGCCTAAGCAGGACAGACGCTTCTGGTTTAGTTTTATTATAAATAGTTTGGACCTCCGGTTTATGAACAAATAAGAAAATGATGCACTTTTAGTTAGAGCTTTATAATAATATTGTTAATAATATTAAAAAGGAAGGATTGTTTGATGCACTACAACACACCTCAAACCATGATGAGATCATTTCACGATAAAAGCACGTGACAAAAAACTAAACCACCATGAATAAACGGCTCAGATCACTTAGAGTTTTAAAAGAATCAGGAACTATCCCTTTAACTCGATCTCCGTCATGGTTCCCTCCTCTCAGACTGTTCTGGTGAAGTAGATTTCTGCAGGATGTTGTTTCGTAGTAGATATAGTATATCTGTTAAAGGTCGCTCTGCACTAAAGCTCGGCTTTGTTTTTTAAATGCCGACGAATGCTTTGTTGTACAAAATAAAAAAGATGATCATTTTGTCTTTGTTAGAAAAATGAGCAGTGATTATTTTTGTACTCCTAAATTACTGTATCCCTGCATTTTTGTTGAAAAAATGAAAAGTTCATGTTCATGATGCCTCTCTTTGCTCGTTCTTTTTGATAACACCCAACAAAAGTCCCATTTAATGATTAATAAAAATCTATGAAAATTAGTTAAATCATGCATCTTTTAGAATTAAAGGTAGACTGTATCTCTTCATGTTCTCTGTTTATATTATCCATCATTCAAGTAGCTCAAAAACTATACAGGATCAATTTGGGGAGGAGGTTCAGGTTAGTTTTTGTGGCTGTGAATCATATTGGGAGGCAGTTTTTCTCAATTTAATTTTTTTTTTTAAACATCCCCTCTCATTTTTGCATGGTGTTTTAAAAATATCAGACTCAAAGTCCAAGTTTTTTTTTAAAGAAAATGCAAACAAATGCCTCAGATATATGAAACAGAACCTGAGAAATAAACTTTTATTCTATTCATACTTTCCTACATTACCCATAATGCAACTCAACCCAGTTTAAGCCTCATTCAGGTGAAATATTATTATTATTATTATCTATTCAGGGTATTGTGCATGTTGTCTGAAAGACAGAGCATCATGAGACTTCTGATCACTCTCTTGATCTTAAACTTTATAAAGTAAATTAAATCCACACTACAATCTATTGCAGATGCTGAACGTTGCCATCTAAAATGTAATTGTGCAAAAATTGCAGTGATGTCACAGACACAGTCAAAGCCATTGAAATGAAAATAGGTTTGAACAGAGAGGTTATGCTGCACCCTTCATCTCCCCAGACCATCAGAGGGCTCCAGACAGACATCGCTCCAACAGGTCCATTTTTCTACAGTACTGGTTTTTGTGTTTGGCCATAGTGGTTGGACACTTTCAACCCTCACCTTCACATTAATTTACTTAAAAGTCTGGTGAGTTTAATGTGAACACCCAGTTTAGATTTAGCATAATGACCTGCCTCTATTCTGTGTTCAGACAGACTCTGGTGTTTACTGTCAGAACATTAGTGTGTTTGTTATTTAAAATCTAGAAACGTATCAATGTGCTCCAGTTCTTTCTTAAAAAGCCAAAAACATCCTCCTTTTTTCTTCTTTAAGACTTCAGCACCCACTTTTACTTTTTCAACAGAACAAATTGTGTTTCAAATCACAATAGATTTAGTTTTCTATAAAATATCCAGTTAAAAGTTATATTTATAAATGTTTTGCATTTGTGTTTGGGAGGCAGGAAGTGGAGCTACCATGTTTAGACACATTCTTCTTGAATATGACATAGATGTTGAACTTGAATAAAGTTTTTTTTAAAAAGTTCAACTTGTCAGCCAACATGCTCATTTAGGAAAACCAAAAGTTCGAAGCTAATATTTATGTTTATATAACAGAAACAAAATAACTTAAAGCATGTTTGTCAAACTATGCAACTTCTTGCTACATGAAAAGTAAAAAAATAAAAAATAAAAATCCAGCTGATTTTAATTTGAGTTCAAATGCTGAGGAGCAAAACCTCCATCTAATAATGTTTTAATGTTATAGAAACTTTAAGAAGAGATAACAAACATTGGTCACACGTTTTATAATAATTGAAAATCAAATCTTTTTTATTTGCTTTTTCAAAGAAGAAAAAAAGAGTTGTAAGCTGAACAAACCATTTTCACACATCTCCATATCACAGTTTTTTTTTTTTTTTGTCTGCTTGAGGTTTTTGAACAGACTGTGGTTTATTTTAAATATTCTGAGTCATAATTTTAGTATGCATCACCCACAGTGTGAACAGATGTGGTGTTCATGCAGTTAGAGGTTTAATGAATAACAACACAAACTGATGATAAGTATCTGCACAGATGATGACTTTAAATACAGCATTTTCATCAAGAAGATTGGAGGGAAATAAATGATTTCAATAATTAGGATTCAAGCTCTTTTGCAGCAGTTTGTATAATTATAGCTTGTGTGCATCTGGACACACAAGGTGCATGAGGAATCTTTGTTTCAGCTGCAATCAGAAGAAAATAAAACAAAAGCCCTCATCTGGTCTCTGCAGATGTCACAGGAAAGGCACTCAGTCTGCAGAATCCTCCCTGTTTCTGTCTGTACTGATGATATTAGATGGCATAAATCTTGAGCTCCAAGCATTTAAGAACTTTCCAAAGAGTTTCATATTTTTGCACAAGATGAAAAATGCAAAAGTCTGCAGTTTGCAAAGAACAGTGGATGTTTCTGAGTGTCAAGGGGAAAAGAAATACATCACTCTGAATGAGATTGTATAGTATTTTTTTAGTTGTGTGTCATTGTGCTGCTCTGTAGAATTCATCTTATTTAAGCAGAAATGTTCATATTTTATGATAAAGCACTATTACTCACTAATATCTACAGGTCTCAGTTTTAAATATTAAAAAAGAAGAGCAATGAGACATCATAAAAATAACAATGAGTTTCGACACTTTAGAGAATAGTTTCCATCAGCGAAACCACAAAAACAGAAAACCACAAACACCCCAAACTCAAAGAAACAACTGACAGCTGCTGCTGAGTTGATCTAATAACAATCAGCTCAGAACAGTGGGACACACACCATGTGCATCTCTCGTTTCTTGACCATTAGCCTCCATCGTCCTTGTAAATGGTTTTGATGATGCAACTTTTCATAGCTCTTCTTTAGACGTTCAATGCTTTTCTCTCATTTTCAGATCATTTCCAGCCATTTTTGGTGGCTCACTTGCCACTGAGCTGCAGTCACCTTAAAGTGCCTTAAAGGCACACTATGTAACTTTTCACAACTTTTTCACAACTTCACAACATAGTCACAACTTTTTTATAATAATTATCGTACTTGTAGGATAATTTAGCGCTCTGTGCGATCAATAATTCCATTCTGTAAAGCGTCTTTGAGTGACCTGAAAAGCGCTATATAAAACTGATGCATTATTATTATTATTATTATTAATACAATGATTTGAGCCCTTTGTTGTATGGGATCTTTGTAAGTTATGCTTGTTTTAATCATTGTGTTAGATTCTTTAAAGCTAAAACTACTTTAAAGACTATAATTTAGCACAGTGTTTGATACAATGATATTAAAGTTGTGGGTCATCAGGCATGTCAGGCTGTAACTTAGTAGTGTATGATAATCTTTCTTAAAATCTGATAATTTTAAGATCCTGGTACGATACTTTAACATTTCCAATCTGGCAACACTGGTCTCCAGTCTGGTGCCCCTGAAGTCTCACAAAGTCAAGTATCTCAACAGGGTTAGGCTAACCCAGGGGTGCCAAACTCATTATGGTTCAGGGGCCACATGCAGACAAATTAGATGTCAAGTGGGCCGGACCAGTACAACCCTAAAATAATTACCTATAAATAACAAGTGCATGTTTTTCCCCATGTTTTCGTGCAAGAAAAATTACAAGTACATTTGAAAATCTTCACATTTATTCAAAAACTCTTTTACAAAACACAAGAAAAACAAATATTTCTTAAAGTGCCTGTGACTCCATATTTAAATCACTTTATATTAAACAGGTGTAATCTTTGATGCCTCTAGATTAGCGTTGCACCATTATAACTCAAAATACGCTGTAATTATTTCCTAACGAGCAACTCAGAGATCAGAAGAAAGCGCCGCCTTCCGGTTCTGCTGGGTTTCTCCTTATTTGGCAGCCTGACACTTCTGCTGCAGCAGGGGGCAGTGGCGTCGCGTGAAAGAGAAACGAAAGTGAAACTAAACACTACACGGTCTATGGGCAATGGCGGCGGCACTGCCTCGCTCCAGTTGTCGTGAACGTGCATGTGGGAGGAGAATTTACCATATAAGCAAGTCCGGATCACTATGACCTCATAGCGGGCTGGAGTGAAAAAAACTGTTTGAAACCTGGGTCTGAAATCTGGAAGAGCTTCTCACTGGCTGTACTAGGAGACAGATGGACGCCGTTTTTTGCTCTTTCTGGCAGGTTTAAGGTGAGAACTCAACGTTGCAACATGATAGATAAGTCAGAAAACACGGAAAACGATGTCATGGGCACTTTAAGACAACTGTGCAGAAGTACACGAAACTTTTATTGTCTTAAAATATTAATAATAAAAGATTTCCAACATGTGGAAACACCTGGATGAGAGAATCATTTTTTGCAGTGTTCAGACTGACCCACGGTCTGGTCTGGAGACTTCTGCCTCGTTTTCAGTGAGGGTCTCTATTGTTTATTGACCAGTGTGGGCTTGGTACTGGTTTATCTTTTCAAATAGGGTTAGGGTCTGGGTTTGAGGAACTCAGTGTTTCATCTAAAACTGTATAAAACCAGTAAATCCAGGTGATGCTGACTGGACTCCATCAGTTTCACCATGGTTTCATTTAGACCAGGTCTGAGGGAAAACCCAGATCTGGATCCAAACCCATTCAGGTCTTTGTTCCTCAGTGGCAGGACGGTGATCTGTGCGCCCAGCTGACGTCCAGTTCTCTAGTTAAAATTATCAGCTTCAGCTCAGCGATGCTGTAGCTGGCGTGCGTGTCGAGTGTTGAGCCAGTAACGAACCAAAGGCACGGACCAGGACGCACAGAGCGCAAACGCTCCAGTTTGGGAACTGATCTCTGTGCGTAACGTGATCGGAAGCCCTGGCCTCACGCTGTGACTAGATGTATTCATCACTGGCCAAGTTGACAGGCACAGCGCGCAGGACGGCAAGTTCTGTGGCGCGCTGCAGCTTTTCAGCTTGGCTCAGCTGTCATCCAACAAACGCGCTTTGGATGCGACCTGCTGTTTCCACTGGCTGGAATAAACCTATAAGGCTAGAGACGTGCAGTTTCACCGCCGATCCTTTTCGGTTTTTGTGGTGAAAGGACGGAGTGGAGGGCTGAGTTTTACGGTGACCGCGTAGACAGGTGAAGCGAGGTCGGGCTGGATCCTCCGAAGGAGGACCTTGGCACGGGCTGCGTGCGTCAAAGGTCTGATTTGAGCATCTGGACAGCAGGAAATTATGCTGACAAGAGCTCAGCCTTGCTTCAAACGCAAGTTGAGTTAATTGCGTTATTTTTTTTAATGTGCATCATAATTAAGGCGTTAAAGTCCCAGCCCTAATTTGTTTATTTTCAAAACTCATCCAGCGGGCCGGATTGAACCCCTTAGCGGGCCGGATTTGGCCCGCGGGCCGTATGAATGACACCCCTGGGCTAACCCAATAAGCTAGTGTGTGTCACACTGTTCTGTGCTGATTGTTGATTAGATCAACTCAGCAGCTGTTATGCTAGCACCGGAGTGGTTTAAAACGGACACTGGGGGTGCTAAAAACAAGCCAAAACTGCATAGTATGCTTTTAACTAAAAATGTCTGTGTCAGTTTTTTTTTTTTTTGGGGGGGGGGGGTGTTAATTAATTTAGAATAAAATATTTTTCAGATCCAGTTAAGCTGCTGTAAGCAAAATGTAACTTCTGCACCAAGAAAAAATCTATAAAAATTATATTTTGCATTTTTAATTCATTTGGGGCAATAAGGGTTACAATATAAGGTAATAATAGCATATGATATTATTGTTTAACATTCAAGTTAAATGATGCTTTTTAGAATTTTTGGTCTAATAGGGATTTTATGATTTAGGTTCAGTGTATGCTTAAATAAGTTATTATAAGGATTAAAATGCACAAGATATTGAAGCAACGCAGCACAAAAATCAGTAAAGAAGAAAAAGAGATAGCCACACGAGGTAATAATAATAATAATAATGATGCATCAGTTTTATATAGCGCTTTTCTATGTCACTCAAAGACGCTTTACAGAGTTGCATTATTCATTCACACAGTCATTCTCACCGGTGGTGGTAAACTACGACAGACGTCTGTAGCCACAGCTGCCCTGGGGCAGACTGACAGAAGCGAGGCTGCCATTCTGCGCCATCGGCCCTTCTGACCACCACCAACATTCACACAGGCAAGTTGGGTGAAGTGTCTTGCCCAAGGACACAACGACAATCTAACCCAGCCAGAGCTGGGGATCAAACCGGTGACACTCCGGTTACCAGACCGGCCACTCTCCCAACTGAGCTAGTGCCGCCCGAGGTAGTTGAACACGTCATAAAACAAGTTCTAAAGGTTATAAAAGATGAAGTCAGTAACTGCAACGTCATCATCACCTTCTTCTTCTCTCATGTAAAAAGTGATGTTCACTTCCTTCTGACTATATGAATCCTTTGGTAGCTTGTATTTTGTCAGTTGAGTCAGACTTGGGTCTGAAAGACTGATCGGAGGTTGTTTCTGTTAAAACCCTCGGTTAAAATGACCACTTTACCATGAAGAGGAGGTGAGGATGACTCAAACATGTCCACTCCACATCCCACAAATGTTGAACAGTATCCTAAATGCAGCTCAAGACTCTGCAGGGTTCAAAAACAAAGGTGTGAATTCTCAAGTACGTAGTACATTAATTGATTTTTGACTTTTTTAAACGCAATGGTGTACATGGTGGTGCGATGTATACTGTTTGAGTGGATCAAGGGTATGCCCCCTTCTGTCACACAGTGGTACAGAGAAATATTTAAGGAGTTTCCAATGGAAAGCCTCTCTGCCATGTCACAAGGTAACTGTGATGCCTTATATGGGAAATGACAACCTTTGCTTGATTACCTGCCTCGTGTATGGGGTTCCATTTGTGCCAAAAATATGAAAATATATCCCTTGTCTATGTCTTTTGTCCACTGGATATATTTTCATATTTTTGGCACAAGTGGAACCCCATACAGATTCATAGACAAACTGTTAGCCAGGTTAGCAATTTAGATGGGCAACGTAGCAGAGAATAGTAGTGACCGCAGTAGTACTTTGGACAGTCACATAGTCATAGACAGTAGTCAGGTAGACATTTCCAGTGGACAAAATACATAGACAAGGGATATATTTGCATATTTTTTGCACAAATAGAACCCCATACACATGAGCTTGCTGAGCTATTGCATAAAGGGGGATCACGCTTTGTTTTTAAGCACTACTAATTCTGTAGATGTGCTTCCTTCTTTCCCTTTGACTTATATCTAATGAACCCATCTATACCTTTTTTCTGTATTGGATTTGGCTGTGCTGAACGGTTGTTGCTTGTGTTGTTTAAAATAAAAATAAATGCGATGGTGAAACCGGTTCTCCTCTGCGTTGTGTTGGTTAGTGTCTTTAATAATTTTCTGTGACACAGTGCAACGTTTTTCTCAGGTTATTCCAGCAGGACACTGATGGAAACAAATACACCATGTTATGGACGCTCAAAACTCTACACAAAAGTACACAAAAAACCCATAAATTAACTCAAATATTCACATTACATGATGAATATATATTTAAAAGAAACAATAGTAACAAAAATGCATGTATTAAATCTATAAATAAACAGGATGGTTAAGGATGAAAAATTAACCGCACCCACCTTCATCATGAGAGGGGAGGGATCAAGGGGTGTAGACCATTTAAACAAAAAACCACAGAAGAACAAATATAACAGAGGGGCTCCAAAACTTAAAGTGACACGCTTACAAAAATAAATCAGTCAGGTATAAAACTCTCAACTGAACACATTTCAGGTCATTATAACTAAATATAACCCAGTTACAATGGCTGATTAAAATGTTTGACCCATTTGTTTGTAAATTGAGAAAAGTTTAAATGTTATGGTTTAAACTTTTGTCTGATTGGTGTCATTGGCTGTTTTTCTTTCATCTGAAAAATGATTCATCATGGATGGGTCAAACATTTACACCCCCATCATGTGTGGAAGCAAAAGAGAAATAAGGAGTTCTCATTCAAAATACATTTTGATTTATTTAATATTGCAATTTGGGTTTGTTATTCATGAGTTGTTAATATTTTTCTGTAGTTTCAGTTTTCTAATTAGACAGTTTTCATAGTAATTAAAGTGTTTTGCCATTAAAAAAAGTTTCAAAGTCTTTATTTGGATCATCGTGTTTATAAAATTCTTCCCAGGTTTCCTGTCTTCCTTTAAAACCTGATAATCAGAAAACTTTGATTTTTAAAACTTGAAGCATTTGTTGGCTAATTTTAACAATCATTTACTTATATTCTACAATTATTTTGCAGTTATATACCGGTAATAATACAACTGTAATAAAACTAATTTAAAATGTGTGCTTGCCAATGTTAGTACTTAACTTTTCCACTAGAGGGCAGAAAACCTGTATGAGATTCAATAAAGCAGCTTTTTGAGCAAAATACAAATCTTGTTAAAAAGACAGAGCTACTAGAAAGTGATGTGTTCAGTTATATATCAAGTCAGTTTGTACTCTTTAACTTTTGCATAATTTCTTGTGTTTTTCAAGTTTTCTGTGATGGAAAATACTGAAAGATGGTCACAAACATCATTAATGTGTTATCAACTTTAAACTAGAGGTGGGCATAGATTAATTTTTTAAATCTAGATTAATCTAGATTAATTTTGAAATTAATCTAGATTAATCTAGATTAATTTTGAAATTAATCTAGATTAATCTAGATTAAAATGGCTCATTTGAATTGTGCCAAAGGGTTCATAATACCGGTATGTGTGTTCATGAGGCTGAAGAGTCGTGATACTTCAAGTCTAGAGTTTAAGGTTAGTAACAGCTGACCCACTGTTTGGATCAGCTGTTACTAACCTAACAAGAAATACTAAACCTGTCAGAACTTTCCTCAGAAACCCAGACCTGAGTCACAAACAAGAACCACCAGATCAGATGAGCTCTGAGCTCATTTTAACAACCTCTGATGGTTGATCAAGTTATCAGGATGAAACATTTTAACACTAAAACACATTGATCTGTAATCAGAGGTCTGTCTCCTTTAACTTTACAGCTGTTTTCTGAGGCTCACTCTGTTTTAGTAGTTTTACTGTAGAAACCTTCTCATCTCCTGACAGTAAAGGATTACACTTAGTTTACAGGTCACCTGATTAAAGCATCAACTCTCTTTTTTACATTAAATAACTTCAAACTGATTTTTTTTAGCTGTCAAAAAATGATTGTAGCATCCAGTTTATCTGTAATGGATTAAATCTGCCTTAAAATGACTTCATTTCTCTACTGTTTATTTCACATTATCCCATAGGGCTGTTTCATCATGTTTTTGTTAAATAAAACCAATTTAGGGGATTTAAACATTAACGAGTCTGAAAACTAAAGACAACCCTCTGATAAAGTCACTGACAGATCAATGTGTTTTAGTGTTGATATTGTTTGATTGGTTGAATGTTCAGCTGTCAAGTTATGCTGAGAAACGCAGCACGCGCTGCCACATTCACTTTAAGGAGAGGCGCGTGCACAGCTGAGGCTGTCGGCCCAAATAACACGTCGGTTCACCAGGAAACACCTGGAACCAGACAGACAGTCCAGACCTGGTTGATGACTTGGTCAAAGTTCTGCGGGAACTCTACCAAGTTGTTGCCGCGGGTTTGTGACTCGGTCAGCGCTCTGCTGCGTCTCCTCCAACCTGGATCAAGTCCGAACCACACGGTCCGGTTCAGGAGGAGGGGGCGTATGCCGAGGTTGGCACGGGCGCGCGGCTCCCGGACACGCCTCTTTCACCTCCTTGGGTCCAGGTGAAAATCCTGGACCGGAACCGGCTCCCGGTGAAGGAGACACGCCTCACGTCTCCCGAACGCGCGCTTTACCTGGAGCCGCGGCTCCCAGTCCGGGTGAAGGATCGGGTCGGATCCGGGAGCCGCTCCAGGTGAAGCGAGCGTTCGGGAGACAGGAGCCGCGCCTCCTTCAGCTAGACCGGGGGAGCGGGTCCTGCTGCAGGTCCGGACTCCGGAAAGATCCGGGCCAGGATCGGAGTCTGCCATTTGGTAATGCCTGTACATCTCCTAGACCCAGAGACCCAATTTAGATTAACGGCGTTATTTTTTTTATCGCGCGATAACAGTTTCGCGTTATCGGCCCAGCACTACTTTAAACCCAAAGACAAACGTTACGAGGAGAATCACTCTACAGATACTGAGTTGTATATTTTATTTTGTTTAGTTTTCTTGAGAAAAAATATAGAAAACTTTCAATACTTCCAAAATAATTCTAATCATTAGTCATGCTGTCAAAAGGCTGTTAACACCAAACACAGTCCTTTGCATGAATTTACTGGCAAAACATAAATCCATTTAGATAACACACAGACTATTTTCTTGCCTAAACTCAGCACAAGTGTTTTTAATAATCAGAGAAGAACTGTGACCAGAAATCAACTCATCATTTCCTCTCACAGGTCGCTGACTGGAACAGGGTGCTGGCTGTGGGTGGGGGGTTGTAGCTGGCTGGTGGGCTCCACTTTGACACCCCACCCCCCCATTTTTTCCCCTCCCAAACTGTCATAAAAGCTCTCAGCCCAATCATTAATATCACTCCTCAGAGAAGACTGCTCAGGGTGAGAGATGGAAACCTCCTCAGTCCTCCTCCTGTGCGTCTTGGTCACATGTTCAGGTGATGCTGCAGCCTTCCTTCATCACTCTGTTTTTATGACCTGAATATTTGCATCATTTTACTGGTTTCTGTTACAGTCTGGACGGTCCAGGGGAGAAGCTTTAAGGTCAGAATCGATGACGAGGAGCAGGTGGAAGTCTCTGGGGAGGCACAGGTGATGTTAGAAGACCATGAAACTTTGAGATAAAAAGCACGCTGGACTGGCAGAAATTGACATTTTTGCACCTGATTCCCAATCTTATGTTGAATGATAAGACTTATTTTAATTTGTGTGAAAATACATAATGAGTTTGCATCCTTTGATTTTAGTTTCCAGGAATTTGTTGGGGATGCAAGTGGGCTTTGAAGAAAGTGAAGAACATAATTGGATCAAACAACACTGCTGAGGTAATTTTGAAAAAAAAAAAAAATGTTTTAAGCCAATGTTAATTATGGCAGAGCAAGCAGTACTGTCTTTGTTTGGGTTATTTTGCAGAGTGTGGTGATAAAATTGAAGGCTGTCTGTGATGAACTGGGACTCCTGAAAGAAAAATGTCACAAGTTTGTGAATTCTCACCTCGGGGTTCTGGTGGAGGAGCTGACCACCACTGATGATGTGAAGACGATCTGCGTGAACACAGGAGCGTGCAGGTGGGTTATAGCAGCTCTCCAAAAGCAGCATATTAGCTCAGGTTCATATCTGTCTGATTAAATGCACACTCATCACAGGATCTTGACTCATCAAGAAGTCAATAACATGAAATTATTTTATAATTTTCACTTTTTTTGACTTTTAGGTCAAAGGAGGAGTTGGGTTTGCATTTTGATCCAAACGAAGAAGAAATGTTGGGTGACTTTGAGATTAAGGAGCTCCCCTGGCGTCTGCAGTAACCATAAAGAAAAGATCAACTTTCTTTTGCCTTGTTTTTATTTCTAGTGCGCTGAATATCTTTGAATAAACTTCACACAGCAATCACTGATGTTGAAAGTCTCTTTTTTGCATAAATCTGAAAAAACAAAAATGACATGGATTTATAAAGATAATAAATGATAAAAATAACAAAATATTAATATTTAAAGTAGGGCTGTCAAAATTAGCGTGTTATTGATACGTTAATGCAAAGCCCCCTATAACAGCGTTATTTTTTTTAATGCACGATTAACGCGCAGGCTTCCGTAGTTTTGATTTGCGGACATATGAACACACAGGTCTAGAGACACATGCAGCTGCTGCAGAGAGCCCTCCTCCCCGTCGGAGAAACTGTAAAGTTTTCAGCGGAGACGCCACAGTCCTACATCCTGTAAACTTTCAACAGCATCGCCAGTGGTGGACTGGCAACCGGGAGATCTCCTGGTCTCCTCGCCGCTAAACCTGACCCGCTCCGTGATCATATACCGACGATCAGGACGTTTCTAAATAAACATTCCGTCATAACTGATCAAACGTCTGTCCTCCTAAAAACTGCAAAAACGCAGCAAAGCTTAGTCACAAAGACACCCTCTCCTCTCTGTGGGTCAGATCTGACAGCGCTGCAGACCTGACCCCCATACTATTTGGCCCTTTTGGCTTTCCATACCTTCCTTCCCCCTCACCGGCCCGCACGCGTCTCAGAAGAGAGCAGAAAAGGAGAGACCTAAAAAGAACTAACAACCAATTTCATAAAGCTAAAGTTTCAAGTTGTAACAAAGGATATTGCAATGTTAGGATATGGTCAACTACATACAAAAATAAATGATATTAATAATGAAATCCTTGTTTTATATTACTTTATTTAACCAGGTAAATTTATTTGAGATTAAGAACATTTGTGGAGCATTCTGAAAAGCTTTAGGTTTTGCAAATGACACTAGTAGTCTGTCAGAAAAAGTCCAGCTTTAGACATTTTGGGGTTTAACAGGATGATGAAAAGGTCCTAGATGTGATGTGATGAGTAGAATTAATTCTACAGGAGAGAAATAATTTGATATGAAGGCTGATTCAACCTGTCAGAGTCAGGATGGATGCTACATCTGATTTCTGATCACATCTTAGCAAGTGAAGTAACTGGTAAACAGCCTGTATTTAAATTAAAAGAATATTTGAAACAGGGCCGGATCTAGCCAGCCCCACTAAGGGGGCCAGGTAGAATATCAGGGGGGGCGAGGATGGACATGGTCATCACATCCCCCCAATCCCTTAAATGCATCGAAAACTACACCATCATCATATCAGTTCCTCTATCCATATATTTATTTTCATATTTGATCCATACCCTCTGCATTTACCCGGGCTTGGGACCGGCTCAAGTAGGACACTGGCTTATGCCCTGTTGAGGCTGCATTGATTGGTTTTTTTTTTTTTTTTTTTTTTTTTTAAATAATAAAATAAT
>SSNR01000028.1:3873158-3907571 GCA_006937965.1 Callopanchax toddi | reverse complement strand
GTTTTTTTTTTTTTTTTTTTTTTTTTTAAATAATAAAATAATAATAATACATTTTATTTTTGGCGCCTTTCTGACACTCAAGGTCACCGTACAATAGGAAATCACAATAAACACAATAAAAGTAACAAGTTAAAACACAATAGCATAAAAACACATAAAAACACAATAAAACACAGTCAAATGATCAAGTTAACAAACAACAGTATAAAAGCACACAGTAAATGTATTGTCCAATCTTATCGAAAATTCGGATTTCAGTGAACTAATTGATGCCAGGATTTCGTTTGCTTTATCTTCATTTATTACACCTGGTGCACCACTCTCACTCACTGCCATGTCCTCGCTAACTTTCGATGTTTCTCTGCAGATCTGTCAATTTAGGTTGATTTGGTGTCGGCTTTATAGCTTTATCTGTCTTGCGGGGTTTAGCCATAATAAAGAAGTCCAACCTTAGTTAATCTTGTCCAGATGGAGCAATTTTCTGAGTTTTTGAAGAAATTGGTGAAGGAGCGGTAGAATGCATGTCTACTCACATGGCAGCCATAACTTTGGCTCATGTTTTTGCTAACAGACCTCTATCTGACTGCAGAACTCTGTCTTCATTTGGTCGTATAAATAACACAAAACCGGGGACTTACTTCTGAAATGGATTTCTGACTTCATTTAGCTGACATTTTTGTAAAAAGCGACCTACATCTTACATACACCTATAGGGCATGTTGTGATATGTGGGGGAGACCGGAGCACCCGGAGAAAACCCACGCATGCATGGGGAACACATGTTAACTCTACACAAAAAGGACGCAGCCAGGATTTGAATCTGCAACCTTCTTGTTGTGAGACAAAAGAGCTAACAAGTGCACCACCATGCAGCCCTTTCTTTTTAGGACGGTCTTGTACCTCTTTTGATTCAGAGATGTTTCTGTCAGATTCCACTATTTCAAATGCGTTTTTGTTAGGAGGACATCGAAGCTGTTGTGTGTATCAAACTCAGACAGCAGCTGAGAAAAGGTGAGGTGCTGAAGTGACTCCTGATCTGAAGAAGTTTGAAATTCTTCAACATCACATTTGATGTGACGTTTCTTCTTCTTCGTTTTGCGGGAAAGTTTTTTACATGGAACTTTGTCTTCCTCTGATTCCAAGACAATCAGAGTTTCCATGATGACTTTGGACAGTTTCAGACTCTACAGATGTTTGTAGTTCTGAAACAACAATGTCCTCTAGACCAGGTTGACTTTGGACAGTTTCAGACTCTACAGATGTTTGTAGTTCTGAAACAACATTGTCCTCCAGAGCAGGTTGACTTTGAAAAGGTTGAGAATCCAAAACAACTTCTGGTTCAGAATTAAGGTTTTGTTCTGTCACATCGTCTTGATGAACGACTTCTTGAATTGATTCCGGTTCTTCTGACTGTCTCTTTCTCCTTCTGGAGGTCTTTTTAGGACGGTTTTGTTCCTTATTCAATTCAGAGAAGATTCCTTCAGCTTCCATGATGTCATATGCCATGTCTGTTAGGAGGACATCGAAGCTGTTGTGTGTATCAAACTCAGACAGCAGCTGAGAAAAGGTGAGGTGCTGAAGTGACTCCTGATTTGAGTTAGTTTGAAATTCTTCAACATCACATTTGATGTGACGTTTCTTCTTCTTCATTTTGCGAGAAAGTTTTTTACATGGAACTTTGTCTTCCTCTGATTCCAAGACAATCAGAGTTTCCATGATTTCATTCGTTTCCTCTGTGACTTGTGTTGTCAGAGCTGAAACATCATTATCCTCAACAGTGATTGGACTTTGGACAGTTTCAGACTCTACAGATGTTTGTAGTTCTGAAACAACATTGTCCTCTACAGCAGGTTGACTTTGGACAGTTTCAGACTCTACAGATGTTTGTAGTTCTGAAACAACATTGTCCTCTACAGCAGGTTGACTTTGGACAGTTTCAGACTCTACAGATGTTTGTAGTTCTGAAACAACATTGTCCTCTACACCAGGTTGACTTTGGACAGGTTGAGAATCCAAAACAACTTCTGGTTCAGAATTAAGGTTTTGTTCTGTCACATCGTCTTGATGAACGGCTTCTTGGATTGATTCCGGTTCTTCTGACTGTCTCTTTCTCCTTCTGGAGGACTTTTTAGGACGGTTTTGTTCCTTATTTGATTCAGAGAAGATTCCTTCAGCTTCCATGATGTCATACGCCATGTCTGTTAGGAGGACATCGAAGCTGTTGTGTGTATCAAACTCAGACAGCAGCTGAGAAAAGGTGAGGTGCTGAAGTGACTCCTGATTGGAGGGAGTTTGAAATTCTTCAACATCACATTTGATGTGACGTTTCTTCTTCTTCATTTTGCGAGAAAGTTTTTTACATGGAACTTTGTCTTCCTCTGATTCCAAGACAATCAGAGTTTCCATGATTTCATTCGTTTCCTCTGTGACTTGTGTTGTCAGAGCTGAAACATCATTATCCTCAACAGTGATTGGACTTTGGACAGTTTCAGACTCTACAGATGTTTGTAGTTCTGAAACAACATTGTCCTCTACAGCAGGTTGACTTTGGACAGTTTCAGACTCTACAGATGTTTGTAGTTCTGAAACAACATTGTCCTCTAGACCAGGTTGACTTTGGACAGGTTGAGAATCCAAAACAACTTCTGGTTCAGAATTAAGGTTTTGTGCTGTCACATCGTCTTGATGAACGGCTTCTTGAATTGATTCCGGTTCTTCTGACTGTCTCTTTCTCCTTCTGGAGGACTTTTTAGGACGGTTTTGTTCCTTATTCGATTCAGAGAAGATTCCTTCAGATTCCATGATGTCATACGCCATGTCTGTTAGGAGGACATCGAAGCTGTTGTGTGTATCAAACTCAGACAGCAGCTGAGAAAAGGTGAGGTGCTGAAGTGACTCCTGATTGGAGGGAGTTTGAAATTCTTCAACATCACATTTGATGTGACGTTTCTTCTTCTTCATTTTGCGAGAAAGTTTTTTACATGGAACTTTGTCTTCCTCTGATTCCAAGACAATCAGAGTTTCCATGATTTCATTCGTTTCCTCTGTGACTTGTGTTGTCAGAGCTGAAACATCATTATCCTCAACAGTGATTGGACTTTGGACAGTTTCAGACTCTACAGATGTTTGTAGTTCTGAAACAACATTGTCCTCTAGACCAGGTTGACATTGGACAGTTTCAGACTCTTCAGATGTTTGTGGTCCTGAAACAACATTGTCCTCTGGAGCAGGTTGACTTTGGACAGGTTGAGAATCCAAAACAACTTCTGGTTCAGAATTAAGGTTTTGTTCTGTCACATCGTCTTGATGAACGACTTCTTGAATTGATTCCGGTTCTTCTGACTGTCTCTTTCTCCTTCTGGAGGTCTTTTTAGGACGGTTTTGTTCCTTATTCAATTCAGAGAAGATTCCTTCAGCTTCCATGATGTCATATGCCATGTCTGTTAGGAGGACATCGAAGCTGTTGTGTGTATCAAACTCAGACAGCAGCTGAGAAAAGGTGAGGTGCTGAAGTGACTCCTGGTTTGAGTTAGTTTGAAATTCTTCAACATCACATTTGATGTGACGTTTCTTCTTCTTCATTTTGCGAGAAAGTTTTTTACATGGAACTTTGTCTTCCTCTGATTCCAAGACAATCAGAGTTTCCATGATTTCATTCGTTTCCTCTGTGACTTGTGTTGTCAGAGCTGAAACATCATTATCCTCAACAGTGATTGGACTTTGGACAGTTTCAGAATCTACAGATGTTTGTAGTTCTGAAACAACGTTGTCCTCTACAGCAGGTTGACTTTGGACAGGTTGAGAATCCAAAATAACTTCTGGTTCAGAATTAAGGTTTCGGTCTGTCACGTCGTCTTGATGAACGGCTTCTTGAATTGATTCCGGTTCTTCTGACTGTCTCTTTCTCCTTCTGGAGGACTTTTTAGGACGGTTTTGTTCCTTATTTGATTCAGAGAAGATTCCTTCAGATTCCATGATGTCGTATGCCATGTCTGTTAGGAGGACATCGAAGCTGTTGTGTGTATCAAACTCAGACAGCAGCTGAGAAAAGGTGAGGTGCTGAAGTGACTCCTGATTGGAGGGAGTTTGAAATTCTTCAACATCACATTTGATGTGACGTTTCTTCTTCTTCATTTTGCGAGAAAGTTTTTTACATGGAACTTTGTCTTCCTCTGATTCCAAGACAATCAGAGTTTCCATGATTTCATTCGTTTCCTCTGTGACTTGTGTTGTCAGAGCTGAAACATCATTATCCTCAACAGTGATTGGACTTTGGACAGTTTCAGACTCTACAGATGTTTGTAGTTCTGAAACAACATTGTCCTCTACAGCAGGTTGACTTTGGACAGTTTCAGACTCTACAGATGTTTGTAGTTCTGAAACAACATTGTCCTCTAGACCAGGTTGACTTTGGACAGGTTGAGAATCCAAAACAACTTCTGGTTCAGAATTAAGGTTTTGTGCTGTCACATCGTCTTGATGAACGGCTTCTTGAATTGATTCCGGTTCTTCTGACTGTCTCTTTCTCCTTCTGGAGGTCTTTTTAGGACGGTTTTGTTCCTTATTCGATTCAGAGAAGATTCCTTCAGATTCCATGATGTCATACGCCATGTCGGTTAGGAGAACATCGAAGCTGTTGTGTGTATCAAACTCAGACAGCAGCTGAGAAAAGGTGAGGTGCTGAAGTGACTCCTGATTTGAGTTAGTTTGAAATTCTTCAGCATCACATTTGATGTGACGTTTCTTCTTCATTTTGCGAGAAAGTTTTTTACATGGAACTTTGTCTTCCTCTGATTCCAAGACAATCAGAGTTTCCATGATTTCATTCGTTTCCTCTGTGACTTGTGTTGTCAGAGCTGAAACATCATTATCCTCAACAGTGATTGGACTTTGGACAGTTTCAGACTCTACAGATGTTTGTAGTTCTGAAACAACATTGTCCTCTAGACCAGGTTGACTTTGGACAGTTTCAGACTCTACAGATGTTTGTAGTTCTGAAACAACATTGTCCTCTGGAGCAGGTTGACTTTGGACAGTTTCAGACTCTACAGATGTTTGTAGTTCTGAAACAACATTGTCCTCTACACCAGGTTGACTTTGAACAGGTTGAGATTCCAAAACAACTTCTGGTTCAGAATTAAGGTTTTGTTCAGTCACATCGTCTTGATGAACGACTTCTTGGATTGATTCCGGTTCTTCTGACTGTCTCTTTCTCCTTCTGGAGGACTTTTTAGGACGGTTTTGTTCCTTATTTGATTCAGAGAAGATTCCTTCAGATTCCATGATGTCGTATGCCATGTCTGTTAGGAGGACATCGAAGCTGTTGTGTGTATCAAACTCAGACAGCAGCTGAGAAAAGGTGAGGTGCTGAAGTGACTCCTGATTGGAGGGAGTTTGAAATTCTTCAACATCACATTTGATGTGACGTTTCTTCTTCTTCATTTTGCGAGAAAGTTTTTTACATGGAACTTTGTCTTCCTCTGATTCCAAGACAATCAGAGTTTCCATGATTTCATTCGTTTCCTCTGTGACTTGTGTTGTCAGAGCTGAAACATCATTATCCTCAACAGTGATTGGACTTTGGACAGTTTCAGACTCTACAGATGTTTGTAGTTCTGAAACAACATTGTCCTCTACAGCAGGTTGACTTTGGACAGTTTCAGACTCTACAGATGTTTGTAGTTCTGAAACAACAATGTCCTCTAGACCAGGTTGACTTTGGACAGTTTCAGACTCTACAGATGTTTGTAGTTCTGAAACAACAATGTCCTCTAGACCAGGTTGACTTTGGACAGTTTCAGACTCTACAGATGTTTGTAGTTCTGAAACAACATTGTCCTCTACACCAGGTTGACTTTGGACAGGTTGAGAATCCAAAACAACTTCTGGTTCAGAATTAAGGTTTTGTTCTGTCACATCGTCTTGATGAACGGCTTCTTGGATTGATTCCGGTTCTTCTGACTGTCTCTTTCTCCTTCTGGAGGACTTTTTAGGACGGTTTTGTTCCTTATTTGATTCAGAGAAGATTCCTTCAGATTCCATGATGTCATACGCCATGTCTGTTAGGAGGACATCGAAGCTGTTGTGTGTATCAAACTCAGACAGCAGCTGAGAAAAGGTGAGGTGCTGAAGTGACTCCTGATTTGAGTTAGTTTGAAATTCTTCAGCATCACATTTGATGTGACGTTTCTTCTTCTTCATTTTGCGAGAAAGTTTTTTACATGGAACTTTGTCTTCCTCTGATTCCAAGACAATCAGAGTTTCCATGATTTCATTCGTTTCCTCTGTGACTTGTGTTGTCAGAGCTGAAACATCATTATCCTCAACAGTGATTGGACTTTGGACAGTTTCAGACTCTACAGATGTTTGTGGTCCTGAAACAACATTGTCCTCTGGAGCAGGTTGACTTTGGACAGTTTCAGACTCTACAGATGTTTGTAGTTCTGAAACAACATTGTCCTCTACACCAGGTTGACTTTGGACAGGTTGAGAATCCAAAACAACTTCTGGTTCAGAATTAAGGTTTTGTTCTGTCACATCGTCTTGATGAACGGCTTCTTGGATTGATTCCGGTTCTTCTGACTGTCTCTTTCTCCTTCTGGAGGACTTTTTAGGACGGTTTTGTTCCTTATTTGATTCAGAGAAGATTCCTTCAGCTTCCATGATGTCGTATGCCATGTCGGTTAGGAGGACATCGAAGCTGTTGTGTGTATCAAACTCAGACAGCAGCTGAGAAAAGGTGAGGTGCTGAAGTGACTCCTGATTTGAGTTAGTTTGAAATTCTTCAGCATCACATTTGATGTGACGTTTCTTCTTCTTCATTTTGCGAGAAAGTTTTTTACATGGAACTTTGTCTTCCTCTGATTCCAAGACAATCAGAGTTTCCATGATTTCATTCGTTTCCTCTGTGACTTGTGTTGTCAGAGCTGAAACATCATTATCCTCAACAGTGATTGGACTTTGGAGAGTTTCAGACTCTACAGATGTTTGTAGTTCTGAAACAGCATTGTCCTCTAGACCAGGTTGACTTTGGACAGTTTCAGACTCTTCAGATGTTTGTGGTCCTGAAACAACATTGTCCTCTGGAGCAGGTTGACTTTGGACAGTTTCAGACTCTACAGATGTTTGTAGTTCTGAAACAACATTGTCCTCTGGAGCAGGTTGACTTTGGACAGTTTCAGACTCTACAGATGTTTGTAGTTCTGAAACAACATTGTCCTCTACACCAGGTTGACTTTGGACAGGTTGAGAATCCAAAACAACTTCTGGTTCAGAATTAAGGTTTTGTTCTGTCACATCGTCTTGATGAACGGCTTCTTGGATTGATTCCGGTTCTTCTGACTGTCTCTTTCTCCTTCTGGAGGACTTTTTAGGACGGTTTTGTTCCTTATTTGATTCAGAGAAGATTCCTTCAGCTTCCATGATGTCATATGCCATGTCTGTTAGGAGGACATCGAAGCTGTTGTGTGTATCAAACTCAGACAGCAGCTGAGAAAAGGTGAGGTGCTGAAGTGACTCCTGATTTGAGTTAGTTTGAAATTCTTCAACATCACATTTGATGTGACGTTTCTTCTTCTTCATTTTGCGAGAAAGTTTTTTACATGGAACTTTGTCTTCCTCTGATTCCAAGACAATCAGAGTTTCCATGATTTCATTCGTTTCCTCTGTGACTTGTGTTGTCAGAGCTGAAACATCATTATCCTCAACAGTGATTGGACTTTGGACAGTTTCAGACTCTACAGATGTTTGTAGTTCTGAAACAACATTGTCCTCTAGACCAGGTTGACTTTGGACAGTTTCAGACTCTACAGATGTTTGTAGTTCTGAAACAACATTGTCCTCTAGACCAGGTTGACTTTGGACAGGTTGAGAATCCAAAACAACTTCTGGTTCAGAATTAAGGTTTTGTTCTGTCACATCGTCTTGATGAACGACTTCTTGAATTGATTCCGGTTCTTCTGACTGTCTCTTTCTCCTTCTGGAGGACTTTTTAGGACGGTTTTGTTCCTTATTTGATTCAGAGAAGATTCCTTTAGCTTCCATGATGTCATACGCCATGTCGGTTAGGAGGACATCGAAGCTGTTGTGTGTATCAAACTCAGACAGCAGCTGAGAAAAGGTGAGGTGCTGAAGTGACTCCTGATTGGAGGGAGTTTGAAATTCTTCAGCATCACATTTGATGTGACGTTTCTTCTTCTTCATTTTGCGAGAAAGTTTTTTACATGGAACTTTGTCTTCCTCTGATTCCAAGACAATCAGAGTTTCCATGATTTCATTCGTTTCCTCTGTGACTTGTGTTGTCAGAGCTGAAACATCATTATCCTCAACAGTGATTGGACTTTGGACAGTTTCAGACTCTTCAGATGTTTGTGGTCCTGAAACAACATTGTCCTCTGGAGCAGGTTGACTTTGGACAGTTTCAGACTCTACAGATGTTTGTAGTTCTGAAACAACATTGTCCTCTAGACCAGGTTGACTTTGGACAGTTTCAGACTCTTCAGATGTTTGTAGTTCTGAAACAACATTGTCCTCTAGACCAGGTTGACTTTGGACAGTTTCAGACTCTTCAGATGTTTGTAGTTCTGAAACAACATTGTCCTCTACAGCAGGTTGACTTTGAACAGGTTGAGAATCCAAAACAACTTCTGGTTCAGAATTAAGGTTTTGTTCTGTCACATCGTCTTGATGAACGGCTTCTTGGATTGATTCCGGTTCTTCTGACTGTCTCTTTCTCCTTCTGGAGGACTTTTTAGGACGGTTTTGTTCCTTATTTGATTCAGAGAAGATTCCTTCAGCTTCCATGATGTCATACGCCATGTCTGTTAGGAGGACATCGAAGCTGTTGTGTGTATCAAACTCAGACAGCAGCTGAGAAAAGGTGAGGTGCTGAAGTGACTCCTGATTTGAGGGAGTTTGAAATTCTTCAGCATCACATTTGATGTGACGTTTCTTCTTCTTCATTTTGCGGGAAAGTTTTTTACATGGAACTTTGTCTTCCTCTGATTCCAAGACAATCAGAGTTTCCATGATTTCATTCCTTTCCTCTGTGATTTGTGTTGTCAGAGCTGAAACATCATTATCCTCAACAGTGATTGGACTTTGGACAGTTTCAGACTCTTCAGATGTTTGTGGTTCTGAAACAACATTGTCCTCTAGACCAGGTTGACTTTGGACAGTTTCAGACTCTTCAGATGTTTGTGGTCCTGAAACAACATTGTCCTCTGGAGCAGGTTGACTTTGGACAGTTTCAGACTCTTCAGATGTTTGTGGTTCTGAAACAACATTGTCCTCCAGAGCAGGTTGACTTTGGACAGTTTCAGACTCTACAGATGTTTGTGTTTCTGAAACATTGTCCTCCAGAGCAGGTTGACTTTGGACAGGTTGAGAATCCAAAACAACTTCTGGTTCAGAATTAAGGTTTTGTTCAGTCACATCGTCTTGATGAACGACTTCTTGAATTGATTCCGGTTCTTCTGACTGTCTCTTTCTCCTTCTGGAGGACTTTTTAGGACGGTTTTGTTCCTTATTCGATTCAGAGAAGATTCCTTCAGCTTCCATGATGTCATACGCCATGTCTGTTAGGAGGACATCAAAGCTGTTGTGTGTATCAAACTCAGACAGCAGCTGAGAAAAGGTGAGGTGCTGAAGTGACTCCTGATTGGAGGGAGTTTGAAATTCTTCAGCATCACATTTGATTTGACGTTTCTTCTTCTTCATTTTGCGAGAAAGTTTTGTACATGGAACTTTGTCTTCAGAGATGTTTCCTTCAGATTCCATGATGTCAAAAGCCATGTCCGTTAAAAGAACTTCAAAGGGATTGTGTGTTTCGAACTCCAACAGCAGTTCAGAAACACTGTCCTTTTGAAGTTTCTTTTTCTCCGGTTTGTTTTGGATTTTATCCAGGTCTCCGATTTTTTCGTTCACCATTGTGTTTCTGGATTTAGATGAAGCCATCGGTTTAAGAAATTTGCAGCTTGAATTTTCCAGAGTGCTTGCAAATTGTTTATTTTCCATGTAGTAAAGTATTTCTATACCAAAGTAAGTCAGTGGTTCTCAAAAGGTTAGTTTTGTTTGATCAAATAACGATATCTGTGTCACGAATGCACGAGACGCTAAGATCAAACTGCACTGTTTGACAGTGTGTTCGCAATGGTTTGTATGTAAGGTCATATATAGCAACAATGTTATGACATCAAAGGACAGTTAAGCCCCTCCCATATATAGCAACAATGTTATGACATCAAAGGACAGTTAAGCCCCCTCCCATATATAGCAACAATGTTATGACATCAAAGGACAGTTAAGCCCCTCCCATATAGGCTCCTCCCACAACAGATTGTGGCTTTGCTGTCATGTGATCATAGCCTGCTCTAAGCCCCGCCCCCAAAAACTTGAAAAGTATAAAATATATTTAAACCAGTGGATGGACTCGACCAATAAAATTAATTACAGATTTTGTAATTAATTGCATAAATTTGAATTTTACTAGTACAAGAAAATTTGCCCCCAAAAGCAATTTTTTTATTTAAAATAATTTTAGTGGGGGGGGCAGAATCAATTAATAGTTAAAAAAAACTGCATTTAAATTCAAAACAGTAGAAAAACCAAAAATATCCCTGACTAAAAGATCTAACAGTACAGTACTTTATCATTTTATTAGCAGGTTTATTAATGCCGATCTTAATCAACAGGCTCATTTAACTGGAGTACAAACATTCTTTAATTTAGATGTGTGGTTGTAGTAGTAGTAGTAGTAGTTAGCATTAACGCTAGCTCCACCAGTGAACACACATCAGTAAAACATGAACTAAACACAGAATTATAGTAAATGCAGCTGACAGATAATTAAACCTTCAACTCTACGATTATGAGTGTGTTTTTGCACATTTCTCATTCCCTATTACTTTTATTTTTGTCATACACACTATTGAATTCACTTTAGTTAAACAATAAAAACACACAAAAATAACAGGACAAAAAATTTTAAATACATTGCAGGAGGGGGGCAAAGCCAGTTAGACAAATTTAAAGCCTCCACCAATAAAACTTCAATAATATAAAATTTACAGTCCTTAAAAACAAACAAAAAATAGCAATACAATAATAAAAAGATCATTAAAATGTATGATAAAATAAGCAGAAAATACAATCACATAAAATGCTAACACAAGAATAAAACTGCAGTATATAAAATAAAGTAAAAGTAAATGACAGACTCTGGTCTGCCTTTATTAACAGGGGCAGAAATTATAAGAGTTTTTCTTCTATCTGCTCCCTTTCACTCAAGTTTGTTTTGTGTTTTTTGCTTGTGTATTTTTTGTTTGTTTGTTTTTACTGAATGAAATAAATATAAAAAAACATTTTCTTTAATGGTTTAACAGTTTTTTAAAAGCTTCCACTAATTGCCAAATGATAAAAACTTTTCCAGAGTTGGAACTTTTCCTAGATCAGAACGATGTTTTAGAGAATGACGACGCATTAACCGAATCTATCAGGTAAATAAGACCTGAACCTGAGAGTTAAAGCCAAAGTTGTTCCTCTGAAAACAAAAGTAATCAGTCAGAGGATGTGGCTCCTTGGTTTATGATTCAGAACAATAAGAATAATTCTTTTAAAGCAGGTTTCAAGAAATGTAAAAAAAAAAAAAAAAGGCATCTGATGACCTGGAAGAATTTAGCACTGAGAGATCACCTGCTAATATGCAAAGCCCCATGCAAAGCTAGAACTATGAAATATTTCAGCATGGATGTTAATTTATTCTACGATTTTAAGTCGTTATCTGAGTTGTGGTGCTTTTAATTTGAAGGCGCCTAGGCAGAAGTGGTGCTGAGTCTGAGCGGATGAATCCCTCCGCAGCAGAAAACACGAGAAAATAAGAGTCGAGTTGTTCAAGTTTTATGTGAGAAAGTTACCGGCGGGTTTCCAGGCGCGGTGTCGAGTTGGTGTCGCGGTTTTCTGTCCTCCAATGGCTCCGACTGACGTCTGCCATAAGAACAAAGAAATTTAGGTCAATTGAGAGCATCTTAAAAATTTGCGATTAATTGCGATTAATCGCGAGTTAACTCAGGACACTCATGCGATTAAAAAAATTAATCGATTGACAGCCCTAATTTAAAGCAAATGCTTGAAATGTATTCTGGTGGCACTTTTAAAAATTTCTTATTTAAACAACTGCAACATATAACCAGCCCTTATACAGAAGTGTAACATATTAGTTTATTTTGTGGACCTTTAGAGTTTTTAAGAAGATTAATGACTCTAAGATTGCAGATTAGTGATGCGTTTCTCCTCTGAGGGTTCAATCAGAGCAAGGGAGGTTTTAGTTTAATACGATGACACTAAACATGAAGAAAACAGGAGCTGCTCACAGGCTTTTGAGATTTAATGGTGAATTTCTTTAATCTTTCTGACCTGTAAACTCAAGCCCTCAGCTCATCTAACACAATATTAATAAATATTTTGTTCTGTATTGATGTTAATTCTTTTAAAAAGATCATTAGTTGCCTCTTACTTTCCAATCTTTTATATTTTAATGAGTTTCTCTTGTAATTTCTTTGACTATAAACCACTTTTTTTTAAAGTCCTATTTGAATAATTTTTACTCACTTAATTACCAAGTTAAACGTCCACACTGAGGAGAGAAAATAAAAGCAATAAATGTTTGCATTTTTTATTCATTTGGGGGGAAAAGGGCCAGAATTTAACCTAAGTTAATAACAATGTACTAAAAATATTAAAGTTATAATATAAAAGTAGCACATTCAAACATCTCCATATTTTTTAGTTTAGTAGTTTTGATAATGGAGACTAAAATGTGCTTAAAGCTGTTGATCTGTCAGTTAAAGGGTTAAAGAAATACAAGTCAACTCAAATCAAAAATACTTTGAATTCCAGAGAAACTTGATGTCTTAGTAACTCATAATTACACATCTAGTAATGTCTAATTTCTATTTCTTTAAAGATATGTGGTTCTAGCTGTGCAGGAGGGTCTGTAGACGTGAAGGTTCCTCCTCATCAGACGGCAGGTTAACTGGACCAAACACAAACCTCAATATGAGCACAAAAAAAAATAAAGATATTGAAGGTTTTATGTTAATTTTGTGAATAAACAGAAACAGGTTAGACATAAAAATAAATAAAACTTATAAGAATAAAATTACAAGATTCTTTAATTGATTTTTAAATTGAACTCAGTTATTCAGAGGGATGAAGTAAAAAAAAAAAACTTTACGCACATTTACACTGAATCCATGAAATAGAAATATTTACATTATCTGCCTGTTCTACAGCGTGATCACTGTTCTTCATGTCTACTCACGTTCTCATCAAACATATCCTTAAAACAGCAGCTTTGTTACAAATGTTGCCTCAAAACGGCATCGGTGATGAAGATGCAGGAATTTAAAATAAATAAAACTAAAGTTCCTCCATCATCTTGAGGAGTCTGCAGCAGAGAGCAGGAACTTGGCGTTTCGGTTCAGGAGGTGTCCATCTGGGTGGTTCCTGTCCCAGTTCTGCTTCAAGGCCTCCCGGTCCAGTTTGTTCAGGCTCTGGGAGCAAAGACGGACATCCTGGACCAGCTGGGACAAACCATCCAGAGCGTCACGGTCCCACGGGCCAGACACCCGACAACCTGAGGACCAAATGAGCAGGAATTTAACATTTTATGAGATAATTCTGCTGTTTGTTTTGATAAATACACAATTCAATTTAAAATTTAAATAATATTTACACGACGGCTGATGAAGACAAAGGCTCCGAATAAAGACGGCAGAGCAAAATGCAACAGTAGAGGTTTTTGTTGGATATTATTACAATAAATACTTTAAAATGATGGCATAAAAAACATTTAATGGCCTAAAAAACTTTAATCCTTAAAACTGGTTTATAGAAAACTAAAAAGTCACACCAAGAAAAACCTAGAGGATAGATGAATGTTGTCCTCATATTTTTACCAATAATTTCTGAGGACCATTTAAGAAAAGTATCAAAACTGTAATTTCTAGTAGTATTATCTCCAGTTAGTAAAATTACAAATAAGACTGTAACAAAATAATATCAAAGTGTCAAACTGCTTGACAAGAAACTCTAAATATTACTAGATTCTTCTTATAATAAACTATTTCTGTTGACTCTGCAGTTGCAGAATAACACAAATTGATATTTTTTTTAAAACATCTACAAATTTTAAATTAATTTCATAAAAACATTCATACAAATTGAAGAAGAAAAATACTTGTTTGCATTTAAAATGTGAATGAATCTAAAACTGAATGGGACATAAAATAAACAGAAGAAGACAAACTAGTTCTGCAAAGTTGGCAAACAGAGATAAAACGGCATTAAAAAAAACTAAACAGTGATCAGACTGGTTTGGAAATCAAACAAAAACAGAAATCGGTGAAAGATAAACGCTCGTCTGATGTGATCTTGTCTGTACTGTATGTAGTGAACGATGCACACCCTGAAGGTTTAGGAGTGTCAGTGATCTGGAAGCCTCTCTCATGGACATCAGGATGCTCTGGAGTCCCACCGAGGTCACAGACGGGTTTCCTGACAGATTCAGACTCACGAGAGTCGGGCATGAAGGCAGGCACCTAAAAAAAAAAACAAGGACCTCCTTCAAGGCAAATACAAGAAAATGGGCAAGTGATCGATTTTAGATCAGAAAGAAAACAGCGTGCTCCGATATAAGATGTTAGAATGTTATTACTGATAGGTTTGTTGACTTTTTTTTGGAACAGTGCAAAATATATATAAACACACCAAGGTAAGATGTGTAAAACAACACCTTCTGACACAAACCTGGACAAGACAGCGACGCTGCTGTCAGTCAGTCCGTTAGCTGCCAGACTCAGGTGGGACAGAGAACACTCCTCCTGCAAAAGACAAAAGGAAAGGCACAGATGTGTTAATGTGTCTGTAAAGCAAAGCAAGTGGTGGTTAATGACAACAACGCGCGCGTGTGTGTGTGTGTGTGTGTGTGTGTGTGTGTGTACCTGTGAGAGGATGCTGGTGAGGTGTTCCAGTGCCGGGTAATCAGCAGGACCCCTGCGGACTGCAGACAGGTCTAGGTGTGTGAGACAGTGGAGGGGAAGAGTCCTCAACACCAGTTCAAAGCCAGTGGAGCCCAGTGCATTATGGGATAGGGATACTGATCTTAGGTGGCCCATTCCTGTGAGATAAAAAAAAAACAGTTAAAATCTCAGTTTTTAAAAGATATTTCCCTCTTGGAGCAAATTTGCTTTCATTATAAATTAAAAAGAGGTGAAAGAGATGTACCCATCAGAGAGCTGGCGAGCAGCAGGCGATGCTGCTGAAGGAAACGAGCAGTGAGACCACAGGCCTGCAGGGACAGCTTGGAAAGCAGAGGACAGTGGGACAGTAGACAGGACAGGGACTCAGACACAGCGTCTCCCAGAGGGTTCACACTCAGATCCAGCTCCTCCAGGCACTAAAAGGATGGAAACAATCAGAAGTAAAGCAAAGGCTTTTGACAACAAAAGACAAAAAATGGAGTTAAAAGGAAACGGCCTGATGACCTTTTGTCACAACATGTGAGGTTAAAACACTTTGCAAGAGGTCTACTTAAAGGACAAGGTCATTTAAGGTTTTGATCAACTTCATTTAAAATATTTTTAAAGTCTAACAGGGAAAACTAGTAGAATAAATAATGTTTTAAAGCTCTTTGGTCCTTGTAACAAATGCAGCTGCTGTATTTTAAGCCACCGCCCGCAAAAAAACCCCATCTCACCCACATCTGACTGAAAAGTTTACACACTGACACGACTTGAGAACAAACACGTAGTTGTGAATTAGTCACATTAAAAAAAGTGTCAAAAAAAAACAAAAAACAGGTGGTGTGAAAAAAGTGTTTGACCCCTTCCTGATTTCTATTTATTTGGTATGTTTGTCACACTTAAATGTTTCAGATCAAACTAATGTAAATACTAGACAAAGACAAGTAAATGTAAAAATGCAGTTTATAAATGAAGTTTTTTATTATTAAGGGGAAAATCCCAAACCTACCTGGCCCTGTGTGAAAAAGTGATTAACCCCGAAACCTAATAACTGGGTGAGCCACCCTTATTAGCAACAACTAGCATTTGCGATAACTGGCGATGAGTCTTTGACAGCACTGTGGAGGAATTCTGGCCCACTCGTCTTGGCAGAATTGTTGCTGGCGGTTCAGATCATGTGTGTGTCAACAAGCTTTCATTAAATCCACTTTAGCATTGTGAGTTGGTGCGTTATTCTCCACGCTGCTCGTCATAAACGGTGATGTTCGGACTTCAGCCATGGCTGTTTTGAAGTTTCACTTTAGCAGCGGGTAACTCTGAGCGGCTGCTCTCGTGAAGAAGAGAGTTTTAACAGCGTAACCTGCCGGACTCATTCATAAACGCTGATGTGGTCATTTAACATTCATACGTGAGCAGCCCTGGTCTAATGTGTGTCTGCTGCCAAATCACAGAGACTTTTGTGTCACAGAGGTTTTTTTAGGAAGAGCTGGTCGCACCGGTGGGGATGTTACGTTATATG
This sequence comes from Callopanchax toddi, assembly GCA_006937965.1. Lineage (NCBI taxonomy): Eukaryota > Metazoa > Chordata > Actinopteri > Cyprinodontiformes > Nothobranchiidae > Callopanchax > Callopanchax toddi. Next base: position 3,891,032 of record SSNR01000028.1, on the reverse strand, counting down.
TTCGGTAGACTTGTTATTTTCCACTTTTCTACAATGATTGGCTGAAACTGCTTCACCATGCTGCTGTGTCATGTTGTTAGACATGAGCATGTGCACATTTACCACAGAACTCACACGTCTGCAGCGTTTTGCGTACTTTAGAGGGGCGAGTCCTACCAGCGTACTTGGATGTCAAATTGCGTACTTGCTACACAAAATGCGTACAGGTTGGCAGGTCTGCAACAGCACCAGTCCACAAAGGAGTGTTCGGGCAGAGGGAGCCGGTATGCACGCATGATATCAAGTGAGCATGCGCACCAGTTATGTGCAACCATTTATAACCTTTTTCAGACTGAGATCTCAATGACTTTGTTTCTCAGTTGTTCCTGAATTTCCTCGGATTGCAGCATGATGATGTCTGGCTTTTGAGGACCTTTTGGTCTACTCCACTTTGTCAGGAAGGTCCTGTTGAAGGGATTTCTTGATTGAGTACAGGTGTGGCCAGTGCTTTAAGTGGAAAAAAATAAGTGCCAGTACTCTCCTTATTAGTTCGGGATTATATATATATATATATATATATATATATATATATATATATATATATATATATATATATATATATATACTCACATACAGAGAGAGATATCTATAGTTTTATTGTTCAGAAATGGAAAAAGAACAAAGCCAGTTCTAAATCAAATCCTCATGAAAGAAATTCAGATTCACTCAGTCATCAGTTTAGTCACTAATGGTTCCCAATGCGTCCTCCCTTCAGACCTGTAGACTCCATCACTGGATTATATTTGTCTAAAAGACAATTCAGGACAGGACACCTCTCTATCTGTCCTCTCTTCTACACCTGGCCCATAATAAATGTCTAGTGAAGATCTTCAGCTTATCATCTCCAATACCTCTACTGCCTTCAGCTCTGCAGCAGCATGAGACTGGAACATTTACTAAACACCCTGAGATTTATACTCTGACATCTATTACAACCTTTAAATCTAAACTTCATCAGGTTATTATGTATAATAACTAGGGATGCTCCGATCACGTTTTTTGCTGCCGATCACTGATACCGATCACATGGATTGACTGTAAATGTCCCATTGTAGTGATGATGAGGGCTAAAGGCTACTTGATCTGTAGAAAATGAACCATAAATCTCCTTCATTTGGATAAAAACAGGTTTTACTGACTTTTTCTAGGATGAAAAAATACAAAAACTTGAAAGCACCATGTAGACATCCATCCATATAGAAATCTATTATTTATAGATATATATTTACAATACCAATATAAATCTATTATTTTATATATATATATATATATTTAAATAATTAAACATATGTTCTTGTGCACAAGATCCCCATTAATTAGTTTGTGGTTGAAATAATGTTTAGAGAAAAATAGTTGTTTTTCTCCTGCTGTTCAGACACAGAAAAGTCAGCATTGTTTTGACACTCTGGTCCATTTTATACCCAGAAAGAACAAACTTATTACTGACCATGATCTGATCATTACTAAAGAGTCTACCTGCTGCTCTCTCAGCTCCTCCTCCCTCCACCTGTCTGATCCACTGCGCCATGGCGCGCTGCTGCTCCTCTCCAGCTGCGTCATGACGCGCAGCTTTCCTCTCCATGAGCGCGCGAGCTCTCCGTCATTAATATTTAAATTATTGTCTTTTAATACCAATTTGAAGACTTATCTCAGCTTCCTGACGTGGGGTGTCTCGCAACCTGCTGCAGCAGCAACAGATCTGGAGCTGCAGGAGGGAACGGAGCTCTGTGAGTCAGCGGGACTCGCCTCCAGGACTGAGCTCTGAGCCAACTGGAGCGGTCCGTTCAGGGGACGCGAGTCTCCGCTTGTCCTCTCTCATCCGGTGTTTCACCAAATTCTGTCACCCTCCTGGAGTCACTAAATACGGGTGACAGATGAGTTCTCTCATCCACCTTCGTTTCTCCTGCACCGCGCTCGCCCTCCTCACCTCCCGCCATGCCCTGCTCATAATAAGAGGCAACTACGGCCACCGGAAAAGCTCAAAATTATATTGATGTAATACCGGAAAAACTCCCGGTACGGACGGAACGCTGGAAATAAGTCCCGGTACGCTGAGGGGTGAAATTTAGAAGTCCCGGTACGGCGTACCGTTCCATACCGCCCCACTTAAAGCACTGGGTGTGGCAGTAATCAGGTCTGGAGAAGTTGAACTCAGCTTTCCAAAGAGGTGATGCAACAGTTAATTTGTGTTGTAAATGAAGGACAATCATTTTTTCACACAGGGTTTGGACTTTTTACATTATGATATTAAACATCTTCATTTAAAACCAGCATTTTGTGTTTAATCATATTCATGTAATGCAGATTATTGTAGTTTATACTAAACTAATCTGGAACCAATCAAACATGAAGATCATATATTGTGAAATATAAAAGCAGCTGGTTTACCGGGAACGCAGGACGACTCTGTCCCTTCAGAGCAGCAACAGCTGTCTCCAGCCCGTCTCCTGTGATGGAATTGGCAGAAACGTCAAGCAGTCGAAGACGAGGCATGGTGGTTGTCGCGGCGACCAGTTCGGGGAGCAGTTCATCTGGGAGCCGGTTGCCGGAGACGCGCAGCTCGGTGAGGCTGGCCTGAAGTTTGAGGGCGCGCAGCAGCGGGTTGAGGGAGGAGGGGCCCAAACCGAGACCGCACACCGACACCGAAGAGCTGCCGTCCTGAACCTCACACAGCCGGGTCACACGTTTGTTCTCCTCTGCACAGAAATGGAGATGCTTCTGGTCATTGTGAAAATGAGGGAGGAAATGCCTAAATATGAGGATCTGAGTGTGTCTCTCACCCACTGCCAGACTCTCACAGGCCTTCTTGTAGCGCTCGGGGAGAGGAGGGAGATCCCAGGAGCAAACTTCAGCAAGAACCTGACACACAAAACCAACATTTTAATCCTCATACTTTATAAAAACAGCAACGCTTTAGAATAATTATCACCTCTTCATTGGTTTGCAGGACAGCCAGCAGCAAGTCCTGAGGAGACAGCAGAGCTCCTTCCTTCTGCAGCGAGAGACGAGGCAGGAGGCCACATTTCTGGTAGTAACGCTGAGCCGCCTGCTCACACAGCCAGGACACGGTGCAGGAGTCCGCCTCGCTGCGACACCATGCAAAAGGGATGAGACAAACTGAGTAAAACATGCTGATCTACCAGTATATCGCTCTTAACCTGCATTTCTCAGTGAAAATCTGCACCGACCTTTGTGGAACTGGGATGAGGAACACGTCTTCCTGCACCCTGACCCTCATTCTGATTGGTGGAGGAAGTGATGCGGGCATGGGAGCCTGAGCTGAAGGCTGAAATATAAAACCAAAAATGGAATGAGACCATACAGCAGAAATGGCATCCCACAATTCACCTTAAAATGCTGAAATAAATGTCCTGATTTATTCACATTTCGACATAAATCCTGTTATTTTGGAGTCCTGATAAAGCTGATGGTATCTCAGCTCCAACAGTAAATGTGTCTGAAGCAAAAAGTGTAGATGAGAAGTAAAGAATGAGATTCATTAGGAGTCAAATCGAGGTCTTCTACCTGATAGTGTACTTGTGGAGGCGTGTCAGGTCTCGTGTCAGCGTCACTTGTAACGGTAGGACTGCGTGACCTGCTGACCTCTCGCCTCCCTAACCTCGCCATCCCAGGCATCTGAGTCATTTTCACCTGATGAGGTCTGTGGGAGCTGTTCTTCCTCTGAGAGAGCCCCCAACTGGACGAGGAGGAGTTCACTGCAGGAACTGGAAGAAGAAAACTTAATGAAAATAAATATGAGAAAATATAAACAAGAACTAAACCAGGATCTTTACCTCTGCAGTCTGAGGTTTGACTTCTTGCTGCTAAAGATGACACCGTCTCCTCCCCTCTCGGTTCACCACCTTCCATTCGAAGTCTCCTCTTTTTCTTTGGCTGCATTTCCCCCAAATCATCCTCCAGCCAGTCATCGGCCAGATACTCGTCCTCCGGAACCAGAGCAGATTTACTGCTGGACGAAACAGCAGGAGTGCTGGAGAACTGAGGCTGAGCGAGACTCTGGAGAAGAGTTTTGGAGCTTCCCAAGCCTCGAATGGCGTTATGGTACTCTTCTCGTACAAACACAGACGGGGCGGGGGCCTCCTTGGTCATTTCTCGACTCGAGCTGGGGACGGCAGCAGGTTCTTTGTTAGGAGGGACGTCCTTTTGACTCGGGGCTGCTGTGAATGCGTGTCTAGGTCGAACAGGACGGAGAGGACTGACTGAACTGTCAGAGTCACTGTCATCTGAACTGCTGCTGCTGTTAACCTGAAACACACAGAGATATCTTCAAAATCCAGAAAACCTAAACACTTCAGAATATTTTTGTGGTGTTTTTGTTCTCATAAAGCGCTTCCTAAACATTACCCCGTACAGAACAGCAGCCTCTGCTCCTCTAGCTCCATGTCTCTGTGAGCAGCCTTTGCTCTGCCGACGTTTTGGACTTGCAGAGTTCCCTCGTGAGCCCCTGATGTTTCTGGACCAGTCCTGGCTGAAGGAACAGCCCCCTCCAGTGGATGACAGAGGCGCAGAATTCTCTGCATCAAACAGCTGGCTGTCCTGCAGGGCATCAAAAGGCTTAGCTGGAGCCGCAGCAGCAGGAACTGAAGTTGGCGAGAGATAAGGAAATTAGTGTTTCAAAGTGAAGGGCAGAGAAAAAATGAGGGCTAACATGACATAATAATGTTTAGACTTCACCTCCTCCTGACACCGACTTCCTCAGGAGTTTCTCAGTGATGACACACTCCTGTCGGGTCTCGTCGTCCAGCTCTCTGCTGTACGTCCTCTGCCACTGGCGCAGGGTGTCTTTGGGGATTTCACCCTGATAGAGGAGAGAAGACAGATGGAGCGTAACAGATTTAACAGAACAGAAATTATTCTGTTCCTGCTGCAAACACAAGTTGTTGGTAAGAAACTTTTAAAAATGTGACATTAAATGGTTTCAGAGGGGAGAAAACTGCATATGAACCTAAATATGATGATATTCCTAAGTGTAGTCCTGAGTAAATAAAATTAAAATGGTTGATTTCTTGATGTAACAGATTTTGAGAACTGATACTGAATTTTGATTCTTGTAAATGTCCTGTATTTATAGAGCGCTTTCTAGAGTGTTCGACACTCCTCAAAGCGCTGTACAACACAACAGTCATTCACACACTGGTGGTGATCAGCTATGTTGTAGCCTCAGCTGTCCTGGGGCGCACTGACAGAGGCGGGGATGCCATGCACCGACACCCTCCAAGTCCCTCTGATCACCACCAGTAGGCAGGGTGGGTGAAGTGTCTTGCCCAAAGACATGACAAAGTAACCCAGCTGGAGCTGGGATCAAACCGGTGACCTTCCACTCTACTGAGCTACACGCCTCCCCAGATTGTACAGATCTGACCCACTGATTTTGGCTGATTACAATTATTAATAACAAAAATTACATTTTTTTTTGGCACCTTTCAAAACCCAAGGTCAGAACGCAGCACAACACATTAAAACTATCCAGTAAAACCATCAGCAGGACGCATTACACAGCTTATTTATTAAAACAGCAATTGTGAGAGAATTCATCCAAAACATCTATAATTAACAGGAAACATTTTCTTTAAAAATGGAATGAACTCAAAAACTATGAATCTGGAAGTAAAAACATCCACAATGCCAGTGTGAATCAGCATTTAATGAGTTGACAGACTGGGAAACATGGGAAAAGTTTTTTTAACCACTGCTTGGTAATGATGCATTAAGAGACCACAAAAAAAAAAAAGATTTCTGAGTTTCAAATTGGCCGATCATGCTGATAATTGACCAGTTCTGATCACCAGCCTATTTTTTGGGTGCATCTCTATTAAAAACCTAACTAACTGACACATACATGTAAACTGCTGTCATAAACCTAATAATAAAAAACAGATTAGTGACCTGGGAAAAGTAAGAATATGTGCCTGCATTGTTACTGCTTAGGACAAAATAGAGAATCAGTCATTTGTCTGATTGAATATTTTTCTGCCGTTTCCTTTCCTAAAGCTGAGAGCATCATGATCAGATTTCAACTCTCGACAGACACATTTCCACCGAAACACCCTGAACTTAAACAACCCCGACAGCTTTTGGTCCAGCAGCAGCATTTTCTCTTCATGTCACTTTTGATAACTTTCAGAAAAACAGTAGTAAATACTAGAAATAATTTAATAAAATCTTCACCTTGTTAGATCCAAATTATTTACGGAACTGAAAATAAAATGAATGGTTTTCTATCAAACACCCTTAGATGAGTTAACTAAGAGCAACACAGACAATTTATAAGAAATATCCCGTTACAATATAATGATATGATAACAAACTAACTACAAACTTTAATTGCAACAGAAACATTTTGCAGTCAATCCCCTTTGTGCTAAACCAGACACAAACCTTGGAGTTACGAAGTGTGACATTAGCTCCTCGTTCCACCAGCAGTCGTGCCACTTTTAAATTCCCACAAGCGAGGGCGTCGTGCAGCGGAGTCACTCCCTCACATAAGGGGCCGCCGGGATCGTTGACATTAGCGCCGCGCTCCAGCAGCGTGGCCACGACGTCTGGATGACAGCAGATATACAGAATGTAGAGGAAACAGCTGAGATCGACTGGATTCTCACAAATAAATCAGTGATGTTTATGCAGATGAATCTATTGAAGCTATAATTATCAGTTACCATAGTGACCATGGTTGCAGGCCTCATGGAGGGGAGTCCAGCCACAGTAGTCCCTAGGATTTACTGGGTGACCCTGAAACACACACACACACACATAAAAATACTCCAAGTTACAGTTTCACTCGCGATAAAAGATTCATATTTGAGCTGAGCCGATCTCTCCTCATGAGATTAAATGAGATGATGTGTTTTTAATCTGATAAATATTTAACAAGCTCAAGTCCAATGGGTTTTCTACCGGCCTTCAGCTCAGTACAAGTTTACAGAAGACTCAAAACCATCGGAAGGTTTTGTTTTGCAACAAGAATATTAGATCTCACCTGCTCTAAAAGATACTGGACTTGCTTCAAGTTCCCTTCTATGCACGCTCTGTGGAGGGACGTCTCTCCTTTTTCATTCCTTTTATTCCACTAAATCAGGGACAAGAAGCATAAAAGTTTAAACATTTTACTTTAAAATAAGGGGGGAAAAAAGAGGAAAGTACTAAAAAATGTACTCACCCTCCCTGTCTTTCGCCTTCCTGACACCATCTTGTCATATCCTTCTAAATCATCATCTAAAAACCACACAAAATATTGGAAAAATTTAGTAAACATCGAGATTTCAGCTCCCTGTAGGTAAAAGATGAAGGTAAATCAGTCTACCTGAGTCTGAAAGAACAACATCGCTATCCTCCAGAGACTCACTGTTGTCCATCTCCTCCTCATCCTCCTCTCCATCACTCCCTTCTGGATCCCAGCCCCGTGAGTCACACAGCTCATGCAGCTTCGCCTCTGTGTCATCTGCAACCAGTGAGCTGCTTCGTCTTTGGAACGCCAGCCAGAGTCTCAACACACGTTTCTGTGGGAAGCAAAGAGGACTTTCATGTATTTTTTCTTCTAGTATCTATGGTTTTTGCCATGTTGTGACAGAAATGTTGATTATGCATGAAGCTAATTTTCAAAATCATCATATTTAAATGCATTTAAATCACCTTTGCAGGTTTTAGCCACTCACCTGCAGCCTGGTCTCCCCAGACGCCTCTGCACAGCGTAAAGCCGTACCGTAGCTGCTTTCTATGTCTTCAGAGGTGCATCCACTCTCCTCCTGGGCTGCTGCAATGTTCAGCCATGTGCTACACTCCTGGAACACACACAGTCAAATCAGGAGTTGCAGATGCAAGCATGCACTAAATAACAATGTTAGCTAAACTTGTATGCTGTTTGTTAACCATTACTGTTTTTTGATGCAAGCTCTGGGATTTAATGGGAATGTGTGCAATTTTTTTCCTGGTAATTCAGCTCCACTGATCAATTATGAGTCTATATTTATTGGCGTCAAATGCAGAGTGAAGATGCACCTCGGTAGAGCTGCCCTGCCGTAAAGCCAGCTCCTTTCTGTAGTGCTCCACGGCCTTGTCATGCTGCCTCAGGTCTGTGTAGGTTGCAGCCAGGGAGACGTGAATAACAGCCAGCTCTCGTGCAGGTTTCCCCATCGCTTTAGCGGCCTTCAGCTAATCCACAAGAGAAGTTAAAAATGCAGTTAATATCAGGAGCTAAAGTTAAAACAGCACATTTCTTTAAAAGGTGTCTCACTTGAGCATGATAGGCATCCAGAGCTTTGTTGTAACAGCCAATCTTACAGTAGAGATCCCCCAGCTGCTCTAACAGCTCCACGGCCTGACGAGGGCAGAGACTCTTCCCCTGATCTTCCCCCAGCTCTTCCTCTAATTTACAGCCTCGATCAGCTGAGAAATCATGCACATGTCATGTCATTAAGCATCTATCCTTTAAGGATTAAAGAAAAAAATATATTTTCAAACCTCTCACCATATTTAAACACTTTCTTCACTGCCTGTTTGTCTGATGGCTGCTGGGAACCCAACAAAAGAGCCTTCTTTAGAGATCGTCTGGCAGCTACAAAATCCCCCAGAGACAGCTGCACCTGGATGTTATTCCGAAACATTATAACCTGTAGGTTCCCAGTGACGGACCGTAAAAAGGTCAGAGCAGCTCCTACCTTTCCAATGCAGTGAAAGCATTCACTCTCGCTGAACTTGTCCTTCATCTTCCTGGCGCACTCTTTGGCCTGCTCCAAGCAGCGAACTGAGCTCGAGTGTTGACCGTTGCGGAAGTAGATGTTGCCCAAGTTGAAATTTGCACGGAAGAGATCCTCTAGCAGCTGGCTCTTCCTGTTCCAGGACAAAAACAGAGACCGTTAGGATGAATATTTTATTCAAATACATGAACTGTGAATCTATGTTGTATGTAGATGATGATTAAGATCAAATAAAAGGAAAATATACAGCTTTGCATGTTCTTACTCTGCAATAAAGACACTACGCCGGATGAACTCGCTGCAGCGTTTGGGCTCCCCCAGATGATCGCAGACCAGACCAAGATTGAGGAAGAGCCGAGCCTTCATCTCACTGACCTCTCGCTCAGACACAGTCCCTAAAAGTTAAAAAAAGCAATACAAATCCACCAAGCTAGAACAAGATTACTCCAAACTCTGATTAAACAAACAAATAAACAATACACACCACCTAGACGCTCATCCACAATGGCCAAGCTCTTCCTGAAAGCATCCTCTGCTTGCTTCAAACTGTTCTTTGATTGGTCAGATTCATAACGGAACAGGTAGGTACGACCAATAGTGGCCAGAGCTCGTTGCTCTTCTGCATGATCTCTGACAGAGCGAGCCAGGTCCAGGTGACAACGCTGATGCTGGGGAGGAAAACACACTTCTTAGGCGTGTATTAAACACATGACAGCCTATCGGTTTTGCTTTAAAGTCTACTTACCTTCAAAGCAGCCTCGATGTTTCCCATCTCTGCATAGCACTCTCCTATCTTACGATTCGCCACAGCCCGTCCTATCACATCATTTAAGGCCTCAGAGAGAGCCAGCTCATGTTGATGTTCTCTGATGGCTGCCTCATAATCACCTGGAAAAATATAAAAAATAAACTAGATAAGCATCAGACAAAAAAGGAGCAAATTAAATTGATAAATAATTCACCTAAGGTTGCAAACAGAATATGCAACAAAGTACTTCAAATACTGATATATGGTGGCTGAAAGCAGCAATCTATGCATATTAGTGGCAATTAGAAGTCACACAACGCATCAGAAGTGTTAAATAAAAGTACATACCAGTCCTGGACAGCAGCTCTCCTAGCTGATTGCAGATGTTGGCTTCCTCTTTTAGGTTGTTGCTGGCTTGGGCTTTGCTTTTTGCCTTCTGCAGTTCTGCAGAGAGAACAAACGGTCAAAAACAACGAGCCAAGCTTTTTAGAACCCACAGAGCAAGTGTAAATAAAGCAATACTTACGTTTAATTTCCCGTGATGAGCTCATCTTGGTTCAGCTTTAGGTAAATGACAAGCAGGCAGCGCGCTAAACTTTAGCTTAGCTCAGCCTATACACCGATAACGGGACACTTTTTACTTCATATTTGACTTGAACCTTTGTCTGATTGTCTACGTTTAAAACTCATTCATGATCCCGATTGCGTGCAGTTAGAAAACACCAGTCTTTAATAATCACCAGAGTGGAGACAGTAATGTTTAGCTTCGAGTTTACAATAAATTCGCATTGCCCCGCCAGGAAAGATCCAACCAATAAAAAAAGTAGTATTATTTTGCCCGTAATAATATCTGTCAGGTATTAACTACTGCCTTGTGCCCTAAGAATTCGGATTAATCATCCAAATCCGTTTCTAAAATCATACGATCTCATAGTATTTACACGTTGTATGTACATATATATGGGAAAATACAGCAGTAAAACACAGTTTTAAAAAATAACGTTCTCTCCCTTATGGTGTTTCTGACTGACAGTCAAAACTCAGGGCTAAAAAACCCAACTACCTCATGAGGCGTGAACTCTAGTCAGAGGCGAAATACCCGGATGTTTTGCTAATTGCCCAATGCTTACGCAGTAGCAGCTGTGTTCAGCAAAAGTTGTTCATGTATTAAATTCGACATTTTGAGCAATATTTAAAACAAAGAGACAACAAGTTAACATCTTACAAACACAGAAATACCGAGTAAAAGGGCCGGTGAGGAGCGTGCTGTTGTTGTTCGGTCTCTTTTGAGGACAACGACCTCCTGTGGACTTACTGGTGAACAACTATCTCATAAAAATGTTTCTTGAAATGAAATATTTATTATTTCTGTTGTGTGACTAGTAATAACTTTAAACTCTGACTTTGTGCCATCCTCTAATGAACATTTTTGAATAGTCTTGTGTTACTGGTCTGATTACATATCTATTTATTTATAAATATCTTACTAATGCTCAATTGTATTATTGGTCAACAAAAATAGCATCTCATGCTGGCTTAATGTACAAGACCTCTATAGGTTTAGCAGTAAACTCAGTCATGTTTTACTTCTTTCTTGAATATCTTGCTTACCCATTCTATTCCAAATAACCTCTGGCTTGACACACAACCAAGTTGTTTGATTAGGATTTAGTACTAAATTAAGAAACATTGTGGTCTATCTCAGCTTCTGCCTTAGCTCCATTGTTAAATAATCATTTATTTCCCACTTCATCTGATGATTTTTTTCCTCTCAGGAGTTTATGTTGCTCGGTTTGTGCTCGCCTTATTTATGCAGTTTAAAGTCTTCTATTGGAATCATCTCTAAAACTTTCACAAACCTTTTCTGACAGACTCCTGTGATAGATGTTGTTCTTCTGGTTGTAACCTTTCCCATATGTTTTATTCTGGCCCACTGATTGTCCACTTTTGGCAATCTTGCGACAAAAGTATGTCTAAAGTACTCTATAAATTTAAACCCATCCGTATCTCAATATTTGCTCTTTCAGGGAACTACAAAGAACTTTCTTCTGACCATCTAGCTGTCTTTTTCTCCCCTCTTTTTTGACAAGGAGACACTTACTGTTAATCTGGAAGTCATCTTTTGCTCTTTCCTGGTCTCATTGCCAGGGGGTTGAAGTGCCCTTTCTTAAACTTGATCAGAGGAAACACTGGAAAGTTCTGATAGCTTCACCGCTATGTTTGATGATAATATAGACAAAAACTTACATCTAGAAGGTCAGTATTTGGGCTGCAGTGACAATATTTCAAAGTAGTGTGTTCTGGATTACAGCATCTGTTGTTGACAAGCACTGCTTGTACTTATCTTCATGTTAGCCACATCTTCACCGGTTTGACTTCATGTTTTTGATCATGTTACTGGAAAAGACTTTAGAATTTTTAGGCTTCTTAGCAACCAGTTTGATATTTAATTTTGTCTTTGTAGAATATTTTCAGTAATTATTTGGACACAAGTTAAAGACGGAGTTAATCAATTGTGAAATGACATTAAAGATATTTTAGTGAATATAATAAAAACATGAGGCGAGGCGATAAAAACACTATTTCTACTATCAAGAAAAACGTATCATTATTAGTAATGAATTCATGTTCAAAAAGCATTTTGACTTTCATTGCAGAAGATAATCAGTGACTGACTGTAGTTCCAGTTTCATTTCTATCCTGAAAACATTCATTTTTATGCTATTGCAGTAATGAGCTCATTTCTGCACAAAGACTAGCTGAGATGGTAAAGAAGCTGAAACACATAAATAACACTCAATCTTCAATTAACCATCACACTGCCTTCAGTGTTTGAGCCTAATAATGTGAAATAATCTGTTTATTAATATTTAATTTATTTACTGTGTATGTTTTTTTCTCTTAACACATGCTTGTTTTTTTGTATATTTAGTTTATAATTACATTTAGGGGTTGTCACAGGAACAGGTTGTGTTATAAAACAAAGTCCTCTCTCATTGACTTGTTTAAAGGTTTCAGGCCAGCTAACCCCTATAGAAGGTGCAGGAGCCAGAGGTCAAACTGTGTTTTATAACCTTATTGATTTTTGATCAATAATCAACTGTGTGAGGTGCTGGATGGTTTTTAAATTATCCCAGATGCAGTTTTATAAGCGTGCATGAACAAGTAGCTTTACTGAAACTACGACCAGTCTTTTAAAGATGACCGCTGTCCAACAGGAGTCTGCAACATGTGGTTCATCCTCCCATCTGAAGTGGCTCTTTGTAGCTTTGAATAGTAATCACTTGAACCTGAGAAATATTTATGTTTAATTGGACATGATCAAAAAAGTCGATTTAGCAGATTTCCCATACAAACACTTTGCAACTTGTGCATGGAAAATAGGACATAGTAGAATTCCCCTTTAGTGTTGAGTAATATAATTAAGACAGGGATAAACAATCGTGTGCTTTTGTCGATTAGTGATATGCTGATATTATACAGCTAATTCTAATTGATAACCAGTGCCAAAGCAGACATATTTTATGTACTGAGATGTTTTTACTTTTGTTGTTAGAGTCAGTCTGATGGGAATATTTACATTTATAACACAGATTCAGCTTTAGGTTTGTGTGACTTTTACAACTCCATCCTGATAGTAGCAGTCAGACCAAATAAGACCTTGTTTCTGTAAGTCTGAGCGGTCCCTGCACTCGTTCTGAGGATTTTATTGTTTCTCCACGTGAAAGCTGAAGCTGGTTAGTAAGAAAAAAAACATGAATTAGATTTTTCATTTAATTTTGAAAAACGTTGAGACACACAAGTATGCATTTCATTTTATTTTAAATAAAAATAATTTTTAACAATACTTTTTATGTTTTGTTTTTTTTTTCATTTTCTACACTATACCTATTTTTTTGTCCTGGATATAATTTTGTCTGAGAACTGACCCAAAAATATTTGGAAAGACAAAAAAATGTTAGAAAAATAGAATAAACCAGAACACTTTTTTATTGCCGTTTATTTAAACTTTTTCTATTGTATCTGACTAATAACTCATACATGTTTTTAAACAAGGTTCCAATTTATATCTGAAATTTTTTATTTAAGTCAGAGAAAGCTACAACCACTTTAATACAATACAGGAATGAAATAAAATAGATTTTAAAAAAGGATGTTTTTCACCAGACTGTTAGTAATCTGTGTTTGTATGTACACCTTGTGTTTGCTCGGTCAGTAGATCAATCGTAAACAAGTGTGCACAAATCTAAAAAAAACGTCCAATGCCGGTGATTACTCAGTCCAATATTTAGACTGGCGTATTTGCAGCTAACCCAAATTCATGATCTTATAATCCAGATGTAAAAACAAAAAAAAGGAGAACACATGGCCAGGAGAAAGGTGACGTCAGGGATGAAACGTGCATCTGACTGGCCGGTCCAGATGGACATCACGTTTTGACCAATAGTACATTTTAAATGTAGCCTTTTATAGATGAGTGATGATTAGACTTTGCTCTCTGTTGGGAAAATATGCTTAATTTTAGTCATTGCTTAAGAAAATGTTAGTATTTGAAAGTAATACGTTTTATTGATATCAATGTTCATGTTGCAGATCTGATTTGGGGGATTTAAAATGTTGGTTCTTCAAATAATATGTTGANGTGACCATGGTTGCAGGCCTCATGGAGGGGAGTCCAGCCACAGTAGTCCCTAGGATTTACTGGGTGACCCTGAAACACACACACACACACATAAAAATACTCCAAGTTACAGTTTCACTCGCGATAAAAGATTCATATTTGAGCTGAGCCGATCTCTCCTCATGAGATTAAATGAGATGATGTGTTTTTAATCTGATAAATATTTAACAAGCTCAAGTCCAATGGGTTTTCTACCGGCCTTCAGCTCAGTACAAGTTTACAGAAGACTCAAAACCATCGGAAGGTTTTGTTTTGCAACAAGAATATTAGATCTCACCTGCTCTAAAAGATACTGGACTTGCTTCAAGTTCCCTTCTATGCACGCTCTGTGGAGGGACGTCTCTCCTTTTTCATTCCTTTTATTCCACTAAATCAGGGACAAGAAGCATAAAAGTTTAAACATTTTACTTTAAAATAAGGGGGGAAAAAAGAGGAAAGTACTAAAAAATGTACTCACCCTCCCTGTCTTTCGCCTTCCTGACACCATCTTGTCATATCCTTCTAAATCATCATCTAAAAACCACACAAAATATTGGAAAAATTTAGTAAACATCGAGATTTCAGCTCCCTGTAGGTAAAAGATGAAGGTAAATCAGTCTACCTGAGTCTGAAAGAACAACATCGCTATCCTCCAGAGACTCACTGTTGTCCATCTCCTCCTCATCCTCCTCTCCATCACTCCCTTCTGGATCCCAGCCCCGTGAGTCACACAGCTCATGCAGCTTCGCCTCTGTGTCATCTGCAACCAGTGAGCTGCTTCGTCTTTGGAACGCCAGCCAGAGTCTCAACACACGTTTCTGTGGGAAGCAAAGAGGACTTTCATGTATTTTTTCTTCTAGTATCTATGGTTTTTGCCATGTTGTGACAGAAATGTTGATTATGCATGAAGCTAATTTTCAAAATCATCATATTTAAATGCATTTAAATCACCTTTGCAGGTTTTAGCCACTCACCTGCAGCCTGGTCTCCCCAGACGCCTCTGCACAGCGTAAAGCCGTACCGTAGCTGCTTTCTATGTCTTCAGAGGTGCATCCACTCTCCTCCTGGGCTGCTGCAATGTTCAGCCATGTGCTACACTCCTGGAACACACACAGTCAAATCAGGAGTTGCAGATGCAAGCATGCACTAAATAACAATGTTAGCTAAACTTGTATGCTGTTTGTTAACCATTACTGTTTTTTGATGCAAGCTCTGGGATTTAATGGGAATGTGTGCAATTTTTTTCCTGGTAATTCAGCTCCACTGATCAATTATGAGTCTATATTTATTGGCGTCAAATGCAGAGTGAAGATGCACCTCGGTAGAGCTGCCCTGCCGTAAAGCCAGCTCCTTTCTGTAGTGCTCCACGGCCTTGTCATGCTGCCTCAGGTCTGTGTAGGTTGCAGCCAGGGAGACGTGAATAACAGCCAGCTCTCGTGCAGGTTTCCCCATCGCTTTAGCGGCCTTCAGCTAATCCACAAGAGAAGTTAAAAATGCAGTTAATATCAGGAGCTAAAGTTAAAACAGCACATTTCTTTAAAAGGTGTCTCACTTGAGCATGATAGGCATCCAGAGCTTTGTTGTAACAGCCAATCTTACAGTAGAGATCCCCCAGCTGCTCTAACAGCTCCACGGCCTGACGAGGGCAGAGACTCTTCCCCTGATCTTCCCCCAGCTCTTCCTCTAATTTACAGCCTCGATCAGCTGAGAAATCATGCACATGTCATGTCATTAAGCATCTATCCTTTAAGGATTAAAGAAAAAAATATATTTTCAAACCTCTCACCATATTTAAACACTTTCTTCACTGCCTGTTTGTCTGATGGCTGCTGGGAACCCAACAAAAGAGCCTTCTTTAGAGATCGTCTGGCAGCTACAAAATCCCCCAGAGACAGCTGCACCTGGATGTTATTCCGAAACATTATAACCTGTAGGTTCCCAGTGACGGACCGTAAAAAGGTCAGAGCAGCTCCTACCTTTCCAATGCAGTGAAAGCATTCACTCTCGCTGAACTTGTCCTTCATCTTCCTGGCGCACTCTTTGGCCTGCTCCAAGCAGCGAACTGAGCTCGAGTGTTGACCGTTGCGGAAGTAGATGTTGCCCAAGTTGAAATTTGCACGGAAGAGATCCTCTAGCAGCTGGCTCTTCCTGTTCCAGGACAAAAACAGAGACCGTTAGGATGAATATTTTATTCAAATACATGAACTGTGAATCTATGTTGTATGTAGATGATGATTAAGATCAAATAAAAGGAAAATATACAGCTTTGCATGTTCTTACTCTGCAATAAAGACACTACGCCGGATGAACTCGCTGCAGCGTTTGGGCTCCCCCAGATGATCGCAGACCAGACCAAGATTGAGGAAGAGCCGAGCCTTCATCTCACTGACCTCTCGCTCAGACACAGTCCCTAAAAGTTAAAAAAAGCAATACAAATCCACCAAGCTAGAACAAGATTACTCCAAACTCTGATTAAACAAACAAATAAACAATACACACCACCTAGACGCTCATCCACAATGGCCAAGCTCTTCCTGAAAGCATCCTCTGCTTGCTTCAAACTGTTCTTTGATTGGTCAGATTCATAACGGAACAGGTAGGTACGACCAATAGTGGCCAGAGCTCGTTGCTCTTCTGCATGATCTCTGACAGAGCGAGCCAGGTCCAGGTGACAACGCTGATGCTGGGGAGGAAAACACACTTCTTAGGCGTGTATTAAACACATGACAGCCTATCGGTTTTGCTTTAAAGTCTACTTACCTTCAAAGCAGCCTCGATGTTTCCCATCTCTGCATAGCACTCTCCTATCTTACGATTCGCCACAGCCCGTCCTATCACATCATTTAAGGCCTCAGAGAGAGCCAGCTCATGTTGATGTTCTCTGATGGCTGCCTCATAATCACCTGGAAAAATATAAAAAATAAACTAGATAAGCATCAGACAAAAAAGGAGCAAATTAAATTGATAAATAATTCACCTAAGGTTGCAAACAGAATATGCAACAAAGTACTTCAAATACTGATATATGGTGGCTGAAAGCAGCAATCTATGCATATTAGTGGCAATTAGAAGTCACACAACGCATCAGAAGTGTTAAATAAAAGTACATACCAGTCCTGGACAGCAGCTCTCCTAGCTGATTGCAGATGTTGGCTTCCTCTTTTAGGTTGTTGCTGGCTTGGGCTTTGCTTTTTGCCTTCTGCAGTTCTGCAGAGAGAACAAACGGTCAAAAACAACGAGCCAAGCTTTTTAGAACCCACAGAGCAAGTGTAAATAAAGCAATACTTACGTTTAATTTCCCGTGATGAGCTCATCTTGGTTCAGCTTTAGGTAAATGACAAGCAGGCAGCGCGCTAAACTTTAGCTTAGCTCAGCCTATACACCGATAACGGGACACTTTTTACTTCATATTTGACTTGAACCTTTGTCTGATTGTCTACGTTTAAAACTCATTCATGATCCCGATTGCGTGCAGTTAGAAAACACCAGTCTTTAATAATCACCAGAGTGGAGACAGTAATGTTTAGCTTCGAGTTTACAATAAATTCGCATTGCCCCGCCAGGAAAGATCCAACCAATAAAAAAAGTAGTATTATTTTGCCCGTAATAATATCTGTCAGGTATTAACTACTGCCTTGTGCCCTAAGAATTCGGATTAATCATCCAAATCCGTTTCTAAAATCATACGATCTCATAGTATTTACACGTTG
>SSNR01000028.1:3857020-3872719 GCA_006937965.1 Callopanchax toddi | reverse complement strand
AAGGTCAGTATTTGGGCTGCAGTGACAATATTTCAAAGTAGTGTGTTCTGGATTACAGCATCTGTTGTTGACAAGCACTGCTTGTACTTATCTTCATGTTAGCCACATCTTCACCGGTTTGACTTCATGTTTTTGATCATGTTACTGGAAAAGACTTTAGAATTTTTAGGCTTCTTAGCAACCAGTTTGATATTTAATTTTGTCTTTGTAGAATATTTTCAGTAATTATTTGGACACAAGTTAAAGACGGAGTTAATCAATTGTGAAATGACATTAAAGATATTTTAGTGAATATAATAAAAACATGAGGCGAGGCGATAAAAACACTATTTCTACTATCAAGAAAAACGTATCATTATTAGTAATGAATTCATGTTCAAAAAGCATTTTGACTTTCATTGCAGAAGATAATCAGTGACTGACTGTAGTTCCAGTTTCATTTCTATCCTGAAAACATTCATTTTTATGCTATTGCAGTAATGAGCTCATTTCTGCACAAAGACTAGCTGAGATGGTAAAGAAGCTGAAACACATAAATAACACTCAATCTTCAATTAACCATCACACTGCCTTCAGTGTTTGAGCCTAATAATGTGAAATAATCTGTTTATTAATATTTAATTTATTTACTGTGTATGTTTTTTTCTCTTAACACATGCTTGTTTTTTTGTATATTTAGTTTATAATTACATTTAGGGGTTGTCACAGGAACAGGTTGTGTTATAAAACAAAGTCCTCTCTCATTGACTTGTTTAAAGGTTTCAGGCCAGCTAACCCCTATAGAAGGTGCAGGAGCCAGAGGTCAAACTGTGTTTTATAACCTTATTGATTTTTGATCAATAATCAACTGTGTGAGGTGCTGGATGGTTTTTAAATTATCCCAGATGCAGTTTTATAAGCGTGCATGAACAAGTAGCTTTACTGAAACTACGACCAGTCTTTTAAAGATGACCGCTGTCCAACAGGAGTCTGCAACATGTGGTTCATCCTCCCATCTGAAGTGGCTCTTTGTAGCTTTGAATAGTAATCACTTGAACCTGAGAAATATTTATGTTTAATTGGACATGATCAAAAAAGTCGATTTAGCAGATTTCCCATACAAACACTTTGCAACTTGTGCATGGAAAATAGGACATAGTAGAATTCCCCTTTAGTGTTGAGTAATATAATTAAGACAGGGATAAACAATCGTGTGCTTTTGTCGATTAGTGATATGCTGATATTATACAGCTAATTCTAATTGATAACCAGTGCCAAAGCAGACATATTTTATGTACTGAGATGTTTTTACTTTTGTTGTTAGAGTCAGTCTGATGGGAATATTTACATTTATAACACAGATTCAGCTTTAGGTTTGTGTGACTTTTACAACTCCATCCTGATAGTAGCAGTCAGACCAAATAAGACCTTGTTTCTGTAAGTCTGAGCGGTCCCTGCACTCGTTCTGAGGATTTTATTGTTTCTCCACGTGAAAGCTGAAGCTGGTTAGTAAGAAAAAAAACATGAATTAGATTTTTCATTTAATTTTGAAAAACGTTGAGACACACAAGTATGCATTTCATTTTATTTTAAATAAAAATAATTTTTAACAATACTTTTTATGTTTTGTTTTTTTTTTCATTTTCTACACTATACCTATTTTTTTGTCCTGGATATAATTTTGTCTGAGAACTGACCCAAAAATATTTGGAAAGACAAAAAAATGTTAGAAAAATAGAATAAACCAGAACACTTTTTTATTGCCGTTTATTTAAACTTTTTCTATTGTATCTGACTAATAACTCATACATGTTTTTAAACAAGGTTCCAATTTATATCTGAAATTTTTTATTTAAGTCAGAGAAAGCTACAACCACTTTAATACAATACAGGAATGAAATAAAATAGATTTTAAAAAAGGATGTTTTTCACCAGACTGTTAGTAATCTGTGTTTGTATGTACACCTTGTGTTTGCTCGGTCAGTAGATCAATCGTAAACAAGTGTGCACAAATCTAAAAAAAACGTCCAATGCCGGTGATTACTCAGTCCAATATTTAGACTGGCGTATTTGCAGCTAACCCAAATTCATGATCTTATAATCCAGATGTAAAAACAAAAAAAAGGAGAACACATGGCCAGGAGAAAGGTGACGTCAGGGATGAAACGTGCATCTGACTGGCCGGTCCAGATGGACATCACGTTTTGACCAATAGTACATTTTAAATGTAGCCTTTTATAGATGAGTGATGATTAGACTTTGCTCTCTGTTGGGAAAATATGCTTAATTTTAGTCATTGCTTAAGAAAATGTTAGTATTTGAAAGTAATACGTTTTATTGATATCAATGTTCATGTTGCAGATCTGATTTGGGGGATTTAAAATGTTGGTTCTTCAAATAATATGTTGACCTTATTATTGCAGGATCTGCAGACTCATCTGTGCAGTCTTTAAAAAAAACATCCAAAATATTCCCAACAATGGGTCTCCTGAGGAAAATAAACTGTGAAAAACACCACAGGAAGCTGCAATAAAAAGACTCTTCTGGCATTAAACCAACTAATAGTAATGCATCTCTCTCTCTTGCTCTCTCTCTCTTTTTTTCTTTTCAGCATATCAACAGAAGGAGCTGAGAATCCTTTCAGATAACACCGAGCTCCTCTCAGCCTCTCAGCATCCAGACGAGTGACCTTACAAAATGAGCATGCTGCATCATTGTGAGAACTGGTGTTTCTGGGCGGTGCAAAGTGGAGTAGAGAGCATCAGAGTGCAGGGTATCTGAGAGCAGCAGAGCACAGACAGGCAGGCACATCCGCCGCTGGAGGGATCAAATCTGTACCATCTGACGCTCAAGGATTTATGGGTTTAGTCAAAATTGCTTTTCCCACTGTGGAGATTAAGCACAGTAGGATGTTTTCCTCTCAGGCCGTAGAATAGCCCGGCGTAGCTGCTGCTGTCTGTTTTTCTACCTCTTATCGGCTCCGGCACTGGAGAAGAGGAATGTCTCGGGAGGGCAGAGTGCTTCAAAACCCTGGCGGGAAGTAGATTCTGACTGACAGGAGGGGGGGGTCGTCCTCTGGGGAATGTGAACCATGCAGGTGGATACAGTCTTTGTGCTCCTGTGTGTTTGGCTCACTGCTGCAGCTGGGAAGATGGTTCAGCCGAGAGGTCACCGACTGGAAACCTACAAACAGAGCAGGTAAAGTGACAAATTTAACATACAAACTCAAATGTGTTTCATTGACTAGGCAGAAGGGAAAATGTGTTTTATTAAAACAGATACACTCGGATTAACTTGAAAAAGTTGTGTTTGCCATTTGGGCTTTTATCTATACTATCATGTAGATGAGCTCAGTGTGGTGCCGTTTCCTGTATCACCTGTACCGACCCCCCCTCCCCCTCTGACTCATTTAGGCAGCGGATTGGAGAGGGAGACCTAAATCTCTACATCTATTTATGTGCTACGGGTGAATGCTGCTGTGTTCTCTTGCCCCACAACTGCTGCGGGGCAGTTAATGACCATTTTGCCTGCCTGTCGGCTGCAGCTGTAGTCAATGTCATTTTCAGGCGTTTATTTAGGCTAATTGCTGCCTTGTTAATGTGTGCATTAGACTAGTTGTTTTAGTGGGAATGGAACTGGATGTGACTGTCAATGAAACATTGGCACTTGTGCACAATATTGATTGATCTACACAGGAAGTGATCTATATTGAGGATAGCATTTGATTGTTGTTTTTCTGTATATTGCTGAAGAAAAGTGA
The DNA here is from genome assembly GCA_006937965.1 of Callopanchax toddi. Lineage (NCBI taxonomy): Eukaryota > Metazoa > Chordata > Actinopteri > Cyprinodontiformes > Nothobranchiidae > Callopanchax > Callopanchax toddi. The sequence goes on along the minus strand of SSNR01000028.1, from coordinate 3,868,980 downwards.
CATTTGTTGGAGAATAACAAAAAAAGGCAACTATTTACTGTGAAATTGCAGGAATTAATATTATTATTTAAAAATATATTATTATCATTGAAAGTATTAACAGATGGATTAATTTTACCTGTAAAAAACGAAGATCAGAAAATGATGAAATGCAGACTCCTTGTCTTTTGTAAGGTGTGTCAAACTAGCTGGAAAGAGGCAAAATGCACGAGTGTGAGAAATGGAAATCCACTAATTCTCCACCTGTTGAACACAATCAGCTGGTTATGTATTGATTTTAATATTAGCTATTATTTCTTTGTATTTAATGTAAATCAAGACATTTTTACAATTTGAGTCAGAAAATGTAGCTTTAATGGTTAAAAGGCTAGTTTTGGCTGAACAATAATAAGCCAGAAACACTTTATAAAATTAAAATATGTATTTTTACAAGATAAGCACAGTGGTTATTAGACATTTGTGATTTTTGATGGTTCCAATGATCAAATCTCTTCTGACTTTTTGGTATATTTGGAAATTTTAAGATGTCTTTTCCTAAAGTTTTATTATTTCTTCATTCCCAAAATGATAGATTTTGGTAACTGGTACTAAACTCTACAGAAAAAGTGCAGAATAGGTTTTAAACACTGTTTTCTGATCGATTACTGTTTAAGCTCACCTAGTTCAGCTTCTGCATGTCACTCCCACTTCCTACTGTATCATGTGAAACGAAAAACTGACAATAACTCAATCAGTGTTATGTTTAGACATCTTTTTCCGTTGTGATAAGTTATTGCATCCTGCATTATAGGAACAAATTCAAATATCACCTTTTTTCTTTCTTTTCACGATAAGTTCCTCCATAATGTCCCTGAGATTTCTGCATTTCTCTCACATTTTTTTAAACCAGACAGTAAAGATACAAAACGGCATACATCAGGAATGTTTTAATTATTATAAACATTGCAGCTTTAAATAAAAAGACATTTCTCACTAGCTTCTTTATCTTGCTTGGTTAGCTTAGCTAAACAGGCTCAGTGTTTTCTTGCCACATGATCACTTTTAATGCCTCATTATGTTGCGAACTTGATGGTCTCTGTCTGGTTTTGTCTATTTGGCATTTTACTACCTAAAGATTTGGGAAAATCCACATTTGATTTGATCCAGCTCAATGTTTTATCTTGCTTTTGCCCACATTTAGAGTTAGAGGGTAAAAATACATCAAGAATGCTGACAAATGTACCAATTGTACATTTCCTGATGAGAATGGATTGTAAGATCCCAAAATCACTTGGGTTTTGGAAACTTTTGTGTAAAAAAAAATTTGATATCTTTGATGGTTAAAAGGTAAAATAAAAATGACATTTCCCCCCAGTGATGTTTGACCAAAGCAAGTAATTTTATAGTCAAGGCTGAGACATGCAACTTGTCACCAAAATTGAGACAGATATTCTTTAGAGCAAGACATCAAAAGTTCTCAGATGGATTTTGGATTTTTTTTTCTAAAGTATGTCCAAATAGAGCTGATATTTTATCAGAAAAAGCTTCATGTCAGACTTTGATTCAGCAGAACTTCCTGAGCCTGTCCAAATATAATTGCATCATTAGACACCTGGGGGATGCTGTAATAAGCAAAAAGGTGCTTTTTTTCCCTGGCAGTGCTTCGGGCCACTCTTTCAAAGTGGTTGCCTTGGCAACCAAGCCCTGCTTCAACCCTCATCAATGCCAGGAGTTGTTTCGACTCTGAAATTATGAAACACTTTCAGATGGATGAACACTTTCTGAAAGCTTTGAGAAACACTCAGAGGACCTGACTTGAAATCAGATATAAAAACAACAAAAAAAATCTTAAAAAGTTTAAAGTGGAAAGGACCTTTTTTTTTTTTTTACACTCAGCTTATAGAAAACAAGTTTGCCTTTCAGAATCAGCGTCCAGCTGCAGCACGCTGCCTCAAGTGAGAAACCGTCTTTGCTTTAATATCTGGTGAAGATGATAAGATTCTCCCAAGCGGGGCCATACAGCCTCAAAATGCTATCAGCGCTGAATGATTTGCATCCACTTAATATATTCAACAAACCCTGTCAAATCATAATCCCCTCGCCTTTTAGATACACTATCACTTCCCATGCTTTAATTGATATTTATAGATCAGAGGCGACATTTTTCAAATAAAAAAATAAAAAATCTCAACCGCTTGAGTGAAATAAACAGATCTGAACTCAAATCCTGTTAATATTAAGTTTGAATAAAAGGTTGAAGCCGTCTTTTTACATCGGAACAATCCGTTAATGAATTACAGTTATTATAGTGATCTTCTGTGCCCCACGGTGGTTAGGATGATCATTAAGTATGAGAGGGGAACAATTATAATCAGCTGTTGAAAGGCACAAAGCACGAGTGGCTCAAAGCTAAATGCCAGTGTCGTCTCGTTATCAAGTCTGCGTGTCGTTGTTTGTTTCCCCCCCCCCCGACTAGTTAAAAGTCACCTCACATCAGTTTTCTCCCGGCTGACGAGCACGCTCTGTGACTACAAAACCAAATGTAAATCCTGCTCTTCCTACCCAGAGGAGGAGAGGGGGAAAAATCACACACGCTTATGCAGAAATCAAAACTCTTCCTCTCTCATCAGCCCAGCTCCTCCTCTCCTGAGTGTGAAATTGCTAAAGCGTTTGGGCGCTGCTGGCGTGGGTTTGTGGGAGTTTTCGCAGCATTAAGTTTTCTCGCTCTGCGCCTTTAGGAGGACAGAGGAGGCCCCTCATAAGAAATACATCAGAGGAGAAACCCCCTGATTGTTTGAGGTGGTTGCCAGATGATTAAAAAAAAACTGTTCAGCCCTAAGCTAAAAATAAAAGTCTGAATTAAATGCTTGCTCAAAGCACAATTCTGATCACCTATTATTACTTTCTGTTGCTGCTTCCATTCTGTGTAGGCTCACGTGCAGTAACGTGACCAGAATGACCTCTGATAAAAAATCTGGCCCAGTAACCGTAATGCGGCCCCAACGGCGACGTACGCCTGCAGAGAGTGTCATAGACAATGTCGGACCACACAGAGCAGAGCAAACAGGCAGCCTGCATGTGCCAGAGGCAAATATAGAGGGGATTGGAGAGGCATTTCTGCCAAGAGGATTAGGAACCAGCTGCTGGGTAGACGCAGATGTGTAGCACTCTCTGGCTCCTACCCCCCCTCCAAGTGAAACCCTTTTCTTTTGCTCTCGTTTTTATTATTTACTTTCAGTTCGTGCAGTCCCCTTTCCTCTCGCCCTCTCTTCTTTGATATTTCCTTAATGCATGTCTGCAGTTGTCACAGGGATTTGGCTTTGTCTGTCACACCATGCTCTACTCTATTAATCCATTTTAGGGTTTTTGGAATTCATCATTCTGGCCCTCTTTTCAGCTCGTGGCCTGAAAATGATGCATGAAGAAGAGCCAGGCAGAGGTGGCCATCTTGAAACGTGACACCAACAAAAAAAAAAAAGATGGCATATTTGAAACTGGATTTGAGAAAATAAAATGACTCTATTGGGAATCTAATGTGTGGAAACGTATAAGTTGTGTCATTCACATTTTTATGTTTAACTTTATTTTCCCCTCTGTTGTCATGTTGTTTTTAATTAACAGGTCACGAAGAGAAACCAGAATGGATGGAGGAGGTGGTCACAAATCAGGGAGGTACGTTTTTAAAAGTCTTAAATTAAAATCTTCCATAAAAACACTCCACTGATATATATTTATTTTCCCTCGCAGTCCAATTTACAAACGAAGCCCCGACTTGACTAAATCTCCAGTGACCAAATCCGAGCAGCTCCTGAGAATAGACGACCACGACTTCACCATGAGACCAGCGTTCGGAGGTCAGAAGCACCAATAAGACCAGTTAGATAAAAGTTTATCCATCAATTAGAGAAGATTTGTGCAGCCGTCCTTGCTTCGGACCAACATTAAGCTCTTCGAGACCTTGGTGACACCATCTCCGCGAGTTTCCGATTGCAGCTTTAGTGCTTTACATCACAAGAGTGTTAATACACATCATCTTTTTATATTAGAGGGATTTGCTGTCAGCTTTTTGGATTGAATGATTATGTAAAGATAAACACAGCAAGGTAATAATATAATGTATGTGGGGTTTTTTTTATATCTGTTTGTAAAATGAGGTGAATAATCACAAACACATGAGCTTCATTAAGCAGGAAGAACAAATCAGCCATGACCTCTTTGCAACACGTGCTGTTTTTATCAGACCGCTTTTAATCACACGACAATCTGCTGCTAAAACACACAGAGTGACCCTCTGCAGAGCCCTGTTTTAACGGTGTCTGATTTCAACCGCAAAGTGGAAAAGAGAGCTGGATTTTATCCAGCGTTGCATCAGCTTTTATCCATTGTTATGACCTGATTGTATCTGTGTGCTGTATGATGATGCTGAGTCGAGGGGCTTAAATAGGTCAAAAGAAGAATCAAAGCCAGGCTGTCACAGTGGTGACACCAGCAGTTGCTCTATATTTGTGCGATTTATTGCCCTTTTTGTAACCTTGTTTACATTTAATAAAAAGGTTCAGTGTCCGATGATCGCGTTTAACCGACACAGTCACGACTAAAGCAGAAAAATAAGATTCAAGCTCAAAGATTTTCTGACATGAGGCTTTTTTTCCAGGTCCTCCAATTCCTGTTGGAGTAGATGTTCAAGTTGAAAGCATTGACACCATCTCAGAGGTGGATATGGTGAGTATGTTCATAAATATACTAATGATTGATTACTATTACAAGTACTTTGAAGTTTGATATTCATTGTGGATGATATTGCAAATATTTGCTTTTGTGAAAAATGTTTCTTAACTGAATGAGCCTCATTTTTCAGTGGATAGTTTCAATGAAATAATTGACATAAGAACCACAATCTAGTTCTTCATCATAGCTGCTGTTGCTCAAGTGGTTTCATGACATTAAACCTTTAAGGATAGTTATTTCATTTATTTATGGAATAAAAGTGAGTTTTGAATTTGAGCCTTCATAGATGTCTTGATAAAATTATTAATTAATTAATTTAAAATAAACATTCACTTAAATAAAAATAATCAGGTCTGAAAACTTAATCCAAATGTGTGATAACTGTGTTTTTGGTTATTCTTCTCTCAGCCGTCATCTCACATGTAACACCTTATTACAGCAAATTAACTGGTTGTCAGAACGTGGTGTTTATTGGACCCTAAATTATAAGGATAAAAGGCTAAATCAAACTTGAACTCGATAACTAGAAGAAGCAAAGAGCAAATGAGAAAAGTACACAAACAGAGGTAGAGCAAAGACACTGAAATGAATAAAAACTACAAATAAATGCTAAATCCACATAGATAAATAAGAAAAATGTCAACAGAGCCACAGTAAAAACCCAAACATCACGACACTGAACCTCTATTATAAAGTGTGTTGACTTGACAATGTTCAGCCTTTTCTGTCCTCTCCTCTGCGGAGCCTCTTTTGAAAAGTAAGAAATTAACAGCTACAATTCCCCACATTTAGCTTTAAATATAAATGTTATTAATACGTATTTCGATAAAAATCAGAATATATAAGATAAACCTACATTTTTAGATTCAAATCCAAATATAGGTAAACCTAAATGTTTAGATTTAACGAAAAATATAGAAAATAAATCTCAATACTTTGATTTCAATTTGAATATATGATGGTAAACCTAAAACGTTACTCACAACTACATGGATAAGTCTAATTATTTAGCTTCAGATCTGAATAAAATATAATTAACCTAAATATTTAGATTCAAATCTAAATATTTAAAATGAAATCCAAATATATTTGTGACAGTTTTAAACTAAATGAGCAAATTCAGACTGCTGTAAAATGAAATAGCCGACCAAAATAAAAGTTGGGTGAAGAGATTCCCCATCAATTTCTCCTAGTGCCTTTGATGGTTAGATTATGTAAATCCATTAAAATATGAATTATTTATCAATGTGTAGAGAAGACCCAAACAGGAAAGCTGATCAATGATTCATGTGGTTGTACAGACTCACAGTCGTACCAACAAACAAACAAACAAACTGTGATGTTAGACAGGGGATCTCTTCACTCTGATATCGTTTTATTTTGATAGGCTTCATTACTTGTACCTTTATATTCTTAGATTTGAGTATAAACATTTACATTTTTAATGTATTTTGTTTGGTTATTAGAGTTAGTTGTAGTATTTAAAGGTACAATAGGGAATTTGGTAAACAATGTGTCTTAAAACTTTTTTTTTCATGCCTCTTAGCAATATTCTAACAAAGTATAACTATAATATAAATATATTGTGGTGATTAAAAAAAATGAAAGAAATTATTAAAGTGGTTGTCCCACAGTTTACTTTAAACCAAAGCAACTATTGGACAATCCGGCTGCCTGTCTTGCTGACGCGCCGCACTTCCTCACTGCTTGGATCCTCCGTTAATGCGTGCAGGAGCATTTTAAAGCAGAACACCCCAGAAGTGAGAGAAGGACAGAAACAGCCCACTGTAGTGCTTCAATTTTAGGAAAAATACCAGAGTCCCAAAAAAACCCCACCTTTTCAGCTAGCAGAAAACAAAAAACGTTTGGTCGTAGAAAGAGGAAAAACCAGGGTGAACATTAGCATAGCGTTTCAACAGCTGGTGTTTTGCTCTCTATTGTTTCTGTGGCAATGCATGTTCTGTGGCATAAGGGTTACACCCGACGGGAGGAGTGAGAGCTCTGAGACATGTTTGTGTAAAATAGGTAGCAATACGGAGCTTGTTTGAAAATTACCTATAACACCTTTAAGTAGGAGAAAAAGAAAGCACAATAAAACAAAAGTCACAAAAAATAAGTCAACAGGTGTAGGCTGGAGCCTAGCTTTGTACGCCTACCCTTTGTACACAATCAGCTTTCTAAAGTGAGAGTAATACATATCTACACCCTTTTCAAGTCAACAGGTTCTTTCACAAAAGACCAAACAAACTGAACTTTCAGCCACCAAAAATAAGTCAAGAATATTAACATAAACAGACATAATTCCCCATGGACATGGATTTATACATGTGAACAAATATATTAATTTACATTAAAGAGATGCTCCACCCAAAAGGGATTTTTCTTGTCTATTGCCATATTCCCCATAGTTAGATAAATGAGCAAAAACAATTTGTAACCAGCCCAGTTGTTATCCTGATCCAGCACTACTCCTTTAGCTTAGCAGAAAACAAAATCTGTTTATTTATTATTGCAATAGTTTTAGACATTTTAGTTAAAATTGTCTATATATGCTTCCAGCTCAACATTTGATCTATTGTAACACCCCAAAAATTATTTGTACTTACTCTTTCAATGTTTACACCATTTATTATGAGTTTTGATAGATTCTCCTTTTGTATTCACAGTAACATTATTTGTATTTGTGTAGAGCTATTTTAAAATATTGAGGTAATTTGGGGAGGCTGTGGATCAGGATGGATGAGCGATTTTTTTACTTATCAGGAGATCAGGGTTCGATCCCCCAGCAGACCACTCCAGGCGCTGTACGAACAGAAGCCCACTGCTCCTCAGGGATGGGTCAAATACTGATAAATAATTTCCCCAAGGGGACAATAAAGGAAAAATTATTAAATTAGTATTAGTTTCCTACATAAATGTGGTAAAAAAAAAAAAAAGTGACCTTAAAAACTTCATGCTTTATTTTTGTTTATATGGGGGTCTAAATGTGACAAAATGTAGATGGGTCATTTTTAATGCACTACTTTATGCACCCCATACTCCTCTTATAACAAAATAACATATTTGAACATTAGCACTGTCAATTTACCAAACACACACTTTACAACAGTTTGCAGCCATTTGTTTGTCATTGATCCCTGTAGGACTTCACCATGACGCTGTATTTACGTCACTACTGGAAGGACGAGCGGCTGTCGTTTCCGAGCACCACCAACCAGAGCATGACCTTCGACAGCCGCCTGGTGAAGAAGATCTGGGTTCCTGACATGTTCTTCGTCCACTCGAAGCGCTCCTTCATCCACGACACCACCACCGACAATGTCATGTTGAGAGTTTTTCCTGATGGAAACGTGCTCTACAGTCTCCGGTAAACACAACTAAATGTATTCAGGAAGGACGACCAGTCTTAAAGGCTCAGCACGTGTTTCTAATCCTGGAAAATGCTTTTGAGGGCAGTTAATGATTTAATCCTCTGATTAAAGTAGTTTTTTATTTTAATGCATAGGACAGGACATAATAAATCTATTTCTAGCAAGAGAAGGCTTAAAAGGTCAGAAAAAGGTTTAAAAAGTTGCTATTTTGAATTTCACAATGACGTTTGAACACACTTCAGTCAGTTGACTTTAAAAATTTAAATTCTTATATAAACAGCTAGAATTAGTAACATATCTGTGCTTTAAAGAGTGCTTGATAAATAAAATCAGAAACAGGACTTTGTTTTGTAAAAACAGTTCCCACAAATACAGCTCTAAAGAAAGGACAAGAAAGCTGTCAAAAAAGGAATAATAAGGCGAGCCTGGAGGCCAGCAACTCCACATACATGAATAATTTATTAACCTCGTGAGCAAGAATTTCATAAATGTAACATCACAGCCCTTTAAACCTTTATTACACTCCTCACTGTCTAACAGAACACACAAGTAGAGTATATTATCTGTATAATCTTTATTATAATTTTTTTCATTTACAGTGTTAAAAAACAGGAGTTTTATTGTGTTTTTTTCCTTGCAGAGTCACAGTCACTGCAATGTGCAACATGGACCTCAGCCGCTTCCCTCTGGACACCCAAACCTGCTCCCTAGAGATAGAAAGCTGTAAGTAAATGTATCAAACATGTTAAATGTCTCAGGTGTTTTTACCGCTGATTTTTCTCCTGGACCTTTTATATTTCTGCTGAGATTTAATTCATAGGGTCATTTTCTGGATTTCTTAATTTTTACAGGTCATATTAAGGGTAAATATTTCCACCAGTAATACTTTTTTGATCATTAAAGGCATACTTTGCAACTTTTTCATATTTTTAAATCTTTTTCTTGAGCCAGTATGTGCTAATATGACTCTTTACAGGGTTAATGAAAAGTCACTCAGCCCCATCTGCTGCTTGTGTCCAGAATACAGCATTTGCAACTTCTCAGTCTCCGGTCCGGTGCCTCGAAAGTCTCACAAATTCACGTATCTCGTGAGGGTTAGGCTAACCCAAAGTGGCTAGCTGTTATGCTAGTGCCGGAGTGTTTTTAGCTCATGATTCCTGATTTTTTTTTTTATCTCTCCCTGCTTGAACACAGCTGATTTCTTTAAATGTGATGAACCGCTCCAGTAGAAAGCAATGAAGGCTCATGAGACATTTCAACAGTTAGGTTTAGGTGTTTCTGAGCAAAGACAATTATGCTAATGTTTTTACAGCAGTGATTTAAAACCGACACCAGGGGGAGCCAAAAAAAGCACAACTGCATAGTATGCCTTTAATTACAGAATTCAAAAGAAACAAAGGAAAAGATGCCAAAAGACTAGAAATCTCAGACATTTCTGTGGAAATATGCTAATGTTAGCTTGATTAAGCATCAGATGCAAAATTGTGACTATTATGAATGTTTTTCATTATTATAAACTGAAATGTGATCTGATTTCCGCTGAGACATGACAGAAAATAACCCATTTGCAAACACAAATAAATAAACAAAACACAAAGTAAGCTTCATGGAAAATTGGTTTAATAAAAGAAAATGCATAAATTGCAAAAATTATTGTGGAAAAAAAAACCTCAGAGCTCTGACTCGGATGAAAGAAAAACACACAATCAGACAGCTGAGTACCAACTAATCACACACAAGAGCGAGCGCACAACTGGAGGAAGAGTTTGTTTAATTGGGCTCTGTTTACTGGCATTTAGTTTATTTTTATTCTTGTCGGATTTTGGCAGAAATACAAAAAACTTTCAAAGGATCTTTCAGGTCCCATTTTATTTCAATATAAAACAACAGGATTGCTACTGAAAGGGTTTTTTTCCCCTGAACAAATCAATTATGGTGTATTTTTGTACATTTCTTACGCAATCTTCCTGCAGCTTGTACACACAAATATTGAAGTTTCACTCTGGATTCTCTGCATGAGCTTTCTTCTTGCTCCCTGCTGAGACTGACATGTCAACTTTGCACAGCAGATATTTCATAAAACCTCAGATATATCATGCTATTAAAGTTTCAGGGCTCCTTCCTGCTTCAAAGGACCAGCAGTGCATTCGTTTTAAAGCTTTTTTCCTCTTGCACCGTCCCCTTGACTCCATCACAGATCTAGAGTGTAAAGAACAGTGAGCAAATATAGTGTCTGGGGGAAAGTTTGTGGGTGTTAGATCCTTTATGTCACATATTTTGTTCATGTTGTTCTGCAGCTTTGTTTGTACTTAATCTGACCTGATTCTGTTAGTTATGAATGCACTCAATTCTGCATGTTTCTGCAACAGATGCGTACACAGATGATGACCTGATGCTCTACTGGAAGAAAGGCAATGAGTCCCTGAACACGGACGACAGGATATCTCTGTCCCAGTTCCTGATTCAGAAATTTCACACCACAACAAAGCTGGCTTTTTACAGCAGCACAGGTATTGCAGCTCACCGTGAGGTTCAAAGAATCACATTTTACTTTAGCTTTTCCCACAAAAGGATCACCTTTTTCATCATCTTCTGAATGTTACGCCAAATACAGCAAACTAGTATTTAATCCCTGGTACAAAACAAAATGAATCAGACCGCTGCCGACCACTTGTTCACTGCTGGAAAGCATTGCGCTGTTCTTGTAACCGCATGTCACTTTTCCTGCCACCTGAAGCATAAAAAGGATTTTGTGCACTATCTTTCTCTGCCAGAGGAGCTGGGACAATGCTGCAAGTGTTGACATGGCTCATCAGCAACCAGCACATGACAATGTGCATATAATGGTGATGTTTCTTCTTCCCAGGCTGGTACAATCGTTTGTACATCCACTTCACCCTGCGGCGACACATCTTCTTCTTCCTGCTGCAGACTTATTTCCCTGCTACTCTCATGGTCATGCTGTCCTGGGTGTCCTTCTGGATTGATCGCAGGGCCGTGCCTGCCAGGGTTCCACTAGGTAGGCGAGACTCTTGTTTTTATTGAAAACGACCTCTGCAGAGAAAATAAGCCCTACTAAAAGACGGATATTGCTAAAACTGCAGGACTGAACTTTGCTTTTTCTATGTATTAGATGATGAAATGTTACTCCAATGTTTTCCCATGTTTTTAATGCCGATACACAACATCTGTACATGGCTCGTTTTTCTTGGCATGTTCCAGTATGATGCAACATACGGATGCACAAGTTGGCTTGTGTTAAAGCCGCACTCTGGAGGATTTCATCAAGAGAGCAGTTTTTTAATCTAACGTCCAAAGGCTCCTCCTCAAAACATCTCGACACGCGCGTCCGGTCGCGTGTGCGCGCGTGCACACGGCGCATATACTTTGGGCATAAACTGTACAGCTCAATGTGTAGGGTTTAATCACTCACAGTTCACAATCTTATTCCAACACTACGAGGGTCTGATGAGCCCTCTCTGTCCCTGCTGCTTCTGATATTAGCTCTGTTAGCAGAGAGCTGCTGCTGGACTCTGAAGCTGAACTTGACTCGGCCCTGGATGAACTTTCTGACCAAAATAAACGCGTAACCCTGTCAAGCCTTGCCATTCTGTGAGGTGAAAGGTTTAAAAATAAAAATAAATCCGCCTTTAGCTGGAGAATGGGTAGGTTCTTTTTCTAACTTCGTTCGGTGTTTCACTATGGGAATCGCCTTGGCGTGACCAACTACAGAAGCTCCAATGACATCACGTCTGTCTGTGACAGACAGGTTGAGCCGTGCTCGGGCTCCACCCACCCGACCTTACCACGGCCAACCGACCCCTCCTACCCATTCTGGGCAGATTTCTTACCGTGCCCATGCAAGGAGGGAATTGTTGGTGA
>SSNR01000028.1:3839144-3854113 GCA_006937965.1 Callopanchax toddi | reverse complement strand
GAGACCCAAAAAGAAAAACACATTTTCAGCTAGCAGAAAACTAAAAACATTTGGACGTAGAAAGAAAAAAAAAAACAGAGTTCTGGAACCGTGTTTGTGTAAAATAGCTAGCTCTAGCTTGTTTGCAAATTCCCCATTGCACCTTTAAGGACAGCATGTAAATTTAAATAAAATAATATATTTTTTACGAGCCAATGGGGCTCCCAGACCACACGAAGCCCCAAGGCTCTAGCCATTAGCCTGGCAAGCCAGACTATAAATGTGGATAGTGGATACGAAGAAAGTCTGCAGAGCAAAACTGACTAGTGTACTAGGCTATCAAGCCACATCTAACCTGTGAATTATCTGGGCCTGCCTGTGGGGCGGGGCGAGCCAAGATGGGCCAGACCATGTATGCAAATTTGCACTGTGACGTAGATCTGCAAGGTTTTTCAAATCCTAGCGTTTAAACCTGAAAATATTTTTAGAGGAAATTGCTGGAGATCCATGTAGAAAAACTGTTTTCATCTTCAGCCTGCATGAAAAGCTCAGAGTGACCAATATTAATCAGAAAAAACACATTTCAGTAAACCACATCTTTAATGAGCTAGTTAGAATTTAAAAAGGGGATGAGTAAATATATGTAATTAGCTTTTAGTATGTGTGCATTAATGCTGAATGATTTTGATCTGTATTAGTATGCATGCACTTTGTATCTACATCTGTATACACACATAAATAAATATTAGCCAGTAGTTAAATCTGGTAAATGCATCTGTTCTTCCCATGAGATAAATGTCCCCATATGTAGACCCTGACAAATAAGTATTAAAGCGTCACTCTGGATTATTTTTCTATGTATCAAAGTTTTCTAAATGTTTTTAAATGATATTTCAGGTCTAAACTATGATCTATGGGTTGAGTTCCACAACATCTGTCATTCTGATGAAGACCCTCCTTCCTCCTAGAGACCCCTTTCCATTTTTTCTTGCCGCCGACATTTTTCAGCCAATGAAATTCAAATTTCTGCATTCTCTCAACATGCACGCGCATCGACCAAACCTGTACCAGTAGGGGGCGCTGTCGTACAGGACGCTCGGTGTGTTTCTCTGTTTACCGTCTCGTTCACTGAGGACTCACAGCTCATTTCTACTAAAAACGTTGGGTTACTTAACGTAATCCCTGGTTCTTTGATAACAGAGTGAGGTGTTTCACCAACAATTCCCTCCTTGCATGGGCACGGTAAGAAATCTGCCCAGAATGGGTAGGAGGGGTCGGTTGGCCGTGGTAAGGTCGGGTGGGTGGAGCCCGAGCACGGCTCAACCTGTCTGTCACAGACAGACGTGATGTCATTGGAGCTTCCGTAGTTGGTCACGCCAAGGCGATTCCCATAGTGAAACACCTCACTCTGTTATCAAAGAACCAGGGATTACGTTAAGTAACCCAACGTTTTTAGTAGAAATGAGCTGTGAGTCCTCAGTGAACGAGACGGTAAACAGAGAAACACACCGAGCGTCCTGTACGACAGCGCCCCCTACTGGTACAGGTTTGGTCGATGCGCGTGCATGTTGAGAGAATGCAGAAATTTGAATTTCATTGGCTGAAAAATGTCGGCGGCAAGAAAAAATGGAAAGGGGTCTCTAGGAGGAAGGAGGGTCTTCATCAGAATGACAGATGTTGTGGAACTCAACCCATAGATCATAGTTTAGACCTGAAATATCATTTAAAAACATTTAGAAAACTTTGATACATAGAAAAATAATCCAGAGTGACGCTTTAATACTTATTTGTCAGGGTCTACATATGGGGACATTTATCTCATGGGAAGAACAGATGCATTTACCAGATTTAACTACTGGCTAATATTTATTTATGTGTGTATACAGATGTAGATACAAAGTGCATGCATACTAATACAGATCAAAATCATTCAGCATTAATGCACACATACTAAAAGCTAATTACATATATTTACTCATCCCCTTTTTAAATTCTAACTAGCTCATTAAAGATGTGGTTTACTGAAATGTGTTTTTTCTGATTAATATTGGTCACTCTGAGCTTTTCATGCAGGCTGAAGATGAAAACAGTTTTTCTACATGGATCTCCAGCAATTTCCTCTAAAAATATTTTCAGGTTTAAACGCTAGGATTTGAAAAACCTTGCAGATCTACGTCACAGTGCAAATTTGCATACATGGTCTGGCCCATCTTGGCTCGCCCCGCCCCACAGGCAGGCCCAGATAATTCACAGGTTAGATGTGGCTTGATAGCCTAGTACACTAGTCAGTTTTGCTCTGCAGACTTTCTTCGTATCCACTATCCACATTTATAGTCTGGCTTGCCAGGCTAATGGCTAGAGCCTTGGGGCTTCGTGTGGTCTGGGAGCCCCATTGGCTCGTAAAAAATATATTATTTTATTTAAATTTACATGCTGTCCTTAAAGGTGCAATGGGGAATTTGCAAACAAGCTAGAGCTAGCTATTTTACACAAACACGGTTCCAGAACTCTGTTTTTTTTTTTCTTTCTACGTCCAAATGTTTTTAGTTTTCTGCTAGCTGAAAATGTGTTTTTCTTTTTGGGTCTCTGGTATTTTTTCCTAAAATTGAAGCTCTAACAGATGACTGTTTCTGTCCTTCTCTCACTTCCGGGATGTTCTGCTTTAAAATGCCCCAGCACGCATGAATGGAGGATCCAAGCAGTGAGGAAGTGAGGCACTTCGGTGAGACAGACAGCCGGATCGTCCAATAGTTGTTTTGGTCCAAAACGTATGATTGGCTGAGGTTTTTAGAGAACCACTTTATTAATTTCTTTCATTTTTTTCATCGCCACAATATATTTATAGCTATGTTAGGATGTTGTTAAGAGGCATTAAAAAAAACACTTTAAGCAACATTACCAAATTCCCTATTGTACCTTTAAGTGTTGATGACAAACAGCATTCACAGAGAATGTTCACGAGGGTTCTCAATCTCCTTTCTCTCATGTAGCTGGACTTTTGAACATGTTTCAAATTTTTGCACAACAAAATGTTCTCTCAAATTAGTTGGAGTCATTGCAGGTGTTTGGAATACTTCTCAATTTATTCAAAAAGTGTGAGAGAACTTTGGAAATGGCTGCATACAATTGGAGATGTAATCAAGACACTTTGTGATTAAATTAAAACAAGAAAATTGGCACAACAGTTAAACTACTGTGGGAATTTGTTCAGTTACTTTGTGTGTCCCACGTGACCCAGCCATGCATAAAAATGTCCCAAATGTGTCATTTACAAACTAATTCAGCATTATTCCAAGTGAAAATCTGCATGTCTTCAACCAGCAGTCAGAGCCCTGTTACATGTACTAGCTTCAGTTGTGTCTCTATAATCTGAGTTTAATAAGTATGTCCCAGCTTGCATTTTCAAAAATTATATGCTTTATTATCATTATCAAACAAGACTTTGAGGTACTGCCTATAGGAGCATCGGCTAAGATTCAGATCCAGTACTGAAATTGGACATTCGGTCTTATTCATCTTTAAGACATTGTTTAAAAATATTAATAATGATGCAATGCAATAAAAATAAACACCCCTTTATGTTTAGGATAAGGTGAAATCTGTAATTAGCATTTTAAGTCCCAATAATCTGGATCTCTTAATAGTTTTCTTACACATACAGTACTATGAAAAAGTATTTTCCAGCTCACAGATTTCTTGTATTTGCTTTTTTGTCACAAATGTCTCAGATTAGCAAACAAAAAATCTGTATCAGATGATGATAATTTAGGTAAATAGAAAAAGAAATTTTCAAATGATGATTTCATTTAATAAAGGGACACGAGTTAAAATTTTAATAAAAGTAATCATGCATGTTCAGTTTATTTAGGTTAATGAGTGATGAAGCATTTTAAACCAAAAAGAATGAGGCTACCTGTGTATCGTTCCATTGTCTTGAACAGGCTGTGAGCTGTAAAGTGCATTTCTATTTGGGACTGAATTTCCCGCGCTGTTCTACGGATGTGACGTCAACTGACGCTGTTTGCGCGTTCTGGAATCTAAAAAAGTACCGTAATAATAAATGTATATCCAGTAGGTGGCAGTATTGCACCGTTGTGTAGTGTTGCTGGTCAATGGTGGACTTCATTCGTCTGAATTTGTGGTTTTTCTTATACAGTAAAACTGGTGTTATTTTGGCAGCGTTAAGGAGCTGAAAACCTCTCTGATGGATTATAGGGTTTCACAGAGCTAAAGGTGCTGTTATAGGCGACCGCACAGCAATCTGTCCATGTTTATAGGTCTCGGCACGATAGGCCTGAAATCCCCGACTGTTTCCTGGACCTCGGTCCATTTACAGTGCATCTAAGGATGCGCTCCTCCGGGTGCTCCGGAGCGCCACTCCGTGATGTGAACTTGAGAAATCTAGGGTGATGTATGTGACGGGACATGATTCTATCACCCTAGATTTCTCAAACTCACCTCCAGGAGTCAAAGAACACCGACTGATTAAAGCTTTCAGCTGTACGGGCAGCGGGGAAGGACGAACATAGCAGCTAGCGAAATTAGCTCTGTTGGATCGCCTCCGCGGTTGGACCCTGTGTGTGTGTGTGTGTGTGGCGCGGGGCATTGTTTTACCATATTTCATTTTGTGTTAATAAAATGTATTTTTATTTATGGAATCATGTCTCTGGCTGCCTTTGGTTGAACCCTTATGAGATAATGAGACATTTGTGCGTGCTCCCGTTCAAGGCTGCAGTTATTCACAGCGCCAGGCGCAGCGATTGTGAGTTTTGTTTCTTATTCTTACCTCTTGTTCTTTTAAGGAAAAAAGCTTTTCAAACCAACCTGGTCCTGTGTGAAAAAGTAATTGCCCTCTAAACTTAGTAACTGGTTGTGACACCCTTCATGTCAACCACTACAGTCAAGTGTTTGAGGGAAACTGATAATGAGTCTCTCACCTCGCTATGAAGGAATTGATTCTCACTCTTTATTACAGAATTGTTTAAATTCTCATTCCTTCAGAGTGTTTTTGGTGGACAGCAGAATTCATGATTCCATCAATTACAGCGACTCGTCCAAACCCTGAAACAGCAGAGCAGCCCCAGACCATCACACTACCACCACCGTGTCTTACTGTTGGGATGATGTTTTTATGAAATTGAGTTAGTTCTACTCCAGATGGAACATCATCATCTAGATCAGGTGTCACCAACTCCAGTTCTTGAGATCTACCATTATGAGATTTTTACGTTTCTTTGCACCAGCAGACCTGATTTAACTAAATGAGTAATTATCTGACTTGTGCAGAACTCAAGACTTTAGGTGATTACATCATCTGATTCAGATATTCTGGAGCTGGAAACAGGTCAAACTAGTAGCATTGTCTGTTCTTTAAGTTCTTGCTACATCTCTTTATCGTTGATCCTAACCTTTAACGAGGGAGATCTGCAGTGTGCTTTAGATGTTATGGGTTTTTGTTCTTGAATTTGATAACAATTAATTTATGATTTATTAAGGGGGTAATTACCATTTCACATAGGACCAGGTTGGTTTAGAACGTTTTTTACCGTAATAAATGAAATTTTATATTTACTCAGGTTATTTTTGTCTGATGTTGAAATTTGTTCACTGATCTGAAACATTTAGGTGACAAAAAAAGAATAAATCTGTGTGGAAGCAAATAAAAATATATACAGAGAGCATGTAATGTCTTACCTCCATTCACCTGATAACTGTAAACACATCACTGAGGACTAAGCTGATGGATAAAGCCACAGGTTTTTCAGCGCTTGCAGCAAAGCATTACATATTTCTGTTAGTTTGTGGTGGAAAGTGTAATTTTGTTTGCAGCCATCTGTTTGTGCAGCAGCATCAGAGCCAGAACTCAACAAGTCTGAGCAAACTAATAAAGAGGGACGACTCTGCACTAGGATTTGCTGTTTAGCCCCCGGAGCTGTTTATAGAAGGAAGGATGTTCACAAGCTCCTCAACATGAAGAGCGGTGTTTGGTTCAAATGTCTCCTCTGTTTTATTTGAAGGACAAATATAAAGAGAGAGTCACAGATATTTCCCAGTAAGAGCAGGATGACTAAAATGTTTGTTTTCTTCCCTTCAGGCATCACCACAGTGCTGACCATGTCCACTATCATCACCGGGGTCAACGCCTCCATGCCCAGGGTGTCCTACATCAAGGCTGTGGACATTTACCTCTGGGTCAGCTTTGTGTTTGTGTTCCTGTCGGTGATAGAGTACGCAGCCGTGAACTACCTCTCAACCGTGCAGGAGAGGAAAGAGAGGAAGCTGCGGGAGAGAGTGAGTGCTCCTTTCATATGTTTGTTCTTTTCTTAGCTGCCTTTTTCTTTCATTTTCCACTACCTGGAATTAAAGCACACAACCTTCATTTTTCCTATTCAGAGACCAATTTAATTTACAAAATGTCTCTGATGCAGGTGGAGTTATTGTGAACGGTTCTTTTTTATTTAACCAGATGCTTTTAGTTGCAAACTGAAAATACAAACTGGTTTAATGTTATTTTAATAATTTATGTAGTTTCTTCACATCTCTTTAGAACTAAAGTTCATTTTTGGTTGTGTTAAGTTTCTGTAATGTGATGCAGTTTAAATGACATTCATCCTTACATCAATAAACGAGTTGCAAAATTCAACTGACCTCATTTTATATCAAAATATACATGAAAATCTATCGACACTGGCAGAAAATGTGATTAATAATTCATGCACATGGCCAATAAACAGATAAATATTTTCTAAATTGGCTCATTTGAAGCTGCTCTAAGGGCTACGGCGAATTATTTCTGGGACTGCAGCGTTGCTATTCTTCATCTGCCAACTGTTGTGGCATATGGAGCCAAATTGCCCACATACCTCGAGGAAGATATCCAGCACAAACATCTTTTTCTATAAATGTTTCATAGAAAAGTCACTGAAATTCTTTGAACGAGCTGAAAAGAAATACACTTTCTGTAAGAATCGATGTCTAACAAAATAGTAAATGTGTTTTTGATTCGTTGTGCGTTTGCAGCTTCCGTGCACGTGTGGCATCGGCAACCCAGACGAGATGATGATCGACCCTCAGATCACTGGTTACGGGTCCATGGACGTCAACACCACAGGAAACTACGGGATGCCCGAGAATGGCGGCCGCCAAGAACGAATCCTGGCCCAGGTGGCGCTGAATGACCCGCAGATCACAGGCCAGGTGAAAGCGTCCAGAGGTTACGTCAACATCTGGATAGACACCCACGCCATAGACAAATACTCGAGGGTTGTCTTTCCAGGAGCGTACATCCTCTTTAACATCATCTACTGGTCCATATACTCATAAACTGGGATGCTTTATAAACGCTGCATGATGGGACAGCAGCTCGTTAACACATGAGCTAAAACGGTGACCGTGAACTGTTTTTCAGACGGAAACTGCTCATTAGATGCGCGGGCATCATTAACAGATGGGTAACGTTTGCCTTCATGACCGAGCCACTTAAAGCTGATGAACTGCTGACAATCAGGATGGTGGTTTCACCGATTTAATCACGCCATCAAGTCTGTGTGATGTTTGCTTTTGATGGAAGGATGTTTGGACCTCGTTGACACATGAGAATTTACAAAGATGCACAAATAAAAACTTTAAAATGCAGTGACTTTGATGGAAAAATAGGAACTGAAAACAAACATTTACTGCTGCTTTCAGTGCATGGACGGATCATTTCTGCACGACTCATGACAATCACAGACTCTTAGAAACAGTTTGACATTTTGTGAAAATGGTTTATTTATTTTCAAGTAAAAGGAATCGATGTCATTCACTTAGCTTTAAGGCTGAAATCAGGCCAACAGGTTAGTATTTTTTATTTTAAGAGTCCAGTTTCTGCACCATTTCTAAGCTTGCATTAATTATTTACTGCACTTAAGGCTGATTTCTTAGCAACTGATCAAAGAAAATCATTAGACGAATCACATCAAATTGTTTCTGCACATAAATTTTCATTCGCACGAAACAAACAAGTAATGTGTTAATTAATGAGCTTTCAAACGGCGCATTGGCTGATTCTGGTGCAGCAGGATAAAGCAAAGCTAGCTGCTTTCCTCAGTCTCTTTGCTCAGCTGGAACTTCATGTTCACTTTACAGACGAATGGATGAACGAGCCGCCCTGTCGTCATTCATCAGTTCGCTGTGAAATCCTCAAGTTTAGCTGCTAACGTGACGCAGTCCTGTCGAAGTAAAAGGTCTGGGAAGTTTGCAGAGAACACAACTCATTTTGGTTCAAGCCGTCCCAAATTAAAACTGGGAGTTCAAAAGTGTCGGAGTGTAACGTCATTTAAATCAAGCTGGGATTTCAGCTTCGTTTTCCGCAGCATGGTCTTTTGTTTAATTTTCTTGTATTTGTGAAATTGTTTTGCTGCGTTTGGAAAAAGGAAAATATATTGCAGCTTATTAAAATTGCAAATGTAAAATATGTGTTTAGAAAATCCCAAACACCAATTATAGTTTTTGTTTATACTCTCATTTCCTCTTATTTATTTTTTTATACAACTGAAGCTCATCTCTTCTGTTTGCTGTTGTGAGGCGTTGAGTTTCACTCTGACCTGTTAGTTGATAGTTCATTTTTTTCCACTTGTTAAAGAGAAATACGTATAGCTACTGAGCTTAAATTGATTCAAATATTTGACAGGGAAATGTTTAATAAATGTTTTGTTTTCTGAAAATGTGATTATTTTTTCAGTTTTAAGCTTAAATCGTCACAGCTGATGTGAAATTTCTCTTGCATGTAATACAAGCAAAATGAAAAGCATTATGACGCATGACTGATTTTTTTTAAATCACCTTAATAAAACGTAAAATGAACACATGATCAGATTTCATAGTTGAAAAAGATCAGAAATCCCTATCAAAATTCTCTCTAAGGCACAAATCACTGCTTACATATAGAACTTGTGTATTCTGTTGCATGATTTACTGTGAATAGATATAGTCTTTGTTTTGATCCCAGTACTCGGCATCCCAGAGGACATGTGGTCAGTTCATCAAACTTCATCAAAGCTTCTAAAAGATGCCCGTATTCTGATATTTAACCACCGACGAGTCAAAGCGTTGATATGAAAGCTTCACTAAAATCTATATTTGTATGCAACTCCCCCAAATGAGTAACACACACACCAACACCAATATATATATATTTATATAAACAACATGTTGGTTTAATTTAGTTGCGAGGAGGAGGGTGTCAAATCAAGTTCAAAGTAAAGAACCCCCTGCAGCCAGGGAGCAGCATTAAAATTCATTTCATGTCATATGATACGGCTCTGATCACCTGGTGTTTATAATTCCACTTTGCACTCACTTTTCCCCTCTGTTTTTGATCTCTAGGAACTCCTGAGGGAAATATCCGACTCGTTAGGTGTTAAGTGCTCAAATGTGCTGGCTACTCACCGCTGAGCAGATACGAGTACAAAACCCTGTTTAGGCAGAAAACGTTGCTGTGAGAGGAGTGAGGTAGAGCAGTGAGGTTGTGTTTGGAAAGATTGATGGGCTGCAACTTGGCCTAAAAAGTTTTGTTTATAAAAATGAATTAAGCCTTTTTATTGTTATTTCAGTTAGATTTTTCCCGTTGTTCAGTAGTTTATTTCACACCTAATATTCAAACTTTAAATCTAGTCGAGGTTGGTGTATTTATAGATCTGTACTGTTGCCTTCCAGTCACTTCTCCTGTTCCAGTTTGGCCAGCTTGAAGTCGTCTCTCACTCTCTGCAGCAGATCTGGGCAGCACACTACGTCCACAGCTGTCATCGCCAGAGCCTTGGCTGTCCTCAGGGTGTGCAACTGGGCCTTTTCAGCTCCTGGCGCAGGAAGGAGAGCAGTGAGGGAAAATAAAACACTGTATAAATAGAAGCAAACAAACCCCATGACTTGGAACGAGCGGATGTCTGATCGTCGTGAAGTTCAGCTTTATTGCTCGGAACTCGGGTTGCCAAAAGCTACGAGCTGCTGTACCTGCTGCTTCAGTGTATTCCTCTGTGTGGTTGAACGCGTCTGTGCCAATGTAGAAAAAGGGATGGATACCAGGCACTACGAATGATACGTTGCCAAAGTCTGTGGATCCTGCCAGATAATTACAAATTCACTCTGAAACTGAGTCTATGATGATTCAAAGAGCAGTCCATAGTAACAGCAAGCTAGATCACAGTACTGCTAGTGCACAAACCATAAAGAGACAATAAAGTCTTTAAACTATTTTCATTTTTCTCACCAAAGAATTTGACAGGCTGCTTGGAAAACTCAATCCCCAAAGCGTTTCCGTTACTTTCATACAGGTTTTCCAGGGTTGCGTTGGACAGAATGTTAAGGTAAGGCTGGGCGATGTCGATTATCTCCACCTGCAAGAAACACAGGGGCAGTGTTTCAGTTTCATCAATAACCAGAACAATTTGATCAACAAAATTGATTACTGAAATTATTTTTGGCCAATTCTGATTAGCAGGAAATATAAACCAGCCTAATCTGAGATCTGAGAATCAAAAATATTTACTTTTTTTGGTCTGAACACACCATTGCCAAGCAGCAGTAAAAATATAAGACAATTTTTCTGGTCATTGAACTCAACCTCTTTAAGTATTGATTCATCCTAGCAGGTTTTTAGATCAAGAATCATAATGATCAAAAACTATTCTGTTAATTAGATTTATATAAAACCAGAGTCACTGAAGATGACTACATCTTCAGTTTGGCCTGGGAACGCCTGGGCGTCCCAGCTGAGGAGCTGGTGGACTTGGCCGGGGAGAAGGTGGCCTGGGCTGCCCGACTTAGAATGCTGCCCCCGCGACCCGGACCCGGATAAGCGGAGGAAGGCGAGGCGAGGCGAGGCGAGGCAGAGTCACCCAGGCTTCTGTTACAGCTACTCTCTGCTCTCATGGGACTGATTCAGTAGATCATTTCATTTTCTCTACACTCATTTTAAACTAATTGATTCTAATGTAGTAAAAATAACTTAAACGCTCCTAGGTTTAATCACCACTAAACAGCACACCTCTGCCACCTTCTGACTGAATACTTCCCAGCTCATTATATAGTGGTGTTTAAATTAAAAGGCTATGCTATATGACAAGAAGAAAGCAGGTGGCAGACAGCCCCTCACCTGGCAGCCAGTCGCCACAGCAGCTGCCCTAAAGCAAGACTCCGCTTTGGCCTTCAGGTCACAAAGCTCATTGAGCAGAGGGGTGCGCAGGAAATACTCCAACTCAGAGTAATCTGGGATAATGTTGGGCTTCACCCCGCCATGTTTGATGATGCCTGTAGAAAGATAAAAATTAAAGAGATCAACAAACCTACAAAGGACAGCGGGTGTTAGAAGACCCTTTTGCTTCTTATAGATTCACAGGTGTTCCTGTGAAAACTGCTCAATTGTCTCATCCCTACGCTCTTCTGCTCGACTTTTATCTCCATTAATTCTGTTTTAAAAAAATCAAACTCCCTTCAGATTATGCTGAAAGAATTATATGAGGAAAACCTGTTAGGAAACTGAAATATTTGAATTGAAAAATAACTCATTCAGGTCAATTCTAGTTGGAATATATTGTATTAAACATTAGTATACACATTTTATGTAGGGAATTCCACTTTAGCAAAGAAATTCATGACTATTAAATCTGATCATTTGCGTGGAAATTAAACTAGAAATGCTTTTGACTAGAAAAAAAAAAATCGGTCTCACTAGACTGAGAGTTTTATACGACACAGAGTTCAAAACACCAAAGTTTATGCAGTGAAATGATGTAATTGAATAGTTTTGTCTTCACATTAAACTCCAGTTATCAGTGATGCATTTTCTATGTCATTTTTTACTTTAAAATGTCAGCGTTTTTGTTTTAAAATTCAATCAAAATGTAATGTTTGAAAATTGAAATTTAAAAAATATAATTGAAATCCTCATTATTGGAGTCTCAAAACCTCTAAAAATTCTACTTCAGCGCTCACCACAGGCACTAAAGCTACATCAAAACATGCTGTAAGCTTTAGGTTTCTGTGGGTCAGCTGGACTTATAAAAACACTGTGTCACATGACCAAAGGAGCAGGATTTGATTGGCAGGATGCTGTTGGATCGATTGATAATACCTGTTGAAACAGAATTTTTAGAGATCACAAACTTGAGGCTGTGAAGTCAACCAATCAATAATGAGACCCCCCCCCCCCCCGAAATGTTTAAACATTGCATTAATACTGGAAATAAAAAATCTCATATGCAATACTGAAAAGGAATTTAGAAGTACTTTTTTTTTTTTTTTTTTACTAAAAACACAAATTGAACAATATGAACAGAACAATTTGGTAACTTAAAATCGAGCTGAATCTGAAGATCATTTTTGTGTTTTAAATTCAATGTCGGATCAAGTTAAAAATATGCCAAAAATGATTTTTCTCTACATTTGACTTTCCTTCCTTTACTGCCAACATTTTAAAGTCTGCAGTTTGAAGTAAAATCCTAAAATACCACTTCATTAATTCACTGGACCTCCAAACTAAAAAAAATTAAAATCAAGGATTCGGTTGATTAATTATGCTTTCATCAGACATTTCCTGTCTCATCAAATCCAGACTTAAAAAATAAATTAAAGCATGGCTAAATTATTTAGTTGATAAAGCTCTTTTAACTGCCAGAGCGAAAACTGAATGCTAATCTCAATTTTTTTTGTCGCTTGTGAAGTCCAGATGCATATTAAATGTTCCGTTCCTCACCATGAAGCCTCCAATCAGGTTTAAGCTGCTGTCTGAGCAGAGAGAGGTTGTTATAGGCCAGCACGGCAGCATCCAGAGCATTGATCCCCTCCCAGGGGTATGCAGACGCATGAGACGCTTTCCCATGATACTTCACTGCCACCCTGTGTAACATAAACAAAGTGTGTCATAGCGAGTCGTCTACAAAAGTGAAGGTTTTTCTGTTTATTATAACTGTTAAAGTGTTTATTATAGGAGGCAGAAAGAGGAACATTCACATGAGCCATAAATAAAAGAACTCACTCTGAAATAGCTAAAGTGGGAATGAAAGAAGCGTCCCGCTGAGCTGGATGAGCCATGAAGACGAGATCGATGTCAGTGAAGGCGCCTGCCTGGATCAGGTCGATCTTTCCTCCGATAGCCTCCTCTGCGGGAGTTCCCAGAACAGTAATCTGGAATAAAACCAGTTCCATCACCAGACATTCCTTTCAGCTTATATGTGCCAGTACTGCTTGACATTTCAAATAAGTTAACTTTTTTATTGTAAAGTAGGTTAAAGTTCACCTTCTCTTTAAAATCCTAATTTAAGGAGCCTGTAAGTCTCTTCTTTATTCAAAATTAGAGCAAAGATAAGAGGCATCCTTAACTTGGTTTCTCATTCCAAGCTAGAGCTTGTATTTTTTCTTTAAAATATAACTTCTATCAGGAAAACTGTTTTTTTCCCCCCTTTTGCTACATTTGATCAAATGACCTTTGAAACAACTGAAGATACTTTATTTCCTCTCTTAACTCTGCTACTCCTCTGTTCATTTTTTAAAGAGGCATCAAAGCAAACCTGGAGGCGGTCTTATCTTTTTGAAAGTTAAAGGGAATCTCACAGATGATCATTTTGTCATAATTTAGTAAGTCATCTGCACAAAGTTAGATAAAACCAAAATAAATGTCACTTTTAATCACCAATTCCATGTTATTTTCCATAAATTATTATTTTCTTCTTCTGGAGCCAGCTGGTTATCTTGTGGGAATCCCCACTGATCATCTATATTTAACATCTCTCAACATTTATTTTAAAGAAAATATAACGAGTGCAACACATATCACAAATTAAACAAAAGAACTGAATATAAAACACAAAAGACAAAACTTTTGAATTATATATTATATCACGGAATTTAAAAGGCACACTAGGCAGTTTGGCTTGTTTTTAGCACCCCCTAGTGTTCATTTAAAATCACCTTCATAAAAACTACCCCCTTGGAAGACACAAACATTTGGGGGGTGCCGGGGGGATGTGTCCTCTGCTCGTTTTTAAAGTCAGTTTTGATCCCTGTAGTGCAGGGGTGTCAAACTCATTTTCACTGAGGGCCACATGGCTGGCCTCAAAGGGCCAGATAACTTAAAAATGTAACCAAATTAAATGTAAAATAAATTGTAACAACTCCTTAAATGATGTTTCAGGTCTAAACTATGATCTATGGGTTGAGTTCCACAACATCTGTCATTCTGATGAAGACCCTCCTTCCTCCTAGAGACCCCTTTCCATTATTTCTTGCCGCCGACATTTTCAGCCAATGAAATTCAAATGTCTGCATTCTCTCAACATGCACGCGCATCGACCAAACCTGTACCAGTAGGGGGCGCTGTCGTACAGGACGCTCCGTGTGTTTCTCTGTTTACCGTCTCGTTCACTGAGGACTCACAGCTCATTTCTACTAAAAACCTACCCATTCTCCAGCTAAAGACGGATTTATTTTTATTTTTAAACCTTTCACCTCACAGAATGGCAAGGCTCGACAGGATTACGCGTTTATTTTGGTCAGAAAGTTCATCCAGGGCCGAGTCAAGTTCAGCTTCAGAGTCCAGCAGCAGCTCTCTGCTAACAGAGCTAATATCAGAAGCAGCAGGGACAGAGAGGGCTCTTCAGACCCTCGTAGTGTTGTTGGAATAAGATTGTGAACTGTGAGTGATTAAACCCTACACATTGAGCTGTACAGTAAATGTCCGAAGTATATGCACCGTGTGCACGCGCGCACACGCGACCGGACGCGCGTGTCGAGATGTTTTGAGGAGGAGCCTTTGGACGCTAGATTCAAAAACTGCTCTCTTGATGAAATAATCCAGAGTGCCGCTTTAATTGGTTTAAATATGTTTAAAAGTTTTATTTAAGCATCAGAATGACCTCATGAGTTAAAGATTGTTTGAAATATTGAGTATTAAGCAGAAAAATGTTGAGCCAACAGCAAATCATCATCTTCAACCCCCCCCCCCCCCCCCCCCCCCC
>SSNR01000028.1:3805804-3839134 GCA_006937965.1 Callopanchax toddi | reverse complement strand
CCCCCCCCCCCCCCCCCCATTTGCGGACCAAACACCAGAGCCAGGTTCTCCCTTGAGGACATGTGATGACAGATTGTGTGCACCCTTAACGATAACAAATGTTTTGATCAAAGTTATTATAACTTTGATGTATTTTTAATTCACTTGAATAGTTTGATCCTTGATTGATGGAGTTCAGTGGGTTTCATAACCTGACAAATCAAAAGGGTTTATGTTACAACAGAGCAACAAGCAAACCTATTTTTCATGCATTTGTAATGTTTTATCTTGTATAAGTAATAAATTCAGAGTTATGTAATGTTAAAACATTTAGAAAACTTTGATACAGAGAAAAATAATCCAGAGAGCCGCTTTAAATATTGAAAAGCCTTCTACTAGTCACCTCTCCGGTCTGACAGAGCGATGACCCGTTTCTTCCTCACTGCAGTCAGACAGCTGCAGCAGGTGAGGAGGCGTGACGATCAAGGTGTTCTGATCCTCCTGACAGAGCACCGTTAATATATAATTCATTAGCTCGTATATCTTAGGCAGAAATTGGTTAATCTGGTTTGCCATCAGGGAAGAGGATGATCAGCAGACGGAGGAATGGAGGATCAGCAGCTCCCTGCGGGCGCACGCATCATGGATCAACAATCGACCAGTGATCTTTTGTTCTGGTCAACCAAAATGACTGATTCTGATAAAGAGAACTGGATATGTGATGACAAAATGAACGTCTTTCTCAGAGGGGAATTATCAGCAGCTTGAGAGCGCGAGCTGTCGGGTCGGGCCGGAGTTAGTAAAGCGCGCGAGCGCAGCCAGCTGGATCGCAAACCGTGTCCTGAACCAAAGAGGGCGATCTGTTCTGATCACAGATTGATTGTGACCCATTTTACCCCTACTGGGCATGTGTGAGCTGAGTGCGTGGGTCGGACGTACTGTGATTGTGTGTGTGTTAAAGCGCGCGCCGAGCTGTGCGTAATGGCGCATTGCTTCGCGCATTGGAGATGCTGTGTGTGTGTGTGTGTGTCGGAGGTCCTACCGTGTGTGTCCACTAGCTTCAGAGGTCATGTGATCACTCATTCACTGAGCTGCAACAGGATGTGAAGTTCGTCAGCTCGAGGGGTCTCCCATCGGGACCGCGCAGCGCTGGTCCACAAAGGCGCGTTCGAAATCCGTTCTCATGAGGACCAGCTTACTGCTTGTGTGCACCCTGCCCTGTAGTGGCGGTAAGCCGTCAAGTCGCGGGTAACACAAATGACATGCATTGTGGGAAATGTAGTTTTTGGTCAAAGTACGCTTTTTACCTATTTATTTCTGAATACTCAGACCTTTTAAGCTCTCGCGGGCCACATTAAATGACGTGGCGGGCCACATGTGGCCACCAGAAGTGTCACAACACAACCGGTTTTTAAATTTTAGGGGGCAATTACTTTTCCGCACTCTATTGTTCCAAGTGTGTCAAAAAGCAGAAGAAATCTGAGGGGTGCTAATACTTTTTCGCAGCACTGTAGTTGATGAGGGGTATTTGGGTACATTTGAATGTCGTTTAGTTTCTTGGTGGCCGTTACCTTGACCGGGACAGGTGGGTCAGTCTGGTCCTCTAGGGCAGCTTTTAGCCCCACCGCGGCCGCTGCTCCCACCTCTGCTATCAGGTTATGCCCGCAGGCGTGGCCGATACCCGGCAGCGCGTCGTACTCACACAGGAAGCCCACGTTCAACACGGACTCCCCGGTCCCTCCGCCGCCGGCTGGACCCCAGCTGGCCCGGAACGCCGTCGGTAACTTGTACTGACTTTGGACCGTCCATGTCCGGCCCGGCTGCCGAGAGAAGAAGCGGACTAGCCTGTCGTGGGCGTTCGTCTCGCAGCCGGAGATCTCCGGCTGGCTCCAGATGTCCCGACTCAGACTGTGGAGCTCGTCTTTGACCGAGTCTATGTGCCGCTGGAGGGAGTCCTTCATCCGCTCCCGTCTCTCCATCCCGCCGCCCTGGAAGTCCTAAAGTATTCCCTTAAGCCTCTTAGAGGTAGCAATGGTGGCGCTGCCTTCTCTCTGTGATTTATTGACCAAAACAAAAGCGGCCCATTTAAAAAGATAGAATCCTTAACAATCAATAAAGAAGTGGGCGGGGCTTCACACCGGAAATAGTTTACATTGATCTGTTGTAGGTTTAAACACAGCTTTATTTGGGTGAAAGGTCAGCGGTGGCTCTTTTTATTCAAGGCAAAAACCTTTTAATGTCTATGCCAAGAGAGAGAAAAAATAAATTGGATGCAGAATGTTGTAATTTGATGTATAACAATAAAATGTAAAGTAATAATGTCCAACTTCTTATTCAAACATTCCTAAACTTTTTCATAGTTTACATTTTAATTATGTTTTTCCAGTTTAGTTCAGTGCATGCATAAATAAGATTCAGGCTAAAATATACTTTTTGACTTGCAGGATTCCAGATTTTAATCTATTAGAGCTGCATTAATCTAAGTGCAGGGAAGTGGTGGATCAATTTATAGGCTGCATCTGCTTCTAAATGCTCCTCAGATGGTTGATTTGTTGAAGGAGTTGTTTTTAGTAGAAAGTATTGCTGCAGCTGGTTGCCCAGTTCTACGTTTAGCAATAAACATTTTCTACTGAATCTGTCAGTCAGTACTCCATGACTTTTTCAGAGAAAACACAAGAACAAAATTTGCTATTTGTACTTCGATCATTATGCGTTTTAATGATATTTTTAATTTGTTTTATTATTGTTATATGTATTTATAGTCTTTTATTTTGTCTAATAAATTTTAATCTGTCCCTTATTATTTTTATTTCTTTTAATAGTATTTTATTTTATCTTGATGCTTTTGGTTATTTGTCTTTTAATCATATTTAATTCTGTTTTTTGTGAAGCACTTTGTGATTTATGTCTGTAAAAGGTGCTCTATAAATAAACTTTACTTACTGAATCTTTCCAAAATAAGATGTGGATATACTGCCACCTGCTGGCTGTAATCATACTCAGCTGAAGTAGTAAATTGTTAGGGTACTAATGAGTAAAATAATCACATTTTATGCCAATGCATTATAATTCAGCATGTTACAAAAACCTCTAAAAATACATTCTTGTAAAGTCATTTTGTGGTTTTTGCTCATGATGATACTTGACATCATTCTACATAAACAAATGGAAGCAAAACAGGATTTATTATTTTGCTAATTGAAAGTGTTTTAATCATTCTCTGAAAAGCTAAACTAAAACCAAAGAGCTAGTCTGACACAATCAACTAAAACCTTTTTTTTTTTGTTTCCCTCACTAGAGGGACCCAGAGGAGCATTTTTGTTCAAACCTCCTTCATTTGTCTGATCTGCAGTAAAGTTATATAAACATTCTGCATCTTTTCAGTGTTTTACCTTATCCTGCCTTAATCTGCAGAGAAGATTAATAGAAAGACATTGAAGGCAGGGCAGTGCATTTGGCCTTGCTGAAGATGAGTCGTGGTCTGAACTTGAGGGAAAGGGTTGATTTAGTTTAGTCTGAATAAAAAGTAAGATCTCCACCCAGCCTTGAACATGCGTGTGTCAGAGGGAGACAGGTGTAAGTGTATGTATGTGGTTTCTGTCTGTACTTGAGCTGGAGGTTAATTGGGGGCGGTTGTCAGTCACAGGAGGAGACGTGTTGTGCAACGCTCAGCAAGCTGACACCACGACGGCCTCCTGACATGGCCTGTCTGTCAGCTCACGCTTCGCCCTGCCGCTGACGCTGACACCCTCCTTTGTGTTTCAATTAGACCAGGGAGGGACCCATGTGCCACAGTATTGTCTTGTGCAGGGATTAGCTCCCTGAGCATGTGTTTGATTTCACACGAGTTGTCTGTTCTCACAAGCAGAGACAAATATTTTCACTTTTTCTTCAAAGTGATGAACTCATGATTCTGATAGTTTTTTTTTTTTGGTTTTTTTTGGTGACCAAAGGTCATCACAGCAAAGCAGAGAGGTGAGTGGGTAGTGGTATGATGTGCATGCAGGCGTCGCTGCAGCAGGAAACCTGAAGGAAGGCTGGTTTGACATCTACAAAGAGTGGACATGTTCCTGATGACAGCATGTCTCTGAAAACGGAGATGAACCAAACTACAGACTTTACTCGAGGGTCGGTGTGTTTTTATGAGTTCACTTAGAAAGTGGGGTCCATCTTTTCATGTTTTTGTTCAAGTAAAAGAAAGTAAAGGTCACAATGAAAGACAGAGACTCAGATTTGTTAGTTCAACACCAAGCTAGTCAGGTTTGTCATCAAGGAAGACTTGTCTCAGCTGCTCCCAGGAGTGTCAGCAGCTCTGGTACTGTCTACCTTTCTTTACATTTAAATAAAAGTTCACACTGACATAATATAGTATTTTTATTTTGTTCAGATGAGTGTTACTGAAAATTTAACAGTCTTAATGAAGCAGTTGCTCAATTACTTTTTTAATTTAAAGGTAATCTTCCATGATAGGAGGTTAAACTACTTATAAGTGAGGTGAAAGGGGTCACAATTAGTGATCCTCCATGAAATTGTCAGGTTCATGTTTTTTTATTTTAGTCATTTTTCCCTCTGGTTACAAAGCATTGATGTTTGATCCTTCTAGTAAAAGTTTTTGAAAACAGCAAAGGGAATTTGAACAAATATTACTTCCAAAATATCACTTAGATTCTTATTTATCTCTGTGCATTAGCAACTTTTCAAACAAACAGGGAAAACTACAACCTTTGTCCTTAAGCTCATTTGCAAAAAAAATATATTTGTTGGTGCTTTTGCACCAACTGTTTCTGTCACATCCTGCAACTGCACTATGGTAACTTGTAGAAGTTAAAGATTAATTTTAGAGTATATGTGCACTCAGTGCAAATATGCAGGATGCATGTTAGGCAGCCAACATGCACATACAAAACAATAATCCAAAATACATAATAATTTAAACATTCACAAAAATCCTGTCAATATCATCATTATTAGTCATGACTAAATACACTTTTTAGATATAAAATTGTTATGAAAACCATTACAGAACAAAACAAACAAAACTGCAAAAATATAAAAGTAAAATACTGCAAAACTTGTTATAATACACACAATTAAATGATCACAAAAACAATGTAATATTTTAAAAGCATGCATTCTTTTCTCTTTTGTTTTTATATGAACTAGTAATTCTGTTAGTTTTTGGGTAGGATTAATCAACAACGTCTCAAAGTTAAGAGATATTTATAAAATAGACTCCACATGCAAAGTTCAGATTAATCAGGCTGTGAACAGCTTCCTGTGGTGAGTAATCATGTCTTCACATCCTGTAGGATGATTGATCGTGCAACTCACTGTGTAAGTGTCTGTCTGTCATTAAAAATATTTTTTGAAAGGTTGCTCTTTGCTGCAGTAACTCATACAGCTTTCTCAAGCAACTGCAATACAAACCGAAATCAGAACTGAAAATCACTATAGAAACATTCTCACCTCCCATAAATCCAAAGTTGTGCAGAAACTCAAGAAATAAAATGACCATATTGATAAAATAACACTCACACAACACTAGTGTGAACATTTTGCATTTATATTCTGGTTCTTATTTTAAAACTGGCTTTCTACCAATGTTTCTGCTACTACTGTTTACTTGGTTTTGTTGCATAATTTCAGTATAGTGTGAGCTAGCAGCATGATATGCTAATTTGGGTTTTTTTTTTCATAAATATTGACTTGGATGTTTTAGTGCACTATTTTCTTTTCTTTTCTATGAAGTTATTTAATTATTTAATACTATAACAGTAATAAAAAATAAAACTGGCACCTCCGCTGTAGATCCTCCATCAGAGGGTAGAAGACACGTATACGCCTAGAATAGATAAAGCAGTTTTTTTTAATAAAAGTACTAATCCTAGTACTTTACTTTGCTTCCTTAAAGCTGACATGTGGAGCATTATTCTATGTATCAAAGTTTTATAAATGTTTCAAGTAATATTTCAGGTCTAAACTATGATATAGGGGTAGAGTTCCACAACATTTGTTATTTTTCTGAAGACCCTCCTTCCTCCAATAGACCCCTATGAATTCACATTGATGGGCAAATTCTTTAAGCCAATAATATTCAATTGTCCACATTGTCAGCTGTCAGTCAACGTGCACGCACTTCAAGCAAACCTGTAGAGGTTGGGGCCACGTGAGACCATTACGCTCCATGTCTTCCTGTCTACAGTCTTGGCCAGTTATTGAGAAGTCAGAGCTAATTTCTACTAAAAATGTATCCATTCCCCAGGCTTTATTTTTATTTTTACACTTTTCTCCACACAGAATGTCAAGGCTCTCAATGGATATGTGTTTATTTTGGTTGAGCATTCCATTCTGGAGGGAGTGTCTTCTCATTTCCGGGTTCTGCTTCTTCTACACAGCTTCCCGTTCATAAGCACAGTGTGACAGTCAGGTCTCATCAGAGCACCGTGCAGTGTGAGAAGATGATTTGTGAGCTGTGAATGATTGAAACCCATGATGCAGTCATACAGTCTGAGCAGGAGCTGAGAGCCATGAATAAAAATATGGCACAGTGTACGACTGGCTTAGAGACCAGAGTGACACGCCGTGTGCACACACGTGTAGAGATGGGATGGGGAAGCGGGAGGCGATCTTCCAGTGCTGGCGATCTTGTGCCAGCTGCTCCGCATTCGCCATGGCAACTCCGGATTGTCGGAGGTCGCCCGCCATGACATAAAACCATCGGGTGCAGGGTTTACCTCGTGGTCTTCTCCAGCCTGTGGCCCTCAGGTCAAACTCCAGAATGGCTCTGATCAGATGGTCAAAAGGAAGACGGAGGATGTGGCCGTGCCAGCGGGTGCGGCGTTGCGCTGCCAGGCAAGATGCTCTGGACTGGCGTGTGCGTTCTCTTAGCACTCGGTTGGAGACCCGCTGGGGCCACCTGATGTTCTCAGTGGTTCTCAGAGCCCTGGCTCTTACTTATAGAAGTAATCAAAATGCTGAAATGCTCCGGACTTTTGCTTTAAGGCCAGAAGTGGAGTCTAGGGATGGTCATTAAGTAGGAAACCAGAAAGCTCTGGGTGTCATCTAAATAAAATCTAATTTGTAATCAAAATGTTGTAAGAACATCTTGAATGATGAGGTTCAAGAAATGATCCCTGTGGGACTCCTTCTGTCAAAGTGGATCTATGTTTTAATAACAATTTGAATGAGAGGGTCCCAAAAAGTCATTTGTGGGACTCTGTTTTTGGAACGATGAGGAGTTAAACACTAACTGGCAAAATACAACAGGAAGAAATGCTGCTGAAGAAATACAGCAGAGATGACACTTGATACAATTTATTTTTTTAAATGGGGAAAAAACTCTAGGAACCAAAACCAGACCAAACTATTTTACATTTGTTGGTAGAGTTTGTCGGCTGTTACAGATTCTGAAAGAGGCTCCTCTTGTGGGTTCAGTTCCATCCTTCCTGACCTTTCCAGTAGGATATTATTACTGAGATCAGCCATAACCGATATGCTCATCTACAATCTCTTTGACATTTTGGCAAATATCATTATTGCCTTCTCTGTGGAGAGCTGGATGAGGAAATTGATGCTCAAGTCTACACAAAAATAGCCCATCAGTTGTGAATCCACCATACATATCAGAGAATAAGGAACATTCACCAGTTTCTCACAGGTTGGTGGCTGCTGTTTTGTGTTCATAGTAGCAGTGTTCATAGTTCTTTAAAGTTAGGACCATGTTTAATTTATAATTTCCTCAGAAAATTTCCCAAGATCATAACCAGCCAACCAGCATCACATGAGGTGCAGCAGCTATTACACACATGCTATTGTGTCTTTTGGGTTTAATTCCTCAAAAGCTTATAAGCAGCAGGTCACAAGAGTCTGAAAAGAATATTATTTATGTTGCTTATTCGGGAGAAGGTGTGAGTCTGAGATAGCCATGGTAATCGCATTAGATGATGAACACGGGATAAAGAAGGTTCCTACAAGCTTCTGTGTTGCTCACTCTTTATTTAGGAGGCTTTTTGCTTGAGGCAATAATCAGAGCTAGAAGATCTGTTTACCACCCTGAGACTATTAATCCTGCCCTTAGAGAGAGAACCGAGCTAATTTTTAGTTCTCACATTAAGCTTACGGTGTTTGAAGTAAAAGTCTGCTCAATACCGGACTGCATTTTCACTGATGGGAAAATAATTATTATTGGACACTTTTATTACAGTGATTTGAACTTGATCTGAAACATCTGCGTTCTCTTTCCAACACAACCTTTCACTACACGCAAAGCGTTCTGACTCGTTATGATAAAGTCTGTCTGCCTGTGCTCTGCTGATTGTGGCTCCTCTGTGATTTGAGGGACCACTTGTGCTCCCACTGTTCACCAGACTGCTCACGGTGTTATTGGGGGTGACAGCCGCCTTTTCAGCACCGTCAAACAAAGAAGTTGGGAGGAGCCTGAGACAAGGAGGACAGACCTGACTGAACTGTTTTACATGAGTTTTACTCAAATAACCTAGAATAATAACCGACTGGATTTCTGGGGTTTTTTTACTTTTTTGATGTTTCTGCACATTTTCCTCTATTTTCAGCAATTTAATTGAGCAATCTGAGGAGAGGAAATAAATTGATTCATATATATGTTCTTTTCTTGTATCAAAATTAAAATGTTATACATTTAAATTATTGGAAATTAATTCAAGCTGTAATCAACCATCCAAAGTATCAAGAGCATTTACATGAAAATGAGGGAAATGGCTTATAACAAGCCACATAAGGTTTAGTGTTGTCAAAAATAGTCAAATGAATTTGTGTTTTGGTTTTGTGTGTGTGTGTGTGTGTGTGTGTGTGGTTTATCATGTCTGAGAGACAAGGCTGAAGCTTCGCTCAATCATGCACCACAAAAACATCAACAAATGCTGGAGCGTGTAATCCCACCCCCACTTCACCCACTGAAGAAGAAAGACAACTTGTTAAACTGAGGTGTTAGTGAACGCAGAGGCGCAGTGTGTGTGCACTGATGTGACATTAATGACAGAAGTGGGACTGTTAAATTGCGCACACTGCCTCACACACACATTACAGGGGCCCTCGGGGGATAACTACCGAAGCAGATTGGTGTGCAATATCAGGCAGTACAGGCAGGATTTCTGGGGGTGGGGGGGCACTTTACAGGGTGCATCTCATTTGACGCTGACAGGACAGAGCAAGCTCGACTGACACATTGTCAGTTTACTTCAATCAGATGGAAAATCATGTCTAATATCAGGCTCTTTAAAAAACACGTGTTTGAAACATATGCCATTTTAGATCAACAGAAATTGTTTTATATAAGAATAAACTAAGTTGTTCAATATAAAAAAGTTTTAAAATTACATTGTAAAATTATCTTATTTATCTATATATATTTTTATCCCTTTGTTGCCAGGACTCAGGGCCTGAACAAAGAGCCTCTGGGCTTAGTGATGTTGCTCTGATTAAACCATGAAGTGTCCTGTTGGTTGCCGACTGATCTTCCTGCTATCAGGAACCATCAGATGGAGTGAAACCATCTTGAGGTTGAAATTCATCTCAGTAGCAAGTACTTGACGTCTAAAGGTGTTGCATCTTTGCAAAAACAAATTATTTGACACATTTTTTTTGTAAAACCCAGCTGCTCTGATTGGAGGGGATGATAAGGGTGTTTGAATGGTCTGGACAAATATTGAAGTAGTTCAGATGACTTGGATGCTTCTGTCACAAATGTCACATTAACATGTCTGAATTCAACATGACTGCTTTAATTTTGACTTGGTATTCTCTTGGAATTATGTTAAACTTAAAGGATTTTTTTGGGTAAAATTTTTAATGGGTCATGTGACCGTTTTATAAACCCTTACATCACCATCAATTTCTCACTGAATGACTATTTAGATGAAATTCAGTTTGTTTTTTTACAAAGTGCATTTGTGGGTCAAGTCGAGCAGGAATGTTTTAATTTTTAGGAAATTGGAGTTATTTGAAATCTGTGTCATTTGTTATTTCCATTTTGTTTTTCAGTTTTTCATACTTTAATTTTACTCTCCGATAAAAAATAAATAAAAATGAAAAACAAGCCAAAGGACTGACTTTGATTTTAATATTTTTGTCATGGTTGGGGTAAGTGCAGGACCCAAGTGCAGGAGGCAGAAAGAAGGTGTTCCAAAAACAGCTTTACTGGCTGAGCAGAGCTCAGGGAGACACAGGACAAACAAGGCCAGGGAGGTAAGATGAGGAACCAACAGGAAGTGACTGAACTAAACAGCATATATAGGAAGGGGGGTGATCAGGGAGACGCGACACACCTGTGGAGGATTAGTGCAGGACACAGGAGGATGTGGAAAACAGGGAAACAGGCAAAACTGAACACAAAGGGGGCAGGACAGGACTATTTTATTGATCGATAGTCAAAGTCCCTCAAGTGGTTTTGATGTAAATTTCAAATTAAAAGCTGACTTCCAATTTGTGCTACAAGATAGAAATGAAAAATAAATCAATACCAGTAGATCCTATTTATATAGCACTTTCCAAGATATAAATCACAAAGTGCTTTACAATCAAAACAAGTGAAGCAAAAATACTCTGAATATTGACAATAGCAGTTCAGAGCCAATAACTGATGCACAGGACTTCACATAAAAGCCAGTTTGGAACAGTGTGTTTTGTGCTTCTATTTAAAAGAGACCATTGAGTCCACTGATCTCAGGGGGACAGAGTTCTAGAGTCTGGAAGCCACAGCAGCAAATGCTCTGTCTCCTTTAGT
The DNA here is from genome assembly GCA_006937965.1 of Callopanchax toddi. Taxonomy (NCBI): domain Eukaryota; kingdom Metazoa; phylum Chordata; class Actinopteri; order Cyprinodontiformes; family Nothobranchiidae; genus Callopanchax; species Callopanchax toddi. Next base: position 3,828,396 of record SSNR01000028.1, on the reverse strand, counting down.
TCTTAGGCTGGTACGCTGCACAACTAGTAGGCTTTCAGAAATCTAAAAAGAGCTGTTTCAGCAGAATAAGCTCTACATCTACATCACTCAGGTTAGAAACCAGAGTGAAAACCATCAGAGATGTTGTTTTTGTCTAGATCATCACTCACTCAAGGCTGTATGTCTAATATAACGTTTTTTGAACCAGATCTAAAAATTACAATTCCCCGATCTGACAGATATAAAGTGGTAGGTTTCTTTTTTATTCTTTTTTTTTCTTTGTTTCTTGTGTATTATTTTTATGGTCTGGTGTGAACACAAACCAGAAGTCTGCTATTAATTTAAAGGTCACATACGTAAAAACCGTGTGACACCTCACTTGATAGTCAGTCAACTAAATATTCAAATCACATTCTGATCTGTGGCCACAGTTACCTATTTAATATTTTCAATATGAACCTAAAATTGAAGGTATGAAAAACAAGACCTTTCTTTTTTATTTCTGATTCAGACACAAAAACAAAGTAACCAGTCACTTTTTCACTGGTGGATTTTTGAATGTTGAAAATGGAAAGAACGAATGACACATGGATTATCTATTGTAGATCTAAATCAAGGCTTTTACAAACGGACCCAACTCCAAACCAGATTGCTGCCATCTGAAAACAGTTCCAGCCTCCAAAGCTCCCAGTGGTTTATCCATACATTATTTGTTAAATCTTTGCACCACTGCCAGTTTCACAATGCATGATTATTTCAGCAGAAATATTTAAACATTTTTGGACTTGACCCCTGGATGCACAGGAAGTGCTACATTTGACAGCTAGTGACATTTACACTTGTGTTTGGACAAGTCATAAACTCATCAGTCCTGTGGGACAGACACACTATTTATATACAAATATTATGTATAACTTTTACAGAAACACATATAAAAATGGACCAACTATCCCTTTAAGATACGACACAGTAGATACATTATATACACCCCTCTGAACTGATTTCATTTGCATGTCTAGAATGGGAAAATATACACCAAAAGAAGACCTTGGCTCAGAGGCAGGTTGAGAAGAGATTGATGTTTTACTGTTCTGCAGAGGCTGAGTGGGATGTTGGCTTTCAATAAAAAGAGACGTCTGAATAAGAGGTTGATAAATAGTTTGGTAATGAAAAATGATATGAAGGAGAGATGGTTGAGAGTTCAGTCTGAGCTTTATTAGTGGGTGACATGTGATTTGAGCTCTGGGCAAATGCAACACTGACACACGAATTCTCATTAAAAGCCCTCCACTGACTCCTGTTTTGTTGTAAGCTCTAAACCAAAGTTCAGACGTTAGAAAACCCTTCGTTCCTTTCTGAAATTAAAAACATTTATGGTCTATTGTTTTGTGATCAGGCGTTGGTCCCCATAAACTATCGTTGATGATTAAATGGTCAAAGGTTCTCCTGAGGTCACATAAACAAGAACACACACACACACACACACACACACACACACTTAGAAAACCAACGCTGGACGTTTTGCTACCTCAACTCTCGGTGAGGGATAAAACAGATAATATGTTAATTTTATTACGAGAACAGGTGTTGCAGAGTGACACATCATTAATCAATCAAAACTCAACAATAACTCTGCACTCTGGTGGTCGGGATCTTTGACCTCATCCATGAACGTGTATTTGAAAAAGATTGATGAGGGTTGAACCTGTGTTACAAAACTGGGTTAAGCTGATGAGCCAAAACGGAAACAATACATGTCCCCAGCAGAATTAAAAACAACAGAAGAGCCCTAAAAACACACACAAATATCTGATCATACTTTATTTGCACATAGACAACAAATATTCATGAACAGACTTCAGTAAAGGTGCTGAAACTGAACCAGGGGAGTAGATGCTTGTGGTAGCAGGTTTACAAATAAAAGGCTTCCATTTTCAGTCAAATTAAATAGCTTTAGGAATGAGTTTATTTAGAAACTTGAGACAAATGACCAAGAAAGGGTTTTTTAAAGGCATTTAGCTTTTCTTTTTTTAAATAAAACATGCATATCCAAGCATGAAAATTCAATCATGTCATAAAATATGCTGTGTAAATGATTTAGGCTCAAATCCCCTTCAATAACTGCAGAAACAAATGCTGCAGAAAACACTGTTGGAACATCAAAATGCACATAATGTGACAGAAGGCGTCAAAGAGTGACTGCTGACAGACCAACTGCTACTCAGCATCAGCAAGAAGAGAGAAACAGTCAAGCTGATGAGACTCAGAGAACAAGACTTAGTCACACACTGGTATATTTTTACATTTTCTGGGTATTTATTCAAATTTTCCTCAAAAGTATTACATTTTTCCCAGCTTTAGAATGTGCAATAGTAAATACACATTTAAAACACACTTTCAGCGCCAGAATTAAAAATATTAAATGGACCAAACACACCAAAAAAAACTCTGTCAAAATTCAAAGTCATAAGAAAAGATTAATTTATAACGATGTTGGACTACTTTGTTTGAGCTGCTTCAGCATCACTTTTACACACACACACACACACACACACACACACACAAAAACTGTAAAGTGACCTTGTGCAGTCGAGTTTCCATGGTGACACGCTTAAATACTAACAAAGGTGCGGTGCATCTTTTATATTCCTCTAAATCATAAATCTGAATGTTAAATCTTCTCGTTCTTGTTAGAAATGACCATTTCTTCCAGGCTTTTATTTGATTTGTGCATAATATTAATAATACATATTTAAATAAGTACAAACGAGATATTGATATTTACTGGTCCACTTTTAAAATAAAAACCCCGTTTCCTGCTCTAGTTTCCGTGCTTTACGGTGCTGGTACAGATTCTGTGATGTGGTTTTAGTCTCAGTGTGATAATTCACAGATAATTCAAAGTTTCATATGTGTGAGCCTGAAGTCATTAGGCCACAAGCTGTGAAGTGATAAAAAAGTGTGTCTGGGTGTGTGTGTGTGTGGGTGTGGGGGGTGTTACAGGCATAAAGTGAGGGATCATCTGTGTTCAGGATGATAGCTGGTGGCTGGCTGCCAGCAGGCTTGTTACACTCTGCAGCCATCCATCTATTTTCCAGCCCAGATGGCTGTGATTGCTTTTGGAGGAGAAGAGGCGAGGAACACCTGAGAAGATTTAGATCATATCGACCTGTGTGTGCTCCTACATGTGAAGTTTGGAATATCATTCCTAATGTGTTTTTTATGGCATGTTACTGATGTATACAGACACATGGGATAGAGTCAGATTCTGTGTGTGCACAGAAACCAACAAATATCAGTACTTTTTTTTTGTCTGTTTCGTGTTAGTCTTCTCAGTGGGACAGCTGTGGCTGCAGTTGGACTAAATACACCCAGATTGAAGTGGATTTTAAATTAAAGAAGAAACAATCTTCCTTGTTAATTTGTCTGTGTTGCTGGATAATAATTAGATCCCTTCGTGAACAGACAACCAAAGGATCTGTGTAGCTTTAATGTTCTGTTGCACTTTTAAATGAATTAAATCAAATTCAGGTTTGTTGGTTTAGGACATGTTTCATGCTGTTTTGGGATGTCTGCACCTCAGAACAGGTATTTTAAAGTTTTTTTTAAATTTTGTTATGCCTCAACATAGTCTGACCTGAGTTGTCTAAAGTTTTTGAAAAAAAAAAAGTTTACATTTAAGTTTAGTTTTATTTATGTTTCAATTTCACACTTTTAGATTGGAAATCAATAAAGATGGAAATTCACCGACTGTACCTTAAGGAATTGATAACATCTTTAAATGAAATGGTTAAAAGCGCCAGAGCTGTTTACTTTACTAAACTGATTTCCTCAAATAAAAACTCCAAAGTTCTGTTTGACACGACCAATCAGATAGTTTCACCTAAAACGCCCCAAATCCCCGTGTTCTCAAGGTCTGATTGTAACAACTTCCTTTCATTCTTTGAGAACAAAATTAGAAACATCAGGTCAGGTTTCTCACCCCCATCTGCTCCCTACTCCCTTAAAGCTTTTGACCTAGTTGGCCCATGCATTGTTGATTTTATTAATCTATCCCTCCAAACCGGCTCTGTCCCCTCCATCTTTAAACACGCTGTTATTGAACCCACCCTTAAAAAACCCAGTCTGGACTCCTCTCAGCCAAATAACTACAGGCCCATTTCCAAACTGAGCTATATCTCTAAACTTTTAGAAAGAGTCGTGGCTGATCAGCTGGTCTCTTTTCTGGAACAACACAACATTTTTGATGAATTCCAATCTGGTTTCCGTAAAAAACATTCAACAGAAACAGCTTTACTCAAAGTATCCAGTGACATCATGATGGCAGCAGACTCTGGGGAGTTTACAGTCTTAGTTCTGTTGGACCTTTCTGTTGATCACAGCACCTTAATGAACAGACTCCGTGACTTGGTGGATCTCTGGAACAGTTTTAGACTGGTTCAGATCGTACCTCTCAAACAGAAGTTTCAGTGTCCATATAAACAACATCATGTCAGATACTACAGATCTGTTCTGTGGGGTACCCCAAGGCTCTGTTCTGGGTCCACTCCTGTTTTTACTATATCTCCATCCTCTTGGACAGATCATTAGTAGATGTCACAATGTCTCCTACCACCTTTATGCAGATGACATTCAGCTGTACTGCTCCTTCAAGGACTCAGAGTTCTACAAACTGTCTGAACTACTGGAGTGTCTGTCAGCTATTACTAACTGGTTAGAAAAGAACTTCCTTCAGTTAAACCCTGAAAAGACTGAATGTCTGATTGTTGCCCCTGATAGGACGGTCCCTCTGATCAGTCAACATATTGGACATTTAAGTTCTGCTGTAAAGTCAAACCTGAGGAATCTGGGTGTTATTTTCGACCAATCAATGTCTCTTGAAGGTCACTCAAAACAGCTGGTCAGAAACTGTTTTTATCATCTGAGAAATATTTCCAAACTGAGAAAGTTGGTGTCAAAACCTGAACAGGAAATGGTTCTTCATGCTTTGATCTCCTCCCGTCTAGATTACTGTAACACACTTTTCACATGTTTGAACCAAAAAGCCCTTTATGGCCTTCAGCTGGTCCAGAACTCTGCAGCGAGGCTCCTCACTGGAGCAAACAGAAAAGATGACATCACTCCTATTCTGAGGTCTCTGCACTGGTTACCTGTTAAATGTAGAGTTAATTTTAAAATCCTGACTCTAACTTTCAGGGCCCTACATGGTCAAGCTCCTCTTTATGTTACTGAACTGATAAAGCCGTACGCTCCAACCCGAGCTCTCAGGTCCACAGACCAGAATCTCCTAACAGTTCCAAGGACCAGATTTAAAAGTCGAGGTGATCGCTCCTTCCAGTCTGTTGCACCGCGACTTTGGAATGACCTTCCTTTAGTTTTACGCTGTATAGACAGTCTGGACTCCTTTAAACTGCTTTTAAATAACTCTTTTATGTTCTCTATTTGTAATGATGTTGTTTGTTTTATTGATTTTATTTGTTGTTTTTTGATCGTCTTTGTTTCTGTTTTTTGTGTGATTTTTGTCTGTGAAAGGTGCTATGTAAATAAACTTTACTTACTTACTTACTAGATTTGAGTCAACATCATCAGAATCAAGTAAGTTAGAGTTACATTATCAACTGGCTACAAACTTAAAACATTTTTCTTTGAGGCAGCCCAACGAGGCAAGGCCCTGGAGCTGGTTGCGACACATCCGGCGGGACCCTCAGGGAAACGGGCTCTGGAGCTGGGTGTAATAACTGGACCCTCGGGGAGATGGGAAATGAGCTGGGTGCTTCTGACCGGACTGCTGCGAAGACTGGCACTGAAGCAGGGTGCGAGACATCCTGTCTGGACCCACACAGAGACTAGCTCAGGAACCAGATGCGGGACCATTGCTGACATGAGCACTGGAGGCCTCTGAGGCTGCAGTAGCGCAGGAGGTCCGTGGGGCTGCAGTGGTGTATGTGGTTTCCGGGACCACCGCCGACATGGCACAGGAACCCCACTACTCAGGCCTGATGCAGAGGGTCCAGGTGGCAGGGCAGAGCCTTGCCTTCTGCAGGATGGTGGCTTGATGGCCAGATGAGTGTCCCAGAAAGGCAACCTCCCTTTCTCTTTCAGTTGCATGAACTTCAGGAGATCAAGCACCTCACCTGCTGGGTCCGTGTTTAGTTGGTTCTTTCTGTCAGGTTTTGGTTCGAAGCAGGACCCAAGTGCAGGTAAGCAGCAGAGGCAGGAGACAGCAGGAGAATTAGGGACATTGGTAGATATCAGGACTAAAACCAGAAATATAACAGGAGGAACAAACAGGAGAGGAAGGTGATGAAGGAGACGAGGGGCAACTGAGTGAGTGACTGAATGTGAAACACCTGTGGAGGATCAGTGAAGGGAGACAGGAGGAGGAACACAGGGAAACACAGTGGAGAAGCAGGCACAACATAACTCAGAGGGTGCAGGATGGGACAGGGCTAAGTCACTTTAACATTTTTAATGCAAGTACACTGTAAAAAGAAAATCAGGGTCGTTTAACTTTTAAAAAATTGCTTCAATCAGTAACAAGTAACTGAATTAAGTTTATTTTGTTTTAAACAGCTGGATGGATTGATAATTATCATGTTAAGTTGGAAGTGTTTGCCTCTGAAGTGGATGCAACGTGGCAGAGTTAGACAGAATATTATGATTGTGTTTTGAGTTAAAGATCTAATATGCTGTAACACTGAAGTTGGATAAATAAGTTGTGATCTATGGAGAAGGAACTCAAGTACAAAGACAGCTATTTTAGATTCTATCCAAAATACTTCAATGCATTTATCAAACATGAACGAATCTAGAATTAAACTCTTGAGAAAAACTTGGAAACGAGGCATGCTACAGTATTATGCATACAATAGTCACCCATGCAAAGTGCACCAATGCACCCCCATACCATCACAGATGCTGGTTTTTGCACATTCGACTGATAACAGCCTGTGTCGTCCTTCTCTTCGCACATTTCTTGTTTCGGCTTGTTTTTTCCCTAAAAGCGAGCTGAAACGTGGACTAATGCGATCGCAAATACGAGCCTCTTGTGTTTCTGTCCTCGCTGAGAATTCAGCTTCTTTCAGTGCAGACTCACTCTTCCAACGTACTCCAGAGAAAATGAGGTGTGATCGCAGTGCATGATGGTTTGTTCTGCAGCACAGCCTGAAGACTGACTGAGAGTTCACATCCAGCAGTGAGATTTCTCTAAAACCTCTTTAATTTTATTTTATTTGATCATGTGGATAAAAAAAAGGTCAGATTCTAGTTTCAGTTCCTGAAAATTTTCCAAACGTCTACTAATTTGATGACTTTTTGAGACGAGTTGATGGGAAAGACCTTTGGGAATATGAGGATACTCTTTTTTGTTTGTTTTTTATTAATTAATTAAAAAATAAAACAAATAGCAATCCAGACTCCTTCACCTTTTTTAAATTCAGCCATAAAAAATTAATGAAAACAACTTTTTCATTTCTTTAAATTTAGGTCTATAAGGGTTATAATGTATGCAAACTGATAATAAAAATATTAATATTAAGAAAATCTTAGTGTAAGGAGAATGAATGCTACACTTTTTATTAAGCATCAACATATTTATTTATTATTATTGTTGTTACTATCATCATTATTTCAGTGCCTACTACGATAAGATCTTAAAAAGACTCTACCAGGTTCAGAACAGTTACTCTGCTGATCTCTGAATTCTATCTTTTCATTTTCCAGAATTTTAAAAATCTCTCTCAGTTCTTTAAAAAGACATCATAGATTTTGTTTTTGCTTTTATTTAGCTGGTGAAAGAGTCAGATCAGTCATCAAATGGCTGATTGAAGTTCATGTTGCCTTTTAGAAAACTTGTAATCTTTTGGAGATGTTTTTTCTTGATGACTAAGGTGGTGAAGGTTCTCAGTCATCCAGGTCATGGTAGACCAGAAGGGGTTTGACTGAAGGCAACTGGACTTCTTTGGTTCTTTGAAGACGTTTGGCTTCTCATTCGAAAACTGACAAAGCTTCTCAGATGAGAAGCGAAATGTTTTCAAGGAACCAAAGAAGTCCAGTTGTCTTCATTCAAACCCCTTTTGGTTTATAAGAGTAAAAGAAAAGTAAATTCTTTACAAATTAAGTCTAAATTTGAAGATTTGTTTCTTTTTAAGGTATCTAGTTTCTTCAAGATCTAAGAAACGGGAACATAAATGAGAAAACTTCAAAAGACTGAAAGGTGCCATCGGGCCAGTATGACAGGAAAAAGCAGAGAGTGTGTTGGTTGTATTATTTCCACATTTCTTCTGCTGCTATTAGCTGTCAGTAAGTACGTAAATATCTACGATGGAAACATTTGTCAAAGTCATAAAAACCTTTAGGAGCAATGTGTCTTGCATAATGTTAAAACTTCTGCAGCAGCAACTTGTTTAGTGAAGGATATTTTTTGTTCACATGCACTTCAGTGAATACATTTTCCAGATTTTTTCCAGAGAAGCTGTTTATAAAAACCACCAATCTCCACATCATTCATTTAAAACTTCTTGGGGACATTTTCCAGATAAAATTGATGAGAACGTCAAAGCGTGAAGCAAGTTTAAGACATATTTGTGCAAGTTAGCTCCTTTAAAGATAACTCTCTTAATTGTATGGTAAACCAAACAGCAACTTGCTTACATTGCATCCCCTTCTGTAGAGAAAGCTGACTTTAAAAATGAATAAAACATAAAAGCTGCTCATATTTGCTGCAAAATCTGCACAGGAAACCCGAAATGCGACAAGCTAAAAATGAAAATTCAATTCCACAATTCTTCATCCACCTGACAGAAAAAGGCCAAGTGATTACAGGTAAAGTGACTGTGATGTCACAGCCGTCAGCTTCATTTGGCCTTTTTGTCACTCGTCGAACCTCTGCAGCTGCGCGAAGGGAGAATGAATAATTCCCTTCCTGCTAACAGGCCACAGCCAGGCTCTTCCAGATGAGAATTTGCTCTTTCACTTCTTGGACCAGTATTTTTAGTACTTTTTTAGGTGACTAACACAGAGAAATGCCTTTTAAAGCTGGAGGGATGAAGGGAACCACTGGAAGACACAGTCAGGTGTTATGTAAAGCTCACCATTTCTGCCTGAGCAACTCATTTAAGCCTGTAGCGTGCATTTACAATGTCTGCTCAAATGAACGTTCACTGAACCACCTGCTAAGTCTTTGTGATTACACGTGTGTTCCACCGAGATTTTTAAAAAAAGGTCTTTACACGAGTAAATGGTGCATAAAGGAGATTCTACTAGTTGACCATTAAGTTGTCAGTCTCTGTGGTAAAAGATGCAACGATTTCCACAACAGAAATTGAGCTAAATTGAATAAATTTGTCTTTTTACATTTGAATTTTTGTTGATGGAAGAAGCTCACAGAAGGCACTGAGTCACGACTATCTCGTTGCCAGAAGTGGTGTTCTTTCCCTGGTAGGATGATGCATACAGGAATTCGGATGCGGAGAAGAACCACGAGCACAGCTTTTCAGTATTTCTTTTTCCCTCTATTTTATTTTTGCTGTTTTTAAAGCTGGGCTTAAAGCAGCTTTTCCAATTAAAATCTTCACAAAATGAACAACCATTTGCCTGATAAAGCCATGTGTTCTGTTCTCCATGAATAATAAGGAGGGAGGAACCTTTCGAACGCCTCTTGAATCAATGCAGTAATCATTATATTTGGGTTTTGGTTTTTTTAGTCCAGAGTCACCTTGGCTACAATATGAAGTGTCTCCAGCTGGGGAGGAACAGAATATAGAAGTGGCAGATTAGGAAACGGTTAATAGCTGTCAGTGTTCAGCCATGGCCTCCTCCCCTTCTCTATTTATGCATCTCTTCCTCCTCACCCGTCCTCCCCCTCTGGCCCCACAGAACAAGCACATCAGAGCCCGACAGCCTGCGCAGCACTACACTTTGTGTTAAAGGCACATATTTCTGCAGGTTTTCTAAGGGTTAATGCATAAAAATGTCTGCTTTAAAGGATTTAATTATGATCAGTTTGAGGTTTTTGTATTTTAAAAAAGCACGTTAAATCTATTATTCTGTTGCACAGGATCAATCTTCTTCGGCATTACAAGTGTTCACTGGTTCCTCTTCCTAGTGTGTCCTTCCTTGTTTTCCCATGATGTTGGACCTCCAAATGTCATGTATTTTCCACAATGAGATACATGTAATTTGGGAGAAAGCCCTGCTGAGAGTGTGCAGTGGAAACAATCATGCAGCTGCACAGCCAGGGCAGGAAACAAACTCCTAATACTTGCAGCCATCAGCTGCTGTAAAACTTAAATAAAATAGTGGAGGATATTCTGAAAAGGCTGGACACCACTGTGTTTAAAATTGCTCTAAATCTACCCTGCATGGTGCCTATTTATGCACAAAATTAGAGGAGCACTGATTTTCCAGATGCAGAAGAAACAATGCAATGCAAACTTTTACTAAAAAAGGGTGGTCAGAGTTCATGATTTTCAAAATAAAGTCCATATTCTGATTTCTGCAGGGCCCTTCATGTTGTCTTGTTCCAGCTGGTGGTGTGATGGTCTGGGGCTGCTTTGACACCAACAATGTTACAAAGTTTAGGGGTCAGATACTTTTTCACATATGGTCAATTTGGTTTTAATCGTTTTTTAATAAATGTCAAATTTTGTATTTCTGATTTTGAAATTTCTTGAAACATTGGTGACAAAAAACGGGCAAATACTTTATCATAGGACCAACTTTTTAATTCGCTGAACTGAACCATCCTTAAGAAGTCTTTATTCAAGCATTTTCTCTGTCTCGTTTTTCTCTGCTTTCAACATTTTTGCTTCTGTTGATAAAGTGTGGATCTGTCACCAACTGGAACCAAACATAGACTAGAAATGAAAAGCAAATTCATTTTTATTAACAAAAGGAAATCAAGGCCAGCGCTGCAGAAAGCAGGAGCACAAAAATCTAATGAAACTGAAGCTGTGGAAAAATGTAAAAACGACGACGAGTGCTTTGATTTGGTCTGCATTCGCTGAGGGGACAAAATGTTTCTTTTTTACATGATTTAAAGATTCTGAGCAGGAAGTAAGATGCTGAGATGCAAACCAAGGACACAGAAACATGAAAGATTCAGACAAATCTAATGATTAAAATATAATTATTAAATAATCGCTCTGTTTTTATTTAAATTTTACAATGTGTGCATGTTTTAAATGCCATTGCATGTAGTTTTCTGCATGTCCAGCTCTTTCAAAATGAGCATTTGGTTTTCAGTCATCAGTTTCTCCTGCATTTGGTGCAGATTTCCACTAAACCCTGGATTTTCATGTGATCTCGCTGAAACTTGGTTATCACACGCACACGCGCGCGCACACACACTGACTGCGTAACATCTCAGTAAAACTCTGCTGATTTTGGGTGCAGCTGCTGCTGTGATCTGATGCGCTCCCTGCGCTCCAACACCTCAGACCACGTGACCTGCAGGCGCACAAAGCGCAGCCATAAAACCGCGCGCGCACTCCCAAACAAACCTCTCCGGCTGCCTCCGACACGCACGGGATTTATTCTTACTGGTTTGTGCCTCACTTTCTGTTTTCTTGGACTCTTAACTTCTTTTTTTTTTATTTATTCTCGACCTAAATTTAAATATCCGGTTTTCTGCGGGATGGACTGGCGGGATATGACTCCATCAAGGTATGTTTTATTTAATAGAGAAATCTTCATCAATGTGTTTCTTTTGTTTTAGTTTGTTTTACTAGAAATTGTCCATAAAAGTCGTGTCATAGCACAAACTGGCGTTTTATTCCTGTGATTATTATAAACCCTGATCTCATGTTCTCGGTTCATTGATCAGGTGTGTTGAGTTTTTTTTTTTTTTTGCTTTCTGTCCCATGATGCCTAATTATTCAAGTGATTAATAGATTAAAAAACAAGCTTAATGCTTAGTGACCTCCTTTAATTAATAAGAAAGCCCTACATTCTTAATATGATGATTTCCCCTGAGGCTGCACAGGTTCATCAACTGTTTAGGTTCCCACTATTGTCTGGGATGTGACTGATCTGGAGTCAGATACACAAAATCTACAAATATCTTATTTATTCTACACGATCATGACGTTTAATACATATAATATTACCTGGGTTTGTTTTAAAATGATATTTAAAAAATGAAAATGCCTTTTCTGCTCATTCAATAATAAAAACATCTCTTATTTTCTTTGTAGATGCATTTTTCTGTGAGTATAATGCAGTTCCACATCACGCCTCTCCTCTGAGCATCCCTACAGCCACACAGCAGCCATGAAGCTGGCTTTACACGGGGTTGCAGGCACAACGATGAGCACACTAACAACAGGTGTCCAGTATCTCGGCTCCAACGATGCCAACTATGACGACCCCTCCGTCGACTCCAGCCTGGTTAAGAATAGATTCCACTTTGAGAAACCGTACTCTGCCTCCTTCCCTGAGCTCATCCCTGGGAATAAGGAGGTCATTTTCACAGCTCTCGCTCCCATTTTCCCCACCAACGTGTCAGAGTTCATGCTGGATAATGCCACATTCGTGGAGAACAGCGGAGCTGCACAGTGCACCGAGGACTTTGCGGACAACTTGGAGTGTTTTATGATCCTGACTCCCAGTCAACAGCTGGCTATAGTGATCTTAGCGCTCACTCTGGGAACGTTCACAGTGCTGGAGAACCTCATGGTGCTGTGTGTGATCCTTCACTCTCAGACTCTCCGATCCCGGCCTTCCTACCACTTCATAGGCAGCCTGGCTGTGGCTGATCTTATAGGAAGCATCATTTTTGTTTACAGCTTCTTGGACTTTCATGTCCTCCACAGAAAGGACAGTCCAAACGTTTTCCTCTTCAAGCTGGCTGGAGTCATCGCCTCCTTCACTGCCTCTGTGGGCAGCTTGTTCCTCACCGCCATCGACCGTTACATCTCCATCCACAGGCCTATGGCGTACAAGCGTATCGTCACAAAGACTAAGGCGGTGATCGCCTTCAGTTTGATGTGGACCATCTCCATCGTCATCTCACTGCTGCCGCTGCTCGGCTGGAACTGCAAGCGCCTCGGCTCGGTCTGCTCGGACATCTTCCCTCTGATCGACCAGAAGTACCTGATGTTCTGGATCGGAATAACAAGTATCTTGTTGCTCTTCATCATCTACGCCTACATGTTCATCCTCTGGAAGTCCCACCACCACGCCGTCCGCATGCTGAGCCGCAGCTCCCAGAGGAGTGTGATCGTCTACACGGCGGAGGGAGCCAAAGTTCAGACGGTGAGGCCCGATCAGGCCAGGATGGACCTTCGTCTGGCCAAAACGCTGGTCCTGATCCTGGTGGCCCTCATCATCTGCTGGGGCCCACTCCTCGCCATCATGGTTTACGACCTCTTCGGGAAAGTGAACGACATCATCAAGACCGTGTTTGCCTTTTGCAGCATGCTGTGCCTGCTCAACTCCACCGTGAATCCTGTCATTTATGCCATGAGGAGCAAGGACCTGCGGAGGGCATTTGTCAACATCTGCCACATGTGGCGAGGAACGACGCAGACTCTGGACTTCAGCGCTGAGAGCGACTGGAACAGCAGGAGTGTGAGGGCGACAGCGGGCGGGGTGGGGAAAGATGAAAGCCTTTATAGAAAGACTCAAGTAAAAGTAGCCCAGGTTACCGTATCTGGAGGTACAGACACCTCCACAGCAGAACCCGTCTAAAAAAACACGCTGCTGCACTAAAACTGTGAGGAGAGAGGTTTAGTTAGCCTGCTGGGGACAGCTTTGTAACAGAAAAGTGCCAAAAATAACTACAGATTAGAATGACAGGTATTTGTTGATAAGGTTGGGTTAAACCTGTAATAAAAACGAGGTGGTTTTTTTGTCGTTTATCTAATTCAGTAAATGATAAAACATAAATGCATCCTACAGAAATCTCTTGCTTAGTAAATGTTTTCTGCCACAACTGTGATTAGTATTTACATTTAGTTTGAAAGTGAAAAGTTTTGTTGACTGATTTCAGCCTCACAAAGACAAAAACATATATATTGTTATTTATGTTTAACTTATAGCAATCTTGTGCCAGTGAGTCAAGGATTTTTTTTACCATAATAATCAGCACTAAATGAGAAAACATGCTTGTGAATAAAATTAGCTTGTCGTTAGTGATAAGATGTACATTATTGTTATCGATTTTAAAAGACCATAATATTGTAAAGTCTGGCATTATTTATTACTTTGTTTACTTTTTAAATGTGTTTTATTACAAAAAGTTATTTGTTTTTTGTGTGAAAGATAAACAGCCATATTTCTGTGAAAGATCCATTGTGCCAAGTCGTCCCTTCACTGTAAGTGTATGAAGGACATGTGCTCAGTAAATATGTGAATTAATCTATTTTTGTCAAAATGTCTTGTATTTTTTTCACAATAAAATGAAAAATTCAAAACTCTTCAGCTACATTTTTGTTTTATAGGAGAAATATATAACGTATATTTATTTTTAAAAGGTATATACTGTATATTCTAGTGTGTTTTTTAGGGTTGTGTGTGTGTCTGAATGTGCTTTTAGGTAAAATATGTGCCAGTAAGTTGTGAGCAGTTCAGCCTGAGAGGACTGGTATGTATATCAACATATTGAATTAGGTTACACAATATAATAATTTATTGCAATTCTAATGGCATATTAACAAAAAAAAAGACACTTTTAAAAATCTCTGAAATCTTACATTATTATAATTTGATGATGTTTTAATTTTGAAATGTTTGGTTTGGTTTTTAAACAAAAGCTTTAACAAAAAATGAAACTGGTGGCATTAAAATAAACAGAAATGCTGTAGTTTGTCAGGAGCTGCTATTTACTTTGTAAATTCAACTGTTTTCTATTTGCGTGTGCAACATTGCCCTCTTGTGGACATTATTAGCACTGGATTTAGTTTAATGGTTAAGTCCAGCAAATACTACTAGGGGACAGTGTAACCAATTTAAATTTACATTCACAACGTAACTTTCGTTTGATGTAGGCTGTTTTTCGGACAGTGTCCGGATGTGTTGTGTCGTTTCCGGTCTTTCACTACATAACCCAGAATGCATTGCGATTGCGTTTGGCACATCACGTGACAAGTTGAAGACGCCGACAGCGTCGAATCAACAAACAGGCTGCTTAGCAGCGTTAGCTAGCGTCCCTATCTATCGGCTGATAGTTGGCCCGCAGTTGGCTGCTCGTCCCTTTAACTTTTGAAAAACTACTTTTACAACAAGAGTTTGTAAACGCCGTTGGACAGACT
This sequence comes from Callopanchax toddi, assembly GCA_006937965.1. NCBI lineage: Eukaryota > Metazoa > Chordata > Actinopteri > Cyprinodontiformes > Nothobranchiidae > Callopanchax > Callopanchax toddi. Next base: position 3,813,166 of record SSNR01000028.1, on the reverse strand, counting down.
TGCTTTTCATCAAAAGGTAAAAATTCAAGTTAATTCAGAAATACATGAAATTACCATCGATTCAGCGATATCCAAGGCTAGCGTTAGCTTTGCTTTCTTTTTGATTGGTTTGCTGTGAAAGCTAACGATAGCTTCTTTTAGGGAAGCTGAGCGCACTGCGTTCAAATTGTATTTCTTTGACAAGGGGGGGAAATCCTTTGTAATTTAGAACACAAACCGTTCTATGCTATTGTCGTCAAATTTTTTGCCTCCTTTCGAGTGTTTTAAACCATCTTCTCCCTTTAACAAGTTGAAGTTATGGCGTGTGGAGCCACCCTGAAAAGGACCATGGATTTTGATCCGCTCATGAGTCCTGCGTCCCCCAAAAGACGAAGATGCGTACCCGTGGCCCCCTCGTCCTCATCCCCGAGGAAGTACCTCAGCATGGAGCCCTCACCATTCGGACAGTCGTCGCCAAGACTTAGTGCAGGTAATGAGCCTTTAGTGGGCCAAATTGGCCTATTAACACATGTTGATCTGCAGTTTAAAAATCAGAAAACATATTTTTAAATGTGCAACCTAACATCTGATGGACCCCTCTGTCACTAGAACAAATCCTTAACAGCATCAAACAAGAGTACAAACGTATTCACAAGAGGAAGCATCTAGATGGAGGCTACCAACAATCAGAGTGCTGCTATTCTCCAGAATCCCCTTCCCAGCCGTCAACCATGAATGTTTCCAACATGCCAGGTTGGTGAAGGGATGGAGGTTCAACCAGAAAAACTGTTGAAACATCTTCTCCATTGTACTATATTTATATTCTAATAACAGTGGGGTTTTGTTATTTTACAGGAACATCCTCAGGAGGTGTTTCTCCAACCAGAAAAGAACAACCACTGTTTACTCTGAGACAGGTTGGGATGATCTGTGAACGCCTGCTGAAAGAAAGGGAAGAGAAGGTGCGGGAGGAATATGAGGAGACCATGACGTCTAAATTGGCAGGTTTGTAGTTGATCAGAAAAAATTTAAGCGATCATTAAAATGTTTGGATCATATTTGTTAGATGTGAATAAATGCTGACTTCACCAGGAAGATAGTTTCCAAATAGGTATTGATTAAATGGAGGAGTTTTACTGAAATACTGTATATTGAAAATTTCAAGCAAATACAACTTGAGAGCACCCTTTCATCTAAAGAAAATCAGGTTGAGCTCAACAGGCATGTTTTTAAATTCCAAATCTTTCCTTTTTAAGGCGCCAAGTCATTTCACAGCAGCATTAACAGATTTCTTTTTAAAATTCCAGAACAATACGACACCTTCGTGAAATTCACACACGATCAGCTAATGCGACGATTTGGGGAGCAGCCTGCAAGCTGTGAGTTCTTGTATTTTTATTTTCACATTCCTGCTTCTCTGGCCCAGTTTCAGCTAACAGGTCTGGTTTCTGGATTTCATCTCTTTTTCTCCAGATGTTTCCTGAGTGTGGCACCGAAGCTTTGTGCAGGAAGGCCTTCTCTCGTTGCGAGCTGTCGTGATGTATCTTAAAAGAAAAGTTCCTCATTGCAAGAGATTTGATTTTAGCTAGTTTAAATGAAACTTTTCTTACCGTGCCATATGTCTGTCTTTGGGCAAAAGATTTGTATGAAGCTGTTGTTGGCACTGTGTTGTAAGCAGCTAAAGTGCTTCCTGATGTAAACGAGTGGACCCCGTCTCTACCAGTGGCCTCTGTTCCTCCAGCTATCTCACTTTTGTAACAACTCCCAGCATTCCAGGCTTCTGTTTGTTACATGTAAATATGAGAAATCTGTGAAGTTTTACAAGATTTGCAGGTCAATCTGAAAGGAAGGGAATGAATTTCAGTGCGTTTCTTTTTAAATTAGGCATAAAGTGAGGGACTACTTTTTGCTTTTCCCCCCTCTTCATACTAATGTTTTTATTTATTTAGATCCTTTTTTCCCTGCTGGTATCACTTATAAATAAAGATTAAAAAACATCTGACAGTTGAGGGTTGATTTAAGTTACAGAACATACATTCAAATGAGCACAAACTGAAATTAGAAAATATCCGAAAAGTCCCCCCCCCCCATCGCATTCAGCAGCCTCCCCATGTGAGTCGAGCCACATGGTCGGTCTTCTGCTTCGACGACTTGATGAAACCCAGAAACTCGAGCTCTGACACAGCGCGGATGAAACGAGCGCTGACGGAAGAGTTGAGGAATAAAAAGTTTTAAATCTTTTGTCTGGTTTCCATGAAATCAGTAGGACCACATCTGCTGTCAAAGACTGTTACGTTGTCTGCGGGCAAAGAAAAAATAACATAATTGCTTCTTAACTCTGTGTGTGTAACCCTCCAACATGAGAAACAAGTGATGAAATGTCACGGTTTCCATTTCTCGTTAAATAAAGAATTTCAGCTGCTCAACGTTTTGGTTTCTCCTTTGCTGAATTTGCTCAAATTAAGCGTGAAATAGGAGAAGAAAGTAGTGATAGAAATCGATCGATCTGTTCATAAAGGATACTGTTTGACTTCATCCGCTTTCCTAAAGCTGTCCGAGTCTGGATCGTTAGCTTCAGCAGCAGAAACCACAGTGGAATAGGCCTGAAAACAAACACAGGCATGTTTTCAGTCTTCTGACTTTCCAGGTCATCCTGAACCAACATGTTCTAATCAATAATGTGATACTTGGATCCTCAGGATCAATAAAATCCTCTTCCACAAAACAAAGTTCAAATCCTTCCTGGTAAAAGAAACTCCTTTAACTCACTTCTAGCCAGTCGTAGAGGTTGATCAGCCGGCCACACTCCAGGTGTAGCTTGTATGCGATGCAGATATCTGGAGCAGCGTTGGACAACGTCCCATCATCGGACTTTAAGCTGTCATTCTGAAAGAAAAGTCACATTCAACACTGTAGCACATTTCTGTTGCTGTTAGAGGAGCGACACTTCATCAGATGAGGCAGATGAACCTGTAGATAATGATAGGGGCTGTTGAGTGCAGCCTGAATGGAGGTGCGAGGCGTGGCGTTGAGGTGGCGTCTCACAGTGGCAGACGAACTGTAGTACCAGACTTCATACAGAGGCTGAGACTCTGGGGGTGACAGGTGACTCCTGGATGGAACAAATAAGCAGTTTTGTTATATTTAAGTCACTTCCTGTAGATTTAAAGTTTTTTTTTCCCCTTACTTCACTAAAGTGTCAATAAACTCCAGGGCTTCGTTCATCAGAGCCTCAAACGGACTCATTTTCTTGGATCTACGAGATTTGTTCATCTCCAACAGTGTCTGCAATCAGAATCATTATAGCCATAATGGAAGCATTAAAAAATAATGTTTATCTTTAAAGAAGTACAAAAAATATCACCGTGGGACAAACAGGTGAGTTACCTTCTGCAGCTGGAACAAATCTGTTTTCTTTTGAAGAGATTTAACTGGAGAAGTGAAACTCTCCTCCACAGTGGGGGCCTGTTCAGCAGCAGCTGTTATACAAAAAGGAAAATTAATTCAAGGATAAATAAATTACAGGAAAAAAAACCCAAAATCCTGTCTTGAACCTACTGTCCAGCTGTTTGAGTTTGGAGAGCAGTTCCTCCAGATGGGCAAAAGCGCTCTTCATCTGATTTGATCTGACAGGCTGCAAGATTTCTGCACATTTCTGAAGCAAGGAAATTAGCTCATCTTTTGCCAGCATCCTGAAGAAAAAAAACAATATTATGACTACTAGGCGGCGCAAAATCCCACTATCCCTGAACATGTCTCCATCTAGTGGTGAAAGTGTGTAAATTACTCATATTTACATAAAAATAGCAAACCCTAAACTGCTGTTTACATTCAGATCCACTTACTTTAAAAGCGTCAGAGCAGTTTGGTACTCCTCTGTTTCCCACACATTCTTCTCCAGACAAATTAAATGTAACTCCCTGATCTGGAACAGTTACATGAAGCTAAATGAGACTCCAGAGCAATGAAGGTGTAACAAAAACACTTTAAAGTAAAAAGTTTTTTTTTTTCTTGCCTGCTTTCCGAGAGGATATCGAGGTAACAATGACGTCAAAGTGTGGAGACACCTCAGGATGGGATAATACCTCTTATGGTATTTATGAAGGTCTTTTATGAGCTTTTGACACACGTCCTGAAAACAAACAAAAGACTGAAATATTGTCCAAAAACCCACAGTAAAAAAATTAACTCTATAAATAAGACAAACCTTTAAATGATCATCATCTGTCGTGAGGTTTTCCTGCTCTTCCGTTTCTTGCGTCTCTACATACCTAAGGTAAATAAATTACAAGGAAAAGTTCTGTTACTGCTACGTTACATAAAATGACCCTCCCATTTCATTCGGTTCACCTCTTGAAAGATGGCAGCTGTCTGATCCTCTCTAAGTTGTCGTGACGGAGCGTCTTCACGTTCAGCAGGGCCTCATTCTTCCTGCAGCACAGCACGCTGAGGGGCTGCGAGTGGAAGTGCTCCAGCAGGGCCAGCTGCACCCAGAACAACCAGGAAATCAGTCTCTTGACGTCCATGCATCTGAGCTACACATTTAGTTAGACACAGCTCCTCACCTGCAGGCCCTTAATGAAGCTCCTCACTGAGAAATCTTGAAAGAGGAAGATGCTCATCAGCACCTGCATCACTTTCCCGTTGAGTTTGAAGGGAAAAGAATGTGTCAGGATCAACTGGAAAACAATTTTAAAGATAATGGGAAATACTCATTTTAGTGCATTCACAAGTATTATTTAGCATTTTGCACGTCAGGGCGAAGGTACCTTGTCGAAGACGGTGGTTAGGTGCTGGGTGCAGGACAGGGACTGGAAGAGCTCTATGCACAGCAGCGAGGACACGGAGTGAGGCAGCATGTTCTGGATGGTGCTGGGTGACGTGGCGATCCCGAAGATGAACATCAGGGGAAGACGCTGAATGTATCGGCTGCAGATTAACAATCCGAGATGAAGCTCGATGGCAACTTCTTTCTTAAAAAAACATTTTGTTCTTAGTTACCTGCAGACAAGTATAAAGTCCTGAAGAACTTTTGGATTAAAAGCTTCCAAATCTTTGAAGATGATTACAACAGGAGGCTGCTGCTGCTGATGATCATCAGTGACTGAAGAACTGCGCTTTTTTCCAGGTGTTCCACTGCTGGATTTCTAAAAAACAAACAAAAAAGAAACATATTTACAGTGAGAACTTTGCTACCACAGTTAAAACCCGCACAAGCAGACGTGCTTTACCTTTACTTTTGAAATGTACCAATCACAAAGAGTAGTCAGAGAGCAGTGCACACTCTTGTGGTGCCGCTCCTCCTTTCCTTCTTCATCTTCGTCATCATCCATAGCCACGACTGTATCCATTAATCTCTCCAGGACCTTCTTCATCAAATGTTTCAGCGCTGAAATAAATAAATACATGAACAAACACTAATATTTACTGTAAAACCCAAACCAGTATCATGTTTTAAGGCAGGGGCGTCAGAAGCATAAAAAATGTGGGGGGGACACTTCCCCAAAGAAAAAAATCTTTGTCGTAGATGCCATTTTCTGCATTCTGGTGCATTTAACAAGTTGTTAAACACCTATTTTACCTACAGTAATAAAAACTGAACTCAGTAACTATTTCATAGTCAGATTGAACAGGAAGTCTTCATTTTTAGCAGCTGTGTTCCCTAGAACACCATCAGCTGGACTATTCAAATCTTAGAGAAAAGACTGAAAAAAACTTATGGAAGTAAAATGACCAGCAGTGGTTTCATGTCAGAACTAAAGATGTGAATACAGTGACAAACTCCACAGTAGTTCAAAGACATGATAATGGTCTGCCATGTCTCCAGTTCTGGAAGGAACTCATTAGACAATCAGCTGTTCAACCCTTAACTACCGGTAATCAGAGCTCTACCAGTTCTCTACTGGTAACCAGGTAAAGTTCAGTCCTGTTAGTACTGGTTGGTTTACAATGATGTGACTGACTGACTGACTGCAGCATCTTCCACTGAAATGACAGGACTTTTTTTTATTTCTGTCAAAGTGACACAGTCTGGTTGCTCCTGAACTACTGAAGTAAAAAACTGGTACAACTACTACAAAAAGTACACACTACTGAAGAACTGATTCTACAGTATTTCTAACTCCTAATCACATGTTGAATGTGTGTTTCTTTTATTCTCGTTGATAATGAGAATACCAGCAGGACTGAACTTAAATTTAATGGACTTTTTTTTTTTTACATTTAATTAAAACCCCCACCTCTTTACTATTCCTATTTACATAACAATAAAGTAATTTATCCTAGTCCAAATAGTATTACTAGTCAAATAGAAAATACAAATTTCCACAGGTATTTTGTTACTAGTAGAGATTCTATCCAACAACTGAATTGAAACCAAATCCTTAAAAAATTTAAGGTGGTGACTTTAACAAGACTGGATATGTATTCAGATAGCTAAAAATCAGCTGTTCCATGTAAAATGTCATATTACAGATACCATAATACTATCCACAGTGAATACTTCAGTGTCATTCTTAGGACACATTTAGTCACATTTCCCATTCATGTGTTGCAGCACAACCTCTACTAGTCTATTCTTCCTGTCTGGAGTAAACATGATGGAGCTGAAAATGAATTCTGACCAGAAGAAACTCATTTTAACTGGTTCTAATTTAACTGTTACTAGTCCTGATGTCACTTTAAATGGACTATTCAGGCTGAACAGCTTAGGAGGAATTAAATAAGTGACATCAATTATGTGAAAACAAATATCAAGAACCTGATTGTTCTTAAGACTGAAGTTCTACCAATCTGAAATGAAAATAGTTTAATGTCTGTTCAGTGTACTGACAGCTGGGCTTGTGTTTTCATTTGATCCATTTAAAATAAAACATTTTACTGGTAACAATTGAATTAGAGGTATTTAGAGTGAGTTTATCTTAGTAAGAAATCAAGTGTAGCTTTGTGTTTATCTGGAACGTTAATTTTTACTAAGAACAACAGATTTAATCAGGATAAATAACAGGTTAGAGGATCTCTATAGTACTGATGATCTTCAGTACTCTTATTTTTTGTAAAATAATCAACGGTTGTGTTTAAATGTTTAAATGTTGACCCTCAAATAAAGTATGTACTTATTTTATTTACTTATTAATTTACTGGTACAGTCATTTTCTTTTATAAAGAGCAGTGAATTACACTCATTGTTATTTTATTTTTCATTATAATGTTTTACTTGTATTTATATATTATTCCATTGTTTTCCTGTCATTATTGTTCTGTCTCTGATATTTTGGTATATATATATATATATATATATATATATATATATATATATATATATATATATATATATATATATATATATATATTTTTTTTTTTTTTTTTTTTTTTTTTTTTTTT
>SSNR01000028.1:3734679-3805783 GCA_006937965.1 Callopanchax toddi | reverse complement strand
TTTTTTCTGCTACCTGTAGATCCAGGATGAAACTTGATTGAGGCGCATTTACCTTTTTATTAGAGGCCATAGGTGATTATCTGTGAGGGATTTACCTCCTCTGGTCATTCAGGTCTTATATTCCTGTGCCTCCTAACCCTGTGGCCCCTCCAGAGTAACACTCCGGTTTCTGGTCGACCTCCTTCCCGGTTCGGTTTGCTTTCAGCTGCAGCGCGAGATGAGGTCGGGTCCAGAAGGAGAGCAGCGTGTCAGGGAGCAGGGTGTAACCAGGAAAACATGGAGTGGATTTAAGCGGTCTGAGTAATTTCTAATGAATCAAGTGGAATGGATTTCTTTGAGAACAACCGAAAGAGCGCAAGACGGACTCGGTAAATGTGGGGGGGTCCAAATGCCTGATTTTACAAAGTGGGGGGGCCACGTCCCCTCCTGACATAATGGTTGCGACGCCCATGTTTTAAGGCATTACCTGCACACTCTTTAGCCTGCACAGAAGCCACATGAGGAGTGACAGACTGCCGTAGCAACTCAGACAAGCTCTGGAAGGTCATGTCGTGGTCTGGGACATTAACACCTGCAGTGGGAAATCAAGTCAGACACGGCATGCGTTACTTCTGCAAATTTGCAACTTGAAATTACACAGATAGAGTCACTATTGGGCTGTTTTCAGCATACCCAGGACTAAAGCAGCAGTGGGGATTTCGCTGGCCCTCATCTGAGAGGTCCAGTCGCTGTGTTTGCGAGTGGAAGAGCATTTCTTGGTGAACTCCAACAAGCTGTCCAGGATCTTTGTGTTGAGTTCATCCTGTAAAACCTGAAAAAAAGCAAAACAAAAGGTCATTAAAACTGATTGGAGAAAAAAATACACTTTTCCCTCATTGGTGGTTATCCAGATTGTATAACATGTTTCTGTCTACTCATCATAACTGTAAAATATTGCTGGTTTGCCTGATTATATCTAATTAGACATTTAGATTTTTATTTGTCTGTTAATTTGTGTTTTTACCTCCGTGTCAGTTCTGATTTTGTCCCATAGATCCTGACAGAGCTTGAATCTCAGCTCTCTGCTCTCAGCACCTTCACAGCCATCGATGAAGTAACTCTCTGAACACAAACATTGATAACATCAAGATCGCAACTTTAAATTCAAACCAATAACACTTGTCTATCAAATTTAATATATCTCACCCAAATCTAGAGTCTTCTTCTTCTTTTTAGCACTTGGCTTGAAAACAAAGCAGCCCTTAGAAGAGCAAAAACATTAAAAACTGTCATTTATACAAACAAATACGAATATCGCGATACTGCCATTTTGTTAACGAGGTCAGGAGTGTTGTTAAACTCAGACAAATCAGAAGAAGTTACCTTAGAGACAGAAGAAGTGGCCATTGTCGCATGAGTAGTTAGTTTGAAGTTTTAAAAGGCTTCTTTTCGCGTGGCGGAACAGCGACTTCCCGGTTCCCGCCAAAGTGACGTTTACGGAAGAGGTGGTAGCTTCGACCGGGTATGGCAGGTTGTTGTAACATATAATCAAATAACGCTGCTTTATCTTGTTTTTTTTTTTTTCTTCCTCAGTGTAAAAATTAGATTACTGGTCTAAATGAAAATAGAGAATGTCTAAAAGAACATTACAGTTAGTAAAATTTATATTTCAAAGGCTTCACTAAGTAGATTTTATCGTGACAAAACCGCTATTTGCTATTCTATTTAATTATTGTGTATTGTAAATAGCTATGATTTGAAATGCCCTAATCAAAAATAGAAATTAAGCTTTTTATTTGGGTAATTTCACTTTTTTTTTCATTACATTATTTTTAAGAAAACACCAGTAGATATTTTGGATTAGGTCCTCATATGAACGAAAAATAAACATATTTTTTTGATAGCTGCTAGTTCAAAAATCACAGATACTGCTTTTTTTTTTTTATAATTGAAAGAAAATAAATAAATGTAAAATTAAGGTCTAAGTTGAACAAAGTAAAATATATATAATTAATGAAGCTGCAAATTAACTCTTTGTTGGAACATCTTTAAAAAATCTACAACATATGGTATTACCACAACTCTTATTTTTTGTTTTGCTTCATAATAAAATTCCATCTAATCAAATTAATACAAATCCTAAGTGTCCATGTAAATATATGTAATTACAGTTTTAATAGTCATTTTTTTAGTTAATGATGTTGGAAATTGCTTTTTAACTTGTGATAATATGAATACTGGATTCGCTGAATAAAGTTTTCAAAGTTTTCTTTGACAGATGTGGAATAGTATTTTTATGCATCTAATTTGAAGCTTAAATGACAATTTAAATGCTAACATTTCTTCTCGTAATTCAAATTTAAAAAATGAAAATCTGGTAAGGATGCCTCCTGGACGCCTCCCTCGGGAGGTGTTCTGGGCATGTCCTGCCGGCAGGAGGCCCCCAGGTCGACCCAGGACAAGCTGGAGGAAATACATCTTCAGTTTGGCCTGGGAACGCCTGGGCGTCCCAGCTGAGGAGCTGGTGGACTTGGCCGGGGAGAAGGTGGCCTGGGCTGCCCGACTTAGAATGCTGCCCCCGCGACCCGGACCCGGATAAGCGGAGGAAGGCGAGGCGAGGCGAAAAATGAAAATAATTGTTCCAGGTAAAATTTTTGTTGTGCATATCTAAAGCTAAAATTGATTTTTTTTTTTTTAACTATTAAACAATTTAATGCATGTAAATATAATGCTCTAAGCAATAATTAATTACTCTTAAAATTTTCTACATCCTGTAGTTTTATATACAAATGTGACTTGGTTTAATTTACATTTACTGAGTGAAATGAAAACAGTGAAATGGAGTTCATAACAAATGACAAAATCAGCTGTATCATATGGCCACCTGTTCAATAGGTCAAATTGACTGATAATTGAAATAAAAAAAATGCTGTCAAGATTTTATAAAAAGAACCAGTAACATTTTATTGAACACTTTGTGGAAGACATGTAAATATTACAGATAGGTCTACTAGTGTTGAAAAGGGATGAAATAAATACAAACAGAACTTGAAATCCCATAGGGATATATATAAAAACATAGTTTTCTTTAAAAGTGTCCATTTAGTAAAAGAAAAAAAAACATATTCAATACTAAGCATAAATACAAACATGTTCCTAAAATCTATGCCCTATAGATTACCTGGTTATTATAACTAACATACATACTTAAAATCATCAGAGACATTATTTTTTAATGAAGTACAAAATAGGCCATTTCATTGTTAACTGTGACCACGACTGTTAACAGTTGGAAATCTGATGCATTAAGAAACAAACCATTCTGCAGCATAACGTCTCAAATCCTGAGTAAGACTGAGTGGGAAACTAAAAGAAAAACTGAATGAGCTATGATTCACTAAAAATCCATTTTTTAATACTAACTGTGGGTCTCATATGTTGTAGCTGCTTAAGTAAAAGTTCAGCACCGTCTGAAAATGTTTTATCCATAACAATTTTTACATTACTCACAGATTTTAGATTTAAGGGGTTTCTGAAGTCTATTAAATTCTCACAGCCTCTAATGTCATTAGTCATTTTACTTTTACTTCCGAATTTCTGTTTGTGAGTTTGTTGCCGTTTGAGCGGTACCTCAACACTGGCTTTCTCATTTATTTTGCGTTTAGAAGAGTTTGTTGACTCGGTGGTCTCCAAAAACTTGAGGAAGGAGTCCTCGAGCCCTAGAGGCTTGAAACACCCTGGCGTGACCCCATCGTCACGTTGCTCTTGGGATGTTGGGGTACCAGGATTTGAGTTCTCTCTAGAACTGTTAACAGTCAAGCGGTGTCTAAGGGTCTGCATCCTTTCTAGACATGCTGGTGTAGGCTGTGAAGGTTTTCTAGGACGCCCTCTTTTAGGTCCAACGTCTGTCCCATTGGAAGCTTGAGATTCTGCACTATCGTCATTGGACAGCTTGTTGTCCTCCTCCTGTACTACCGTTTCTTTTTCCTCCACCATCACCACCATCTCCTCAGTTTTCACCTCAATAAGCTTGATGCTTTCCTCCACCTCCTCTGGCTCCTCAGAAGAAGAGCTTTCAGCACCTTCTGATTTGCTTGCATCTTTGAATCTGAAGCGAGAATACTTTTTGCAGAAGATGAACTGACTCCTCTGATCTTCGATGTATCTTTCTGTGAGGCCGTGAGTTGTGTAATGCTTAAATATATTTCTTTCAGCCCGCTCCACTGCGTCACAGCCTATGATCATGCACGGGTACTGCAGAGGGGACTTCTTGGTGCACATGGCCGATGCCTCTTCGTGGGTTTTTAGTGTAGGCTTGCCAAAACTAGTCCAGTGTTCAATGGATTTCCCATCTTTCTTTTTTGTGTTTTTCTTTTTCACTTTCAGTTTATTTTCTACATTCTCTTTCCCGTTGTTGATCCCTGGAAACAGCCCGATTGATTTAGTCCGTCTTCCGTCACTTGTTTTGGGATCATAAATATAATCATGCTTTTTGATGAGGTGTCGGAGGAGGTTTGATTTCGTAGTGTATACACGGTCACACGACTCATACTGGCACCGGAAGGTGGGATCAACCGATCCTCTGTCCGAGACTGCGATCTCCTTGTGGAAATTCTTAATGTGCTCGATGTACTTCTCCACAGAGTTGAAGGGCAGAGCGCATTCTGGACGGTCACAGTTGAACGTTCCTAGGGCCATACTGGCCATCATAGAGGTGGCTTTGTCACAGGTGAACTTGTGGAGTAAGAGGTAATGTTGCACTAACCTTGTGATTCCCATGAACACCCTGGAACAGTTTCTCACCTGACACCTGACCTCATCATCTTTTCCTATGCACTCATTGCTCTCCGGCCCATCGGGAACATCTGCCTTTTCTGTGTCAAATTCGATTTTGCTTGGGGGCAGCGATGCCTGATGCATGGCTCTGTAATGCAGAATCAAGTTGTGCTGGATGGTGAACGCTGCAGTGCACCCTTCATGAACACAGCGATATGGTCTATACGGACTGTAGGCATTGTCTGTGTCACACATTTTTAGGCTAAGCCTTTTCTGACTTTTCTCTTTCCTCTCCTCCTTTGTTGGTGTGCTTTTAGAGCTGCTTGGTTTCTCTGGGGAGGATGAAGCAGATTCCGTGGAGGACTTTGGTTCTTTCATTTTATTCTGAAACACATCGTGTTTTTCCTGTTGAACCTTTGATTTGATTACAGGACTCAGTTTTTTTTTAGGTCCAGATTTCATTTTCATGTCTGGACTTGTTTTTGTGATGGTTACTTTAGGTTGCTCCAGAGGTTGTTCAGGAGCTGATGGTGCAACATCTTCAAGCAACCTTTCAGTCAGATAGTGTTGTGGAGATGGCAGTCGTGTGACAGTTGACATCTCAGGTGTTGAGACTTGTTTCACAGCCTCAATTGAAGGGATTTCAGGAACATTTTGATTGCTTTCAATGACCGGCTGAGGTGCAATTGCAATATCAATTGGTTCTTGTTTTAAACGGAGCATTACAGGTTTAGACTCTGTTGTGCAACTGGTGCTGGGTTCTGTACTTGGACGATTATTATTTACAGGACCATCTTTGTTAATTCGGAATGCACGTCGACTTCGAGCACTGATTTTTAACTTCTGCATTTCTGACTTTGACAGCCGGTGGACTTTTTCATAATGAATTCTCAACCCTGTGGTTCTTGTGAATGTTTTTGAACAAATCTGACACGGATATGGGGCCAGTTTGGACGGGGTTCTTTTGAGCTCTTCGATCATCTCGTTGGTATAATCGTGCATTTTGCACAAGTGTTTGAATAGAGCCTCCTTTGTCATGAAGGAGAACTCACAGTCATCCTGGTCGCACTTGAAAGGTTTAGGTACCTTCACAGTAGGCTTGTTTTCACTTTTACTTGGTGGTTTACTTTTTTCTATTTCAGGGAGTTTCTTGCTTTGCTTAGCATTTTGCTCTAATAGCAGAGCATTTCGCATCTTTTCTTGTGCAGCTTCAATCAAATCCATCTTTTGAAATGCGTGTGATATTTCCATCAGGTTATCTTCTCGATAAGGTCCAGCAACTGAAGGATTAGCCAGCTCAGTTTTTTTCCCCTGTTGGTCTTGAGTGCAAACTGGGAAAGAATTTAAATGGTCCATTATGTTTGTATTCTGGGGTTCCTGCTTCAAGATCAGAGGTGAATTCAGCGTGGTCAAACTGGATGATTCCTCAGAGAAATCTCCATTTGGCATGTTGTAAAGTGATCCGTTAGTATCGGGAACATGAGGGTCATTGAGAAAATCCAGAAACGACGTTGGCAGGTCTGCCGTCAGGTCAATTTCATCAAGAGGTCTGCACTGTGAGCGCTTTGACAGATGACCTCCGAGAGATTTAGTGCTTGTGAACTCTCTGAAACACCTCCTGCAGATAACTTTGCCGTCCTTAATGATTGCAGGCCATTTGGTTCGCTTGCTCTGCCTGCTGCGTTTTCCTTTTTGTGCCTCAGGATCACCACTCTTTTCATCTGACTGGTTAGCTTGGCAGTCAGCATTAGGACAGTCCTCTTCATAAGGGAAATCCGTGTGAACGGCACTGTTTGGACTGAGCATGCCATCCACAGAGTTGTCCATCTGTTCATATCCAGGAGTTGAAATGTTCTCCGTTTTTATTGTGACTTTTATAGGAATTTTAGCCTCTGGGCTCACACTTTTTATAGGAATATCAACTGACGAGGACTGAGTGAGACAGGAGTTTTCACTCGGAGCATATGAAGCGTGGTAACTTCCATCAGGAAGGCTGTCAATTGTCGAGATACTGTTTCCATTATCCAAATGTGCGATCATGTTTGTACTGCTTTTCCTCATATCTGCATTCTCTCCTGTATTGTCAGGATGCACAAGTCCATACTGATGTCCTCCATTATGCATTTGGCCGCCATTGTCGAGCATTAGCGAGCTGGATACATACTGAGACATCAGACTTGAATCTGAAGGAGCCTGTGACACAGAGGAGCAGTGCATAACTGCTGCAGGATGATCTCTATCTGAAGGGTGAGGCAAGTTGGTTTGATAAGGGTCTGCCTGCCAGTGGGGAAAGCTGCGAGAGGAGTACTCATTCATGTTAAAGGTATCAGGATAGCAGTTATTCATAGGTGATGGAGACCATGACTGGGACATGTCTGAGTGCATCATTACACTGGGATTGTTTTGGCATCCCCAGGAAGGGTAAACTGTTGGATTGACCATTGGAGTAATAGGTACAGGCTCGACTGATCCAGGATAACACTCAGCTGGTGGGGCTGAGCATCCCACTGAATAATCCATTTGCTGCACGCCTGGTTTGTTGCATAGTACCCCTGACTTATTTGATGGCCTGTTGCCCTTTTTTGCTGTAATTTTAGCCACTTTGTTATATTTCTTTGCCAATTTCCAATCTTCAAATATTTCAGGATGTTGCTTCTTCACGTGCCTAGACAGACTTTTGTTTGTACTGTATGCCCGTGAACATTCATTACTTGGGCAGCAGTGCAGGTTCTCTTCGCTTCCTGCAGGGACAGCAGGTGAAGCGGAGGGATATCCCTGCAGCGAAGCAGGGATTTCAGTCTTGATTTGACTCGGAGTCATAATGTGTGGTATCGCTTTCTGAAACTCGTTGACTTGTACATCTTTAAGCAGGTGCTCCTGCGGACTCGCTACTGGATTTGTTGCAGTGGCAACAGGATACACCGGAGGTCTATCTCCCTGGTTAGTCACATTATGGTGCACGTGTGGGATGTCTGATGGTTGAGTTGCATCAACAGGTGCTGGAGTGGGATTGATGAGTGGAGTGTAGCATTTCTCAGGTGCCTTTAAACCAGGACCTGCCATTGAATTCAGCATGCTTTCGATCGAGTGTTTCACTTTCATGGGAACGGGCTCTTTTGCAACCTCATCTGATCTGCAAGGTGACACATTTACATTTGCTGCTTCTTTTGCACCATCTATAGCACTTCTGTCAAAACTACAAACAGCAGAATGTGGGTCTACTGTGATTGGGGTGTTCTTAGGTGGCAGTTCTACATTTGCAGAGGCAGGAGGGGCTTGGTTCAGAACGATGAAACTGTTTACTGCTGCATTTGTTCTGTGATGCTCTTGGTGAGCCAAAAATTCAGACTGAGAGTAGAATATCTTGCCACAATTTTCTGTTTGGCAGGTATAAGTCAGGTAATGCTGAGCCTCATGATCGTATAATAAGTAGGCCTCACTGAAAACCTGGCCGCAGTTTGGGAACATGCACTGGGCCTTAAATTCAGGGTGTGTTTTTCTATGCATGAGAAGCTCAGAATTGGAATTAAAGTTGGCCTTGCAATCCAGCTGTATGCAGATATATGGCTTGGTGCCACAGTGCATCTGCAAATGATCATTAAGATGTCTGACATTAACAAACTGCCTCCTGCAGTACTGACACACCACTTTCTGCTTTTGTATCTCTAAAAACCTCATGGCCTCGTCGTCGTCCTTGTGAGATCTGACATGAGCCATGAGGTTACGGAAAAACTTGAAAGCCTTAGTACAGTTTTTCACAGGACAGAAACAGTCTTGACTCATCTGAGTGTCAGATGTAGTTTGCTCTATCTTAACAGGAGGCGCCAAGCCGTCACTGATTTGAAATTCAGTTTTAACGGGACTCATGTTTGTCTTGGCTGCAACCTTTGACGTTTTTGTTGGACTTTTAGGCGACTGGGATGGTTTGGTTACTTTTCTTGCAGCTTTCATCGCCGCCAGTCTCTCTTTGCATGATTGCTTTACATGTGACGCTACGTGTGGTTCCAAAACCTCCCTACTTTCAAAACTGTCAGCACAAATAGGACAAAGATACACGCCGTCTTTGAAATGCTTCTGAGCGTGACGGACAATTCTGTGACCTAAAAACTCCTTATCGCACAAAACACAATACTGCATGTAGGCGCGCCAATTTCTGAACCGAGCAGACACAAATCCCTGCTCCCTAAGTTTTTTGGCCTCTCTGTTTTTTTCTTTTTCATCTGTAATTTCGTTGAGTTCATTTGTAGTGGTTAAGAGGAAATCCTCCAGATCTCTGTATTCAGGGAGTTTGCCAAGTGCGCTCTCCACGTCCTGATCATCTGGGTCATTGAGTGTGTCAATAGACGAGACAATAGCTGCCTCATCGCCCATCAAAGCTAGGCAGTTGCGTTTCAGTGTTTTCCAGTCCCAGAACTCTGGATCAAAAGGCCACTGTGTCTTCAAGGCCAGCAGCAACTCACAGCGTAAAGAATTGGGCACTGGCAGACTCCCATCCTCCTCTGGCTTTTGGTCAGGTTCGTTGTACAGTGACTCCACAGCATAATACGAGTCAACAGTCGGCTGCAGGAGGAACTCAGTCAGCTGGCATGCACGCTTAACCTCGAGGTCAGTTGGCAGGAGGCAGGAAATTGTCTTGCAGATGGTAGACTTGCTCTCTTTATGGTCAGTGGAGGTCATTTTCAAAGCTTGAATGCACATTTCTACACATACTGGAAGCCCCACCTCTCCAACCTAAGAACAAACAAAAATAAAACATTCAGGTAATGCCAAAGAATGTATTTAAATAAACTCAGATCTGAGATTTCCTTATAACATTTGTGCATGATCTTGTGAGTTGAATTAGATTTATTACTATAGTATTTGATGCAGCACTCTATAAGTTACTGCTGGTTTAAGTGGTGATTATAGAGTTCTGTGTTAGTTACACTCGGACTGTTTTTCTTACCTCATTTTGGATTACTTTGATGAGAAACAGGATGTGGCAGACATTTCTGCAGAGGAGAGCCATCTCTTTGCTGTGGCTGAGAAACGAATCAGCTGAAGCCTCTAACCGCATCAGCAGTTTACTCCAGAACAAAGTCAGTTCCCTGGAAGAGTTAATAAAAGTCAAGATCTTAACTTTAGAGTACAAAAGAACAGATTACGGCTAATAAAAGGAAAACATTTTGTTCATAGAATGAACAAGTTTTGGATAAAATGTGTTTTAAATAAAAGGATCTGATTTGGTTTCCTTACAGTATCTAAAACACTGAAACGCAGCACGTAAATGCTTTAACCTAGAACTATGTTATTGTTACCAAAATAAAAGTCTTAGATGTGGCTTCAATATATGTTAGGAGTTTTTTCAATGAAGTTACAAAAGTTAGTCAATCCAATTTAAATGTTGATCAATTAGTGGCTTTTAACATTTCCAATAATAATAATGTATTTCTTCCTCTATTATATTTCTTCAAACTTTAATCTAAAATACTAAACAGAGTGTAACCTTAACAAAACAGCTATTTAAGTTTAAACCTATTCGACTGTAGTACTTTAGTCCACCAAAAAAGCTTTAAAGCAACAGTAAAACAAAAACACACTACCGTGGTAACGATCCATTCACCAACAGGCTATATATATTCTTATATGTTGCTCTGTTCATTGCAGTTATTCAGAAAATGAAATTAGTTTCTCCTTGCTTTGGCTTTAGATTTTGGTTACATTAATGTTATTAAGGAGCTGTTTTAAAGCTAACACCATTATGAGCATCACGTTAAAAGCCCATGCAGCTGTCATGATATTCAGCAGATGGCAGATCTTAATTCACTTCTTTTCACGACGAACAGTTTCTGTTGACATTCCTCTCTCAAACTCACTGCAGAAACACTGTTGCTTTTGGCCGCAATAATCTTTATACTTTCACAGCTCTCTATTCAAACAGGCTGCTCCTCTCATGAAGAGAAGTCATAAAAGCAGAGTGAAATAATATGTAAAAAGTCTCAGAGTCTCAGCGCTGACACAACACGGGACATTTAACTTTACATATTATCAAAAATGTATCATGCAAAGCACATTTTTTAACTGTTTGCAAAAGTAAAACCTAAACCTATCAGGACAGTATTCTGATTTATTTTACTTTATTTTGATATTCACAAATGAAAAACCTGTATAAGAAACTTAAAGTCTGTGAATAATGGAAAGTGTTTACATTTTAAAATATTAGGAATAAATTACCAAAACTTTTACAGAAAACTGGAAATTTAAAGAAGGGATTTGGCTGTTTAGTAAGTTCAGTTCTCTTTAGTTTAACATTGTTATAAATGATAAATAAATTACACATAAATGTTCCAGTTAGCACACCAACAGCTACACCTAGAATCAGTGTAGGGTAACTTACAGACCACTCAAATCAGTTATATGGTTTGTTTAGATTTTCACATAATAGGAATGGTCAAATTTACCATCTGTGCCAAAACCTATGAGAGTGTTATTAGGGCCACAAACGAAAAAAGATTTTTATTTTCTAGTTTCAAGAATAAAAAGTTTATATTTATTTCAAAATGAAACTTCAAAACATTAAAAGGTCTTATTTTGAGATTAAAAAGAGAATCAAAGACTAAACCAGCACTAGCACAAAAATCTACAATACCCATAATGCCTTGTGTAAATGAACTACAGTGAATTACTGCAGAAATGGCTTTATTAATAAAGAAATTATTAGCACCTACTGTCACTCCCTGCCCTGAGACCACCTCTTTTCTTACTTCCTGTTTTATTTTGGTGTCTCCCTCCTGTTTCAGTTCTGTTTCCTATCTCTCATTACTCTGATTCCTTACAGCTGTTTGTATTTAAACCAGTCTCTCCTCTCTTTCAGTTGCCAGTTCGTTAGTTTCCAGACTCTCGTCCCAGCCTCTGTTTAGATCTTTGTGCCTTGACCTTTGGATTCTTAGTTAGTTTAGATCTTTGTGCTGTGACCCTGTTTCTGGACTTTGGATTACCCTTTTGCCTCACGACTTGGATTTTTCTGCCTGACCTTTAATAAAGGATTTTTGTGTTCACTTTTAAACCTGCATTTGAGTTCTCCTTCGTACCGGCTTAACACCTACACTGTAAGTCGAATCTGGACCTGTAAATATTTTCTCCAAATTCCCTGCTGTTTTACTAGATAACAAATGTTCAACTTCTTAAAAGTTTCAAATATTGTTTGAGACTTTTATTGTGAGGGATTGAGGGACGTTGTGCGAGTTCTGCAGCTGATTCTGATGCTGCTGCTGTGGGAGACGAGAGCACACCTTAAACTGATCCAAGAAAAAAAAAAAAAACCTGTTAATTTGCAGTTAACCAAGTAAAGGTTTATCCATAATACTTGTTTACAAAAAAAAAACCCTAATACAGTCAGGTTCATGAGATTAACGAGGCTCTCTTCTTTGAGCCATCCTTGAAGTAGCCTACTATTTAGGCTTTTTCTCATCTTTTTAACTTTTTATCCTCACCTCCTGACCATTCACAACTATTAATCTGATTAAAGTTTTAGGTTTTATCAAAACACTGTAAAGAGAGCTGGGCTTTGTTGAACCTGCTTTAAAATACTCTCACAAATCAATCATGGACTTTAGATAATAGCTTATTCATATTCCACTTCTTTAATGTTTGATCTATCTACTCTCAGGCAGATCAAGACAGAGCCCCTTGAGTGCATTTGCTGCAAATATAACACCTGAACATTAAGTGTGAAATTAAACCGATGCTTCCATGCAAATGCATCAATAAGATCCTGCAACACTTACCAAGCACAGTACACATCTCCTTGGATGAGTTGCCGCTTAAGAAAAGTGGTGCACAAACACAGGGCTCCTTTCTCGTCTCCCTCCGACTCCAAGTTACAGATCATTTCAAGAGCGTCTTTACAGTCTATTGATGAGATCTGTTAGACAAAGCCAGAAATAAAAATCAGATCTTTGCTGCATCGCTGTGAGTCGAGTTCTAATCAATACTGTGTCCAAAACAAACTGATTCTCACCTCTTCCGTCAGCTGCTCCTGACTTTTTGTCATGCAGATGCAGAGCAAGTAGGTCTGTTTGAAGTTCCCTTTGCCTTCATACCCTGGAAACTCCGAACACATCTTCGCAAGGACAGCAGCTTTATCAACACTGTCTGCTTTGATAAGGTGCTTTATTCGCATGTTAACGAGCGTGGGACCCTCTGACTCAAGATACTCGTGGACTGGAAAAAAAAAACAAGAAAAACCACAGGCAACCATAATAAACACTTAACACCTATTTATACAATAACAGCAGCGCAATTCATTGTGATGTGTCTCAAAACCATTAGAGGAGTACATTTAGGGCTAACCTTGTTCGGTTGGAGGAATCTGATTGGACAGGATGCTGCTTAATGTGTTGTTGGCCCAGACGCCATCCTGCTGTGCCAGAACTGAGAGCAGACGGAGCTGTGTGCACCCACTTTCTTGCAAAAGGCTGTGTGCCAACTGCAGCAGAACACCAAAAACGTAAGAAATAATTACATATCTAAAGTTTTGGTCACATGTGCCTAAATATATAATAAAATAACCCAACCCATGCTTTCCCCACACTGAGCCAAACTAATTGTATTTTTAAAACAATGCTTATTAACACACAAACATAAGACGTGGTATAAAATCTAATGGCCTGGAGGATACTGACCTTCATGGAGGACTGAAACTCCTCCCATAAGGCACCAGGGACATGCTGGGGCACTGAAAGCAGCAGCTCCACACAGCTCCTGTGAATCCAAGAGTCATTTGTTAAATCCAGATTCAGGTCAAGGATGTGCAGACATTCTACAAAACACCGCGCGTGAACAAATATCCACAGAGTGCTGCACTGTGGGTAAACAGGAAACACTGTTGAGATACAAACCACAAATATAACAAGAAGTATACATAATAAACAGACTTGGATGCATGTTTCCAGTGGAGTTGCTACATCAACGCACCACAAAAGGGAAGAAAAGAAGGAAAGGAAACCCACCAAGTTGGTAAATAATGCTGAAACACCTGTGACACACAGTGCTCAAAATGTCTGCAGGAAAGGAAACTACCCGAGAAGGAAAAGTGGTCAACTTACAACTGGGCTTAAAGACGCAACTGGTAGGAGGAAATAACGATTAACTGTTAAAGCAGTTGAAATGTTTTAATTTTTTCACATTTTATTTAAAGTCATGATTTATTCACTTTGACACATTAGACATGCTTAGATTCTAAATCAAAGACCAATCAATGGTAATTTAGAGAATACATGTGTTTAAAAGAAAGCTGCACAAGAAGTTGTGTTTTATCTATTATTATTTACTTATTTATCTATTTTTAAAGTGATGAAGATGAACTAATATCTGATTTAAATTACTTTCACTGCAAAACAACTATCTTAAGCTGAACAGTTTAACAAAACCTGACAAATAACTGCATAACAATCTAAATTTGTAGGGCTTATAAATAAATGGCCTGGATGAGGATCAGCGCATCCAAATCTGAGATCATGGTTCTCGACTGGAAAAGGGTGGTTTGCCAACTCCTGGTTGGAGGAGAGGTCCTGCCTCAAGTGGAGGAGTTTAAGTATCTCGGGGTCTTGATCACCAGTGAGGGAAGGAGGAGATCGACAGGCGGATTGGAGCAGCGCCTGCAGTGATGAAGAGGGAGCCGAAACAGAAAGCAAGGGTCTTGATTTACCCGTCGTTCTACGTCCCAATCCGCACCTATGATCATGAGCTTTCAATAATGACCGAAAGAACGAGATCACAGATACAAGCGTCTGAAATGAGTTTCCTCTGCAGGGTGGCCGGGCTCAGCCTTAGAGATAGGGTGAGGAGCTCGGACATCTGGGAGGGAGTCAGAGTAAAACTGCTGCTCCTCCATATTGAGAGGAGCCAGTTAAGGCTGGTTTGGGCATCTGGTCAGGATGCCTCCCTGGAAAAGTGCTTTGGGCAAGTCCTGGCAGGAGGCCCCCAGGTGGACCCAGGACACACAGGAGAAAGTACACCTCCAGGCCGGCCTGGACACGCCTTGGGGTTCTGCCGAAAGAGATGGTGGACGCGACCAGGGAGAGGACGGTCTGGATTCCTTACTTGAGAGGCTGCCCCCACAATCCGGATAAGTGGAAGAAGGCGAGGCGAGATAAATAATCATTTTAGATTTCATCATCCTAAAAATTTGGCGCCTTCTGTTTTGTATTAATTCCTTAATAACTCATCCTTAGTAGCCCCTAGTTGGTGCAATATTTACAACTTTTAATGTTTAAAAATTATATGAAATTAGCATACGTTTTGTTTTTATCTCACTATCAAATACAGTCCCATCTGAGTACAACCAAATGTGCTTTATTTTTGCTCCTTTGTGCAAACTCCTAATATTGATCAGCAGCTCTAATTTCACTGACTTTGTACTTTTATTTTAAATTGTGTGCTCTCAAATTACTGTCCTTATCATCGTATATAAAACGAGGTGTGCCATCACAGATTTAGAGTTTCTACTCACAATGCTAACTTTTCAAGTAGGAGTGGCACATTTTCACATTCGGAGGAGAGACAGGAGGCAGCCTTAGCGAAGCTGAGGATGGCCACGGTGTAAACCTCCAGCAAAGGCAGTGGATCCTCATCGGTTTTCCAACGACCTGCATGTTCCACCAGGACCTGAGGGGAAAAAAAACATAATGTTACGGGGATCAGAATAAGATGATGCTGGCTTTCAACATGTGTGAGGCAGAAAATGTCTAGAGGCAAACAGAAATGATGCACATGTCTGGATAAAGTGGGATCTTAAGCAATATTTAGCAAAAAAGTAATATACGTGTGAGGAAATACTTAAATATTACATCTTAAAATGAATTGTTTTAAGTACCAATCAACAAAATGTAGAACATTCTTAGTTTTAATTGAATAAATGTAAAAATTTGTTGCTTTTGAATAGAGATGCACCCAAAAAAATGACCCGTAAACTGAATCAGACAACCTGATTGGGTTCTATGGTGATCAGACAGACCAAAAATCTGATTTATTTTGGGGTCTGTGAACACACCACTGCCAAGCAGCTGTAAAAAAATAAAAAAATAAAATCCAACACTTTCAGAGTCATTAATTCATCATCACTAAATGCTAATCCACACTAGCTATAACAGAGCATTTATGTGGAAAACATTAATTATAATTCTTTGAGATCATTTGGAATTAGCAAAAATCAGTAATGGTTGAACATCAAAATCAGTATCTTCCCTCAAAGCCAGAATTGGTGCATCTCTACAATTAAGTTTCATTTTAAGCCAAACAAAACAACAAAAAGACATTTAGGGCTGCAGCATTTGACCTGAACCTTACATTAGGTACTCATAATTAATGCAAAATGTTGTTTCATATTTAATTTCTGTGATATTATTTAGTTTTGTGTCAAATCCACTGATGCAAACACTTTATTCTAAACAATGCTACTTGGTGAAAATCTGCATTTCCTCATTGCATGCAATTAAAATATAAAATAAAATTGAATGTGTCGCTCAGTAGTGTCATTAAACCTTACAGCAGGCTGAGCTCAATCTTTTTTCTTAAATGATCTCAAAGTTTAGATGCTTCATCACAACTCCAACAAACCAATAATCTCAAAATGATTCGGTCCAAATGACAATAACCTGCCGATACCCTCCAGCTTATTTACGTATCAGGGCTAATTAATGAGGAGGATGTAATGGAGTCAGTGACCACTGACACACTTTCCCCTCTAAAACCAGCGTTTTAGGCAGATTGCCGGCGGATCGCTTTGTTTTACACCGACATCAATGTGACACGTTTAGAAAGTGATGGCTATAACGATGTAATTAACATCTGCGATGATGTGATTAGTTGGAATAATTGGTGCAAAAGGCCCGGGCTAGCATCCTGGAAGAAGAAAAAAAAATCACCGCTCTCCTCTTTTCAATGAAACACCTTCACAAAACTAACCTAATTTAACAACATCATAATAAAGCATGCAGATGTACCGGTTGTGCGTTCCTGTTACATATTTGCGGTTAAGACAAGTGTGCATTATCAGTGCACATGAATGCAACAGCACAGGAAAATCTCGCTAACGCAGCTATCCATTTTTTTTTGCACAGCATGACCACTGCACAGGACAGGGGGACCCTGCATACCAGCTAGCTACATTCATCGGCCTGGAAAATACGAGTAATGCTTGCACAGTTGGCAGACTCTGCAGTAATCTCACGCCTCTTGAATTGACAGACTTTGCAAATAAGGGCATGTCGCCGATACGCATCAATGAGAGAATGGATAAGGGCGCCTCGGGAGTTTTTTCCCCATCTTGAAATGCGAGGTAGCTAGCAGGGTTGCTAGCTCCTTAGCTACATTGTTGTAGCAAACGTAGACGCGCATCCTCGGCCAGGAAGCCAGAGGGGCTGCAGGCTTCCCGGGATGAGCAGGAGGAGAACGGGGCTAACCTGGCAGAACTCCTGGCAGAAATGCAGGGAGGCTTCCAGCGAAGACTGCGAACTCTCTTTTAAAGCCGTGGTCAAAGCCTGGAACCGCTCTCGGAGCTCCTCGATAGCTTTCCGTGTATCATATTCCTTCTCTGTCTCCCCCTCCGCCATCTTCACAACAATCACGACCGCGTACGCACAGATGTTACGCTGCCAGACTGGCACACGCACGCGCACGCAAAGAGGGGGAAGGGAGTATGCTCCTCATGGATACCCCCCAACCCCCCCGATGCCAACAAAAGAGAGGTTTCGGTAGCCGGGTGTAGGAGCAGAATGGACCACTTCAACCCCAGAAATCACTCCTGGTAGGAAGATGGGGGTTATGAGTCCCCCATGGGGTGGAGCTTTGGGAGGGGGGGTGGGGGTGTCACCCAGTCCCACCACCATCATCTCACCTCAGTATGGAAACCCGTTTACCCCACTTTGATGGCAAGCATCTCATACTGATGAATGTATGATAAAGTCTCTCATAATTTTAATTATCTCACATGAGATCCTTTCTCATAATTATGACTTTATTTCTAAAATTTGTGGGAAACTTTTAATATGCCAATTCACAATTATGAGACGCTAAGTCATAATAATGAGAAAGTGTCTCAAAATTATGAAATACTAAGTCAAACATATAATATGCATATGCAATAATGTGATTCCTTCTAATAATTATGACATACTAAGTCACAATTATGAAAAAAATATAGAATTTAAATTAAAACTAATATTATTATGAAGTACTATGACAATATAATATGATACTATCTCAAAATTATGAGATACTTTCTCATAATAATGACTTAGCATCTCATAATAAAATAGTTTCTCATATATTTCTTTAACTAATTCATGAGACCCCTTATTTATCAGTTTGCTCTGCATTTAACCCATCCTCTTTTTGAGGAGTGGGCTGTCATTTTTATCAGATCATAGGGGTGAACTTGGGGTTCAATATCTTGCCCAAGGATAACTTAATACATGGTCTATGCTGGAATCAGGGATTGAACTGCTAACCTTCCAATCAGTGGACAACAATCCTTGCTCAATAGGCCGCAGCTGCCCCTGACCTATGGGATATTAAGTCCAAATGATAAGATACTTTCTCATAATGATGTGATATAGTCACAATCAGGATAACATCTCCTAATTATGAGACAGTACCAGTAAGTCAAAATGATAAGATTCATCTTATAGCATAATAAAATAGTTTCTCATATTTTTTAGAAACGAATACATTACAAAAATACTTTCTTCATCAAAGTGGTAGAAACAGGCTTCTACATCAGTTTGAATTTGACCTTTATTTAACCAGGAGAAACCATTGAGATTAAAAATCTAATTTACAAGAGTGTCCTGGTCAGGACTGGCATTATCTCCGTCAGCTCTACAACAAAACAGACATGTTCAGCAAGGTTTTCATAATACAGAAAAAAAACATAAAAGGACATCAATATGATCAACAGTAAAGTGAAAGGAGTCAGATGACACACTCTAGTGCAACAGTCAGAGTCAGCAGCAGGAATCACGAATCAAAACATTTACATCCATAAATATTCAAAATAATAATTTAACTTCAACTATAATGATCAATGTTGTTAGCAAACAGTCATCCATGAAGTTTCAATCAGCTGAGGACGCTGCACTAGAGGTTCAGGAAAAGATAGAAATCAAACTAGAAGCTTTTCTGATTGTTTCTAAGTGGTTACACTGTGTTCTAAACTGGTCAGATCTAACTCACCAAAAAGACTCAACTCTACTTTTTTAGAAGGATCAGATTAATGCTAGAGATTTGTCATCAGTCTTTGGTGACAGGTGACTTTCTGTGCTGTAGTTTAATACAGCCATCATTACCGATGAAAGACTGACCAATATCCTGTGTTGCTGCGAATAGACACATATTTATTTTTCAAGACCAAGAAAACAGAAAATAGTCAACAAATCCAGGATATATGCTTTTAATTTGTTTATAAGGCAAATAGGACCCTATTTATATTTTGGATCTAGATCCTTTTTCTACAGAAACCAAAATGTGTTTCATGAAAATATTTATTGTTTAATTTATTGCTGAGAAGGTAAAAATGGAAAAAAAAATCACAATAAAAGTACCATTGTGTTTTCAAAAGGAAAATAATCTAATTTTGGCGCTCCACAAGTACAATCAGCTTGATGAGTTTGGCCCACGTGGAAAAAGGGTTGGACAACCCTGTCCTAGAGACAGAGGAGCTCTTTGTCCAAAGGGTTCATCCAGCTCCTGCCATGAAGAGTGCTTCAGAAATAACATGGTTTAGCTGTAAAACACCTTCATAAAAACGTAACCCCTTGGAGCACATTTTATTTATTCTCAAATGCACAATTATTCAAATACATTTATTAATGCAAACATGAAACTAACTCCACATCACAAGCACAGAATCACTACCAAAATACTATCCAGCAGTGCCAAAGGACGTGCGTTTTAAAACAGAGCTTGCACATTTTGAAAGAAACGCAAAGTGTTTCCAAGTTGTGTGCTGGAGGATGTTGTCAAGTCTCCGTTTTTCATATCTTATGATAGTAGCAGGTGCTACAGTGGCACTCTGTGTGGTTTCTCACTGGTAGGCCTTCAACCTTTGTCTGTAAAGAGAACAGATGGGAGGGAAAGAATGAACAGAGAAGAAGATGAATAGATTTAGACCTGTTTACCTCTGGGAATAAACATGAAACAAAACCAGATTTTTTAAAACTGTAAATACATATTTAGGTGGGAAAAGCTGAAATATTTCATTTTTTATCAAATGTTTTTGTCAAAATGTGTAAGTCAAATTTTTTAAAAAGAATATTTATGTACATTAAGACAGCATAATAAACAAAATGTAATGAAACTGATGTGAAATTTTAAAATTTAAGCCTAAAATCTAAATGCATCACCATAAACATGACATATTAGTATAATAGAAGAAATTGCATTGTCTTCCACTGTTTCAGTTGAGTTTAACTATGTAGTAAAATACTATAATTATATTAGTATTCATGCACAGATACCTCATAGCTGTGCTTTGCCACACAACACGTTGCCTCTGAAGTGATGTTCTTTGGGACTGTCATCGTCCTCATGGTGCCGAGAGGCGTCGGGTACGCTCTGGAAAAGCAGCAGCCCATGCACTGGTAAATTGGACGATCCCTTGAAAAAAATCTGTTCAGTGTCAGCTTGCATTCCTCACAGCCCACTGCAAAAAGCGCGTTGGAAGCAGAAGTAGACATGTAGAATTCTCTTTGTATCAATAAAGTATTTATAATTCAAACACAAGCTGTTTCAATTCAAAAACACAACTTATCACACCAGAAATTGCATGAAAATTAGACAAATCTTACTGCTTGAAGAGTCGGCGTTGGGATATGAATCAGCTATGTAAAGTAAGAAAGACACTAGAAGAAGAGACCCTCCAGTTGCTTTTATGGAGCGCATGGTAGAAGCTGCAGAAACCTGGTGACATACAATCAAAAGAAAAATCAAAGTTCTGTTTAACCATCAGCAAATCAGACAGAAACAACGTGTTACCATGTTGAGAGAAAGCTTCCCTTCATTGCGCCTCTGCACAGGACTCCTTTATATTGAGGACTCATGCTTCAATTCATCTAATTTTATACCAGTGGTCCCAGCAACTTCCTGGATTAGTCCAAACCTACTGACCTTATCGATGATCTCAGTGATTCACTGGTTACTTTGCTCCCTTTCCACTAATCCTTTCAAAGCCCAAAATGATAAGGACAAGTCACGGAAACTCATAATATACTTCCCCCATCCTGACTATGAACCTCACATCTAATCCCTGGGTTTTTGTTACTTGGTAACAAAGAGTTGTTATCAGTTTGTCAGGTCACGACAGAAAGATGCTGGATAATTAGGGATTTTCTTCAGCCTCACTGAGGACGGACCGTTTGCACAAGCTGTATTGGTGCTTCAAATAAGTGAAAGGAATGTAAAAAAACCCAGGACTAAATGTTGGAATTAAGGTGTTAGTTTTTTAAATAGACATTTGTTAACAGTTTTTCATTAACTAGACATCTAATAATGAGCTATACTGACATTTCAACTGAAAGAAAATGCATCATTTACTAATAAAGTCTAATGAGGTGAAGGATGCAAAATATTTGATTTAGTTTTCTTCCAATATTTTACTGCTAATGTGTTCCGACTAACAGCTGAGCAGAGAAGAGTCTTTCCCCTTGATGGAATTAAAGAATTCATGATTTTTTCATTTATTGTGTGTTTTTCCAGTTTTAGTTAATGTCTTTCTTTTCAAAATTCAGGGAAACGAGTTTTGCATAAATTAAACCTCTCTATTAGTTGATGAGAGCTTGCATCTGTTGCATTTTATTTATGACTCGGTTTGAGCGCTCGTGTTGTGTGTCCTTGGTTGTGCTGGTGATAAATCCATCATGACTGTGTGGGCCACGGTGAAAAAGATTCACTGAGCTGTTAGGTTGCTTTGGGATATTTGTCGGGACTATCAAATTAATTATAATCATTTTAATAGCTCTGGAGTGTTTCTATATTTGCATTACTCTATCTGACTTAAAAGATGCAATGAGGTGAGAAACTTTCACCTTTACGGGGAATTGTTTTACATCTGAGAGTTCATTAAAAGTTCCTGAAAAATAAACCTGCTTGGAGGCTTAGCTTCATTATGTGTGTATCCTCTCTGCTCACGGACCTGCTTCACCATTGGCTTGTTTTATAAAACAAAGTGTGTTGCTAAGTTTTTCATCCTCTGTGCTCATTAATAAGGCCAGATGCTTAAAGTAGCCTTGAATCACTGGTCAGATACATCCTCTGGTAAATGGATCTGAACAACAGAAGGCCTTTTGACCCAAAACGAGCACATCCAGGCCGTTTTGTGGACGTGAACACAGGCGTTTACCCTCAAGCTATGATCGACATTGAACATGTTGCGCTTATTGCTGGTGTGTGTGTGTGTGTGTGCGCGCGCGTGGATGTGACTTTTAGCAAAATGGCCCAAGAACCACTGCATGGATTTTAATGAAACTCACAAAGTCTGCACTGGAAGTACAAATTGAGTAGCTTTTGGAGTCGCTGGCCAACATTAGCAAACACAAAAATAGTTATAATTAGTACATTTTACAGACATTGAGCTAAAGTTTTATGTGCAGCAGCTGAGTCATTCACAACACATCAGCATCTATTGTATAAGTGCCAACGGATCACACGAGATCTTTGACCAAAACAACTACAACGCCATCATTTCCCAACATAAGATGATTTAATTAAAGATCACTGCATAGAAATTGACAGATGATGTCCTAGGAATGCTATAGGCCCTTATTTTTATTTTGGTTTCTAAGGAGAAATTATTCTGAACAAAATATTGTGTTCAGCAACCCCCCGTGGAGGACCAGCGGCTACAGAAGATGGATGGATGATATTTGTGTAAATACCTGTAACTCCATATGATATAACAAAAAAACAACAACATTCTTAGATATAGAATTTGCTAGTATCTTGGAAATGACAATTAAACTTATTTACAGGTTGTTTTAGTGCTTTCTGGTGCCAGAGCTTAGTGGTTGTTCTTTTTCATGTCAGAGATGAGCATGGTGGTGTGAGAGGAGTGACACAGTGTGGTGGAAAGTGAGAGTTACCTTACAACCAACCAACACTACTATTGAAGTTTTTGTGTCTCTAACAGAGTATTCTACAGATTTAGGTTCATTTATGGCTGTATGTTTTAGCAGATTTAGTTTAAAATGTTTCCTTTCATGTATTCATTTATTTTAGTACTCGTTTTATTAAAATTTGGGTCCCAAAGGGTGATGTTTAGTCCTAAATTACCTGAAAGGCAGGCCCATTATCACAGGAATGTTCACTTGAATTTTACAGTTAAGAACAGAACAGAACTTGGAGGTTGCTGGAATAGAGATACACTTCTTGAGGTAAAGTTTAGTTGGTTCTACTGATTTTTGTTGTTTTTGTTTACTTATACTGTGCTGAATATTTGTTATTTTTTCTTTTGCATTTTATGACATTTACGCTTGTTTAGTTGTTTTGTGCCACCAAAGGGTCAAATTCATTGTATCACTGAAGTAATTTGTCTTATTTTGTATCTTTACCACTAAATTCCGTTTCCTTTGTGATTTCATTACTGATATGATTGTTTTTGTTTTCATGGGTTTTTGAGAGTATTTGTTTTTAATTTTAATTGTTTAATTAGGTTATTAGCAGTTTGCAGTGGCCAGCTGCTTGAAGGTTTATTTCTTTAAATTCGGGGTTAAATATTCATATTTGACTCCTTTGTTCGAAATGTTTGTTTTATTTCATTATTGTCGATTGTTACGTTTAAATTTGGTTTATTTGCGCATTCGCTTACGTTTTAACTGTTATGCTAAGCTACCGTGAAGGCGCATAAAGGGCTGTGTAGTAAAATTACTCATATGTGTAATTATGATGGACGCTGCGGATGACCTGCTGCTCTACTCTAAAATGCATACAAGGCAAGCCCGTGCTGGGCAGTCCAAGAAACCCCATCGACGAGACAAAACTCGAGGCGTGAACGTGGCAGCCATTTTACATCATCAAGAGTGAATGACTGGAGTCGGACCAGTGCCGGGAGTTTTACACTTTTTCAGTCTTTTAAATATCACATTTATCTTCCCGTGTAATCAGCACCATATACATTGGTGTGCCAGCGGCAGGTAGGGCGAATGCTTCTAATTGGTCACGTAAATGTTGCTTTATTAAGTGCTAAAAACTCCGGATCGTGCGGTGCTGTTTCAAACAATGTGGAAACTGGTGGTGGATGAGTTCTCCAGACCGGCTTTTTGAAAATGGACTCTTCCTATGTGGCGGCACGTTGACTAACCACGCATTTAGCAGGCTAAAGTTTTAGCTTTCAGTGCCTTGTTTGATGTAATTAAATGCACGAGTCGCGCTTTGTCACTTGGTAAAGTCTCTACCAACACATGACGCTCTAACAATGGCCTCACTGACACTCCGTTCAAATTAGCATGCTAGCTCCAGCTAGCTCATTTTGACAGATCATGGATCTGACATGCTCATTGTCATTTTGTGCTAATAGGACCAGGCGAGCTTGTCACATTAGCAAAAGTTGGTGCTCATCGCTTACCACTGCACAAACAAACAAGGCCTTGATCTTCAAATATAACAATAGGGGTAGCACTCAACAAAAAATGCATAATAGAGTCTCATGTTATTGTCCCGAAAATGTACCATTAGCTGTGCACGCTAGCCGGCTAGTTTGCTAATAACGTTTGCGAGTCAGTCCTTCGCTAAACCTAACATCCCTAACAAATAAAGGGAGGAATAAAATACCTTTCGGAATATTTGAATACAGTGCATATTAAAACTCGATATTTAATTTTGTTGGAGTTAAATTATTGCTTGTATAACAGTAGTGTTATAACCACAGAAAGCACGTGTTTATAAGATTGATTAGGAGCCATATCAAAAACGGGATGGTCGATATCGCCATGATGGTGTGATCGAAGTAATCGTAGGCTAAAGTTAGAAAAGACATTTTGTGTATTGACAAATCAAATAAATATAGATTAAAATAAATCTTTGTTTCTGCGCTGCTTAAGTTATAGCCCCGATATCAATCAAAATAGAGGAGTGGAACCAAATGCTGAAGTTGGATATTAGCATTATAATAGGAGTAATTAACGTGGGGTTTTAATGTGTTGCCACAGTGTCAATAAACAAAAATGCCAAAGGGTGCATTCCAACTTACTGGTCAGTCACCGGAAACCGAGACTCCCCCTCTGAACACGTATATCAGCTATCTGTCCTGCGCTGAAGTCAGCACTGAGAAGCTAACATGCAATTAAGGGAATATAACAGACAAGGCATCTACTGAAGATGTGATCAAGAAGATCAAAATTAGGAAAAAGAAGTCTAATTATCACAAATGTATAATCTCAGATAGAAAAAATATAATCACAGGAAGCATTTTTTTTTTTTTTTTGTATTTACAACTATTTGTGGATTATTTGATTGTGCATTGTCTGTCTTAACGTCTGAGTGTCTGTATTCAAGTTTAGGCCTTTTCAGACTGAAAGTTGCTAGTATTAAGTCAAGATAGTGAAAAGTTTCCAGACTGAAGGGCCATAATACTTCAGCTTGCTTTGCACATATGTCGGCATCATCCTCTGTTTAACAATTTTGACTTAAACATGCAAATGTAGCACAGATTGGATGTACTCAAACCACCTTTTTTGAAAAGTTAATGTTTATCTTTAGAATGATTTTGCTGACAAGTCTGAGACTTTACACTCTCTTGAACACGTCCAAAGTCTTCCCCCTGACCCAGGATTAATTTGGCTCATTGCATTTATACAGATTTCTGGAGACATGGCCACAGAACATATAAATGGAAATGGTCCAGAAGAGCCAATGGACACCTCTGCTGCAGTTACCCATTCTGAGCACTTCCAGACTTTATTAGAAGCTGGTTTACCACAGAAAGTTGCTGAAAAACTAGATGAAATTTACATAGCAGGTAAGGCATTATCAATATACTTGCATATTCAATATGCAAATTTCCTGTATCAATTCATGCATGTACTGTCATTTTATCACCGTTTGAATGGGGGAATTGGGATTCTGAAGCAACTTTTTGTGGTTTCCAAACAAAATGGGTACTGCAGTGCTTCAAAATATAAGATTTTGCATTATTGGTGTGAAAAAAATGTTTTAAAATTATAGCATTTGAATTCCTTTTGTGGTGTCTTGTTGATTCAATTGTCTCTCCTCAGAAGGTTTTGGATCACCCGACATAGACTGGTCAATAATTTCCATTCTGTCGATTGTAGTTTAATAAGTTTATATGGCGTCTTTGAACTCTGAAAGAACTTGAATATTTGTTTCATTTGACAATATTGCATTGAATTAATTGATCTTATCCAGAAAACGTTTGGTCTTTGGGCCAGATGGGGCCAAATCAAAAACAATGGCAGCAGATGTTTAGTGTGTGGCTGCCTCAGACAGGTGATTCCCCCCTGCACAGGAAAATGTTGACTAGCAAAATTAAAACTCCCTACCTCAGTATAGAGGGGCACTGGCAGATCAAGTTGCATTGTCACATCTGCTGCAATTGTTTCTACTGAACTGTAATGATTAGAAAATAAAAAGCAGCTTGTCCACTGAACATATTTTGATTAGGACATGAATCATTATATAAATTCTAATAATTAGGATTTTCCTTAAAACATATAAAAGAAATCTTTGTCAAAGTAATCGGCATGTACATTAATCTTTTGATATTTTTGTTTGTATTACAGGTAATACAAATTAATGTTTTCTTATTAACTCCCGTCTTTGTGTTGTCCATATCGACAGGTTTGGTGTCTCACAGTGACTTAGATGACAGAGCGATTGAGGCCCTGAAAGAATTCAACGAGGAAGGTGCTCTCCAAGTCCTTTTGCAGTTCAAAGACAGCGACCTCTCACATGTTCAGGTGAGCATAACCTTTTCTGGGTCTATAGCAGTGGTCCCCAAACATTTTGGCTTCTGACCCACAAAATAAGTGGCAGAGACACGTGACCCCAACCATCACTAGCAAAATGATACAAAGACTGCTAATAAACTAAGTAAAAAGAACATAATGACAACACGAACATCTACAACTAGTATACCATGTTTATTTAATGGTTTGTAACAATTAAAGCAAATATGTGGTATTAGGAAGGATTTTAAATTCATTTTCAGTTCTAGAGAACATCCCAGGACCCACAGTGGGGTCCCGACCCCAACTTTGGGAACCACTGGTTTATAGTACAGATGGTTTTAGGTGCTGCATTGCAAAATTATTTTTGTCTTTGTTCAACTGCATTGTTTTTGAATTGTACTTAAGTTGTGATTGTATTTAATTGGCTCATCTTGTAGAACAAAAGTGCCTTTCTTTGTGGCGTGATGAAGACATACAGACAGAGAGAGAAACAAGGGACCAAAGTGTCGGACACCAATAAAGGACCAGATGAAGCCAAAATCAAAGTGAGAATTGAATCATTTATTGATTGAAGCTATTTATAGTTATGTCATGGACTCTTGAGTATTTTTTACAGAAAACTTTATTAAAATTTTATAACCAAAAAAGACTGAAGGAGAATTTCTTTTTATTTTCAACTAATGCACATTTCTTCCAGGCTTTGCTGGAAAGGACTGGCTACACACTTGATGTGACAACAGGACAAAGGAAGTATGGTGGTCCTCCGCCAGATTCTGCACATTCAGGGGGGCAG
This sequence comes from Callopanchax toddi, assembly GCA_006937965.1. Taxonomy (NCBI): domain Eukaryota; kingdom Metazoa; phylum Chordata; class Actinopteri; order Cyprinodontiformes; family Nothobranchiidae; genus Callopanchax; species Callopanchax toddi. The sequence continues at coordinate 3,778,297 of SSNR01000028.1, read as the reverse complement.
CCCACCATCGGTACTGAGGTACAGAACATGTTGGAAAAAATCCTGCCATCATTTAAGATGCAAAAAACAGCACACAATGCATTTTTAACACTTAAGCATTTAGAGTTATGGTGTCCAAGTGATGAAACTCTTATTTATCTCTGTAGTAACCAAGGTTACAATGATAGCTTACCGCTAAGAGCTGACCGGACACCTGTTCCAAAATGCTATTTATCCTTCATTTTTACCTTAAAATAAAGTCTTGTTCTCATGGAGCATATTTCTCTTTGTCAACCTGGCAGATATTTGTTGGTAAAATCCCCAGAGACCTTTTTGAGGATGAGCTGGTTCCACTGTTTGAGAAAGCTGGCCCCATCTGGGATTTGCGCTTGATGATGGATCCTCTCAGTGGTCTTAACAGAGGCTATGCCTTTGTCACCTACTGCACTAAGGAAGCTGCACAACAGGCTGTAAAACTGGTAAATTTGCACTCCATTAATTACAAAAAAAACAAAAAAACTATTCCAATAGTGCCAATATTATCCAATAATACAACAATAAATCCACATTGTGGAATGCTGATGGTGTGTGAAACCCAAAAGACAAACCATTCTCTGTACATCCACAGTGCAACAACAATGAAATCCGACCAGGTAAACACATTGGCGTATGCATCTCTGTGGCCAATAACAGACTATTTGTTGGATCCATCCCCAAGAGTAAAACAAAAGAGCAAATTGTTGAGGAATTTGCAAAAGTTACAGGTGAGTCAGTTTCACCCTTTAGCAATTTCTATTAGTATTAAATTTAATTTCTCCTGCTGTTTTAGTTTGTTTGTCCTTGCAGGCACAGCTTTCATTAGAAAGATTTTTAACAAGTTTATTTTTTGAGTTTAAAGGGTGGCTTACTTTTTAAAATTTAGTGATTGTCAGTCCAAGTGTCTGCTGCTTGTTTCTGATTGGATGCAAATATAATCAAATCAATTTTTATAATCTGACTGAACCACATTTATTTGCAAGAGTTGCCTCTTCAATTGGAAAAAAAAATTTTTTCTTTTAATTTCCCTCCTGTTTTTGTCTTTGCAGAGGGTCTAAATGATGTCATATTATACCACCAGCCAGATGACAAGAAAAAGAACAGAGGCTTTTGCTTCCTGGAGTATGAAGACCATAAGACGGCAGCTCAAGCCCGCCGCAGGCTGATGAGTGGCAAAGTGAAGGTGTGGGGAAATGTGGTCACTGTGGAGTGGGCTGATCCCATTGAGGATCCAGATCCAGAAGTCATGGCTAAGGTGAGGCATGTAATGTTAATTACCTGTGCATTCATTTTGCCGTCTTCTTTAAACTCTAGTGTGTCTTATGGTTTTATGCATGGGGAAAATGACTAAATTCATTTTTTTATTTGTCCAGGTCAAGGTGCTGTTTGTGAGGAACCTGGCAAGCACGGTTACAGAGGAAACGCTTGAAAAAACATTTAGTCAATTTGGCAAGCTGGAGAGAGTGAAAAAACTGAAAGATTATGCCTTTATCCACTTTGAAGAAAGAGATGCTGCTGTGAAGGTATGGTGGGGAAAACAACAACCATGAATGAAAAGATGGTTTTTGTCACAGCAGTGTTATAATCTTGGTTATCTTTGATTTTCACAGGCTTTAGCTGAGCTCAACGGCAAAGACATTGAAGGAGAGCACATTGAAATAGTCTTTGCCAAGCCCCCTGACCAGAAGAGGAAAGAACGAAAAGCCCAGAGACAAGCTGCCAAAACACAAATGTAAGCAAGAACAATGCAAATCAAACTAGCTTTGGCAGCATATAATTAAGTCTCACTGCAGAATTCAAACGAGAAGTAGAGTTCAGTGCTTCATAACTAATTATGTTTATAATACTTGTCCTAATTTAAATATCTTATCAGAAATTACTACATGATCGTTGATTTATTGTCATCCAGCAGTTGCCAAATTCATGTTGCATCAACCCCTTCCTCCTCAGGTATGATGAATACTATTATTATGGGCCTCCTCACATGCCACCACCCACAAGAGGAAGAGGAAGAGGTGGGCGGGGAGGCTATTCTTACCCTCCTGATTACTACGGCTATGAAGACTATTACGATTACTATGGATATGATTACCACAACTACCGAGGAGGATACGATGACCCCTACTATGGCTACGAGGACTTCCAAGGGTCTGGCAGAGGACGAGCAACAAGAGGAGTTCGTGGAGGTGCAGTTCAGACCAGAGGCCGTGGTGCCGTCACCACAAGGGGCCGAGTGGGCTTTACTCAGCGAGGAGGACTTGGAACAATCAGAGGTGAATTAAATTTGTTTAAAAAACCTGATTGGATGCTCTATTGGAACAATCAAAACAGGACTCAGTAGTGTAGAAAGTTGCTAAGTGGCTCACATATTTTTTGGCTCTGCTCTTTAGCTTTAAATTTTCAAACCACTAAATGCAGTGTGGGGGTGGCGTGATTTTGTTATCAATAAGAAAAAGTTTAAAGCAGTGACATGGATTCAAAGGGCTTGTCAAAAATGCTAATTAAAGTGAATATTCTAGTATAGTTAATGACCTGTTTATTGGTTTAATTACTAATCTGACACACCCATCAGAGCTGCTAAGAGTGTGTTTGTATCTGCAACCTAATAGATTTTCATGGGACATATCTGAAACTTTTGTGGCAGAACACTAACCTCAATGTTAACTTTGAGTTCTTCCATCAACTTTTTTCTAATTTTTTTTTTCCAGCAGGGAAACGGGGCCGAGGGCGGTCCTGACCTGTCACAGTGGATACTGACTTAATGTGTGGGGTTACACCGTAAGCTGCAATGGATGTTGACATGACAACAAGCACGACAAAAAGGTCCAATGATATTCCAGCCTTACAGAAGAAGAGTTTCCCCTTCCCCATTTTTTTTGAAAACCTTTGTTCTCAGAAACTGCCACCTTAAAAAAGAAAAATGACCGTATGTTTCTGAACACACTTGCCACAGCCTCTTTGCCCCGTCTCCCTGTATGTTACCCTGATTTTCAGGGATTTATGAATTGCCCTTACAATCTACCCCTTCCCTGTCCCCAAACATGCCATTTAAAAAAAAATAATTATTGAAGAAATTGCACTTTTTAAGTTCTTAGGTTTGAAGTGGCTCAAAGGAGCTTGATACTATTGTATATTTTTGTGCTAACTGCAATTTTATTGTCGGAATATCCATGTTATTATTGTTTGATCTGGATGTTTGAAATAGAACATTTGCAGGGTTTTAGGGTGTACCCACCTGGCATGGATAAGTCAGGCATTCCAGGAAAGTGGTTCTTTTAAGAACTTGTCTTTAAAGGGTTGGTTGACTACCTCAGTACAGAGGACTAAACTACCCGGCCTGTACTGTAAATAGGGAAACTATATAGATGAAAGCAGGGCTTGTTTTCATAAAAATATGCACAAGAGCTGCAGCGCAAAAACGATGTACTTAATGTAATATACTCCTTTTAGCTGCAGCTCTGCAGACTGCAAACAGTCAAGCTGGGCATGCAAAACAATCTCATATGATGAGTCTAAACAAGCCCTACTTTTATCCTATTTTGAACTGAATTAGCTGCCTTGCTTCTTCAGAGTATGTAGTTACTGGTTGTATAGTTTTCGGAAAATGTTACGTTTTGTAAAGGCTTAAACATTACAGGCATCCAACTGCCTTTGATTAAAAAAAAAAAAAAGAAAGAAAACAAAACAAAAATAAAGCCCTGCAGTGTCCCTTTTTTACCACTATTATTCCAATGAGTTTTGTATTCCTAAAACACATTTTTCAAGAACCATCTAAATCAAGATATGGACACTATCCATCTTGTAAGATCATGGTAATTGAGAACGATCCCTTCCCAGCTCACAAGGCAGCAATTACATAGAGGGTCTTTGAAGTGAACCATGGTGGATGACTGAATTGCCATATTTTCCAGTCAGTAAGCGTGTGCCTAACTTGAGCTGCTGAGATTTGGTGAGGGATCACAGTCTCATAGTGGTTGAAGGGATACTGCAGTGAATGATTTGTTTCCAAGTATAGCATAAAGGAAACTGTTCTTTAATCTCAGTTTTCTATACAGTTAACTCCCTCAGTAAAATCATCATAACCACCTTTTGAGATAAAAAAAAAGTTAGCAGTTTTAAACTATTGTTGGTGGCCAACAACATTTTTTGCATTCCTGCAAATAAATTGTTTTATACTGTAAAATGGAGGTGAGTGTAACTTATTTTTGTAATAAAGTTTTTGATTTCTATCTGTGTCTTACTGTTTGGATAAATATAATTGTATAGTTCATAGATACTAGAACATAATGTCTGTGCAGTACAGTGAACATCAGAAAAAGGTGAAGTGGGCTTACATGCATGAGCACAGACAAAGGCCTTCTACAGTAATGCAATTTAATTTTTTAAACAAAAATTAGTAATTTTTTGAATCCCTGATGGCGTGAGACTACATTTAGGCTTAGTGAGCAGAAATTGTGTTCAAAACTAGTTTTACAGGAAAAGTTAACAGATTTATTGCCACCTTTAAAAAAAAAATCTGTTAGGGGAAAATGTGATTATACAAGTTCAAGAAACTATTAGCACTTTGCTGTGATGTGTTCACTGACTAGGAAAATGATCAGTTTTTACAGTACTGCTTGGTGAACAATCCGGTCGTTTTATACACAGCTGCGCATTTTGCTTTAATTCTGCCACAATACATTTTTATCTTTATTTTTTTTACTGTTCTGCCTCATCTGGCATGTATAACACGTCTCGAGGAAGGTCAAAGGTCCCCAGACTCCCTTTGGGAACAACACAATTATCACGAAAATGACCGGAAATGAAGTAATTCCTTTACGTTTGCTGGTAAATAGGCGCAAAACAAATGTTTTTGTGTGGTTCATTGTGAATTATTGTCCAATAAAATAATAAAACTCGAGGTTTTGACTATGCTAAAATACTAGGCGGGAAAATTGCCCGAGTAGCTATTATTAGCCACGCCATGACACGAAAATTTATTGAGAAATGGTTACATTTGCTCTGAACGACCATGAAGCCAGCAGCTTGTGCTCGGAGCGCAGCAGCGGAGGTGACATCACGAGTGTCCAGTGTTGATATCAGCCAGCCAGCAGCAATCTTTGCCCCTCAGTGGACAGAGATGACAGCGAGAACACCGCAGCCATTAGCCAAACACCGATCTCCAGGCGTTTTCAGAGCGTCTGTGGTTTAAACGATGCTGTGTGATTATCTCTAATCCACCGAACAGCTGTAAACGGGAACCACGCCTGTCCTATGCTAACGGGACAGCCTTTCTCGCCTTTATATCAAATTTTTCCTGCAAGTTCATGATGATGTCGCTAATGGACTACAGTGAGAAATCATTCCTAATATCGCTTGATCATTTGCAGTAAGTTCTCAACAAACTGTATTCACTAAATGACCAGAATTATGGATTTCTAGTGTCGCTGCTGCGATCGTTTTGTTTGCGTAATCTGCTTTTTTGTTTGTCAGTGATATGAAGTAAGCTAACAGTTGAGGATGGTGTGCGTCAGAGCTTTTCTGCAAATAATCAGACGGAGGATGAAGCTGGACCGTGTCAGAGAGTTGGGTCGACAGTATCCAGTCTTCTGCTTTCTGTTGCTGGTCTTACTGCTGTCCACCCTGCTGTTAAATAGGTCTGTAAAAGACACTAACACCCTGAAATATTCATGCAAGTTGAGTATTCTGCAATCACGTGGTTTGTTTTCACAGATATATCCATATTATCATGGTGTTTTGGTCCTTCCTGGCTGGAGTCGTCACTTTTTATTGTTCATTAGGACCCGAGTCTCTGCTGCCTAATTTCTTAATCTCTATAAAACCTAAAACAAAGGTAGGTAGCAAATATAAAGTGGTCAGAACATCCAGATCAGATTCAAGTTAATCTGAGTTAACTTTTCCCTTTTAGTCATTCCAGCAGGAGCTGTTCCCACAGGGCCATAGCTGTGCTGTTTGTGGGAAAATAAAATGTAAAAGACACAGGTGAGTGATCAGGTGTTAAGTATGCCAAGAATGTTAAAAGACTGCAGAGACACATTTAAAAAAATCTAATTTGTCTGAGATCAAGTTGCTAAACAATTATAAATAATCTTTATCAATATGCGTTTTACAATATCTTGTGCAGCAATATGTTTTCCTGTTTTCTAGACCAACCTTGTTACTGGAAAACTATCAGCCATGGCTTGATCTGAAAGTTCCCTCCAAGGTGGATGCTTCTCTTTCAGAGGTAATGTATGTATGTTTACACGCACGCACGCACACATACGTCTAACTAGAAGATCCTATTAAATTCATTGATGTCTTGTTCTTTAAACAGATTCTGGAGCTTGTTTTGGAAAACTTTGTTTATCCTTGGTACAGGTTAGCCATTTTTTCTTGTTTATTTACATTTTGACATGACACCTGCTGGTGGTTGATAAAGCTGATGGTACACTATCTTTCAGGGACATCACATGTGATGAGGCGTTTGTAGATGAGCTGAGGGTGACGTTACGTTTCTTTGCGGCCGTGTTGGTTCGCCGGACTCAGAAGGTGACATTTAAACTCAACGGGACCGAAATCTTAGCTTGCTAGTCAAGTAAATGCTCATCGGTACCTTTTCTTTCTATTTCAGGTGGATGTGGCTTCAGTCATCACACAAAAGCTTCTTAAAGTTTCTATGAAACACATTGAGATTATCAGCAAAGCAAGGCAGAAAGGTATTTCTGATCACTCAATCAGTTATGATCTTTATGAATTGTCTAAGTTTATCTTTATTTATTTAATTAGTGAAGAATGCGATGTATCTTCAACAAGCGGCCCTGGAGGAGTACGGTCCTGATCTCCACGTGGCTCTTCGCAGTCGCAGAGACGAGCTTCTCTACCTCAGAAAACTGACAGAGATGCTTTTTCCTTACATCCTTCCACCCAAAGCGGCAGAGTGCAGGTAACTCACAGCTGCAGTAGGAAAATACACACAAACTTGAATAATCCCATCGTTTGTGCACCCCGAGTTTCCCAAGGAGAACTTTTCTGACGTCGGATAAAATAAGATTTTGAATTTTTTTTACTCTTATTCTCTCCTTTCCTGCTTCCTTCTACCTTCACTCCTCCCAGATCTCTTACTCTCCTGATAAGAGAAGTCTTGGCTGGTTCTGTCTTCCTTCCTTCAATGGACTACTTGGCTGATCCTGTGAGTGTGGACAATATTAAGGGCAGAAACTCAAAACTGCTTCCTCTTGAAGCCACTTTCTAAATCGCTTTGTCTTCTTAGAGCAAACTGTATTTGTCGTCTGGATTACTTTTGATGTAAGCGTGCAAGATGTGTCTTTTCCAAAGCATGAACTTATGTCTTTAAAAACAGTTTTTTTCTTTTACATTTCAGGATACGGTGAATCATTTAATTTTGATATTTATTGACAATTCCCCTGTAAGTATATATCCTAAGCTTAAAATTGAATTCAGATGACTTCCATACTGCTGCAGAGCAAATGTCATTTATGTGTTTTGAAAAAGTAAAAAAGCTTTTGTTTCTTTAGCCTGAAGAAGCCACAGAGCCTGCTTCAGCGTTGGTTCCATTTCTACACAAGTACTCTGATTCTCGCAACAAAAAGCCTTCAGTAAGGGAATTTATTTATCTAAAAACGCAAATGTTCTGAAACCTCTAAGCATGTTCCTGCTGCTCTATTAGCTGTTTGATGCTGTGTGTAGCCATTTAAAGCTAGAACCCGGTAAGGAAGTGAAATGTTTTGTCTGTCAGCTGATTTTCTACTATCCTTCTTACACCAGGTTCTGAAGTTGGAGTTGAAGGAAATCAGAGAACAACAAGACCTTCTCTTTCGTTTTATGAACTTCCTAAAGCAAGAAGGAGCTGTCCATGTGCTCCAGTTCTGTCTTGCGGTTGGTGAGTGTTTGAATCTGGACTAAAACAAAAAAAGTAATTTTACCTTTTTGTCAAAGGATGACATCACCACTACAGCTCCATCTGAATGTGTCCCTTTTAACTTCTCAGAGGAGTTCAACGATAGGATTTTGTGCCCGGAGCTGTCGGACTCTGAGAAGATGATGCTTCACGAAGAAGTGAAGAAGATCTACGAGACCTACTGCCTGGACGAGAGCATCGACAAGATCCGCTTCGACCCATTTATAGTGGAAGAAATACGAAACAGTAAGCAACAATCTACGTTTTTCAGCCTGAACCCGCCATAATCGTTAAAAGGATGCAAACTTTGACTTCACTTTCATTCAGGCTTCTGTTACTAGGACGTACGTTTCTGTGTTTCCCATTAAAACATTTGAAGATCAGGACAATTGAACCATCTTCTAACCCTTTTTGTAGACGGTTAAGATATTTTTTGTACATACTTATGGAAAAAAAGCTTCTAACTTCTTGATATTCATAAGCTGTTTTGCTTGTCACACATTTTAAAGTCTGTCTGCACAATTATTTTCTTTTTTTTAATCTCATCTCAACGTTCACCATTCCTGATCCAAACTCTTACAGTAAGTCCCACTCTGCTCTAATACAGTCAGGAGCATCTCCTCACATGAACACAGTGACTTTTTACGAGTCTATTTAAAGGTGTGGTAAACTCAAAAACCTTTTTTTTTTTTTTCAGGTTTTCATGGATTATAATAGGTCCCCCTGAGCCTGTCATGTAGGCTGAAAATGAGAACTGTCTGTTCCCAGGTTATTTTTATTTAATTTTTTTTCTTATTATCCTTGATTTATAGCTCGGTTCAGAAACCCTGTATGCAAATTCGCATTGTGACCTCACAATGCAAATTTGCGTACTGCATCTGGCCCATCTTGGCTAGCCCCGCCCCACAGACAGGCCCAGATAATGCACTGGCTAGATATGGCTTGTTAGCATAGTAAGCTAAACCATGAGTTTTGCTAGGTTTGTAATATATTTAAGCTACTCTGGGTGATATTAGCAGTCATTTTGAAGTATTTTGGTTAGCCACACAAGCTAATGTTAACATAGCAACTCCTACATGCTACAGACAGCTTTTAGCTCAGTTCGGCTGAACAGCAGAACGTTCTGAGCTTTTAGGAGAAAACGTGAGTTCACATGTAAGTATTACCCTTCTGAAACATTCACTGACAAACGCTGAGGAAGCAGTTCTTCTCATTTTTCCTTCGACCTTAGCCTAGTAAACAAGACCGGCAGTTTATCCACAGGTTGCCAGGTTATTTTGCCGTCGCATTCAGGATCAAATACCTACAGCCAATCGGAAGTGAGGGGTGTGCATATCATTAGTACTAATGAGAATCCTGCTGTTTCAAGCACAGCAAACTTCTGCATCTTATAATAGAAGCATCATAGCTTTTTTCTTTATAAAAATTACACACATAGCATTTATTTACACTAAAGAACAATGCAAAACTATTTTTATAAAAAAATGAGTTTACCACACCTTTAATGATTTTAAAACAAACAGTGAGATCCTAAAATCAGTTCTGAAACAGGTGAGGTGTAGTTACAGTTGTCCAGTCTGAGGGAAAGTGCTTTTTCAAGATCTGCAAATAAGAAATAGAAATAGAAATGGCACCAGGTGAAATAAGCTGGCTCTGACAGTAATTCATCCTCCACGAGAAGAAAGAACTTTGTTCTCGCTGGGCGTCTCTGAGAACAAAATGACATCATTTTATTCTCGCAGACCCATTTCGGCAGTGCTAACGGCTTGTTCTTGTGCACATCAGCTGACCCGAACTTTTTTTGGCAGGATGTCTGAAAGTCAGAAAGGGAGGATGAGCGTGGTTTTGCAGGTAGCGGTTGACATTTTTCTCCAGCACCTGCTGTGCTGCTTTGTGCTGACGGACCCGAGGAGTCACGATTAATAAGCATCAGTAGGTGTATTCGTGCACTTGTGTCTAATTAGTCTTGTGTCTAATTTGGCCTTCCATACACGGTCTGGATCGACCTGCGCTAGGCGGACTGGGGCAGGCCGTGAGAGTTTGCGCCGTAGATCCGTATGCCTCCTCAAGTAGTGAGGACAAATTGTTTTAAACTACACACACACACACACACACACACACACACACACACACACACACACACACACACACACACACTCTCCCCTCCACACATACACACACCAGTTTGAGATGTCGCTGAAGCAGTTTGACAGCTGATTTTTTATTCGGGGAGTATGAATGAGCCCTGCCGAAACTAACTTTTTTTCTTGTTCTCGGAGCTCCCCAGCGAGAACAAATGTCTTTCTTTTGTGGAAGATGATTAGGCCTTAAGTCTGTCTAAAGAAAAGGCAAAGTTAAAAGGTTTTTTTGCAAATGTTTGTTTTTTCCACAACCCCCCGCCCCGGTGTGAGGAAGGTTAGGGTGTCTGAAAAATAAATTCATTTTATTGTAGGTCAAAATTTTTTAAATTTTAAAATTTTATATCAGAAAGAAAGGTCATTATTAACAATATTTTTTTTCAGTAGCGTAGAATAGATTATAACAAATAATCAGGTTTTGTTTTGCCTCCAGGGGACTACACAAACACACGATCAGTTCTGAGGTTTTAGATTGAACTCCTTTGCCTTCTAACTCACGTTGATCTCATTTATTATTAAAGAAACAAACCAGGATCTAAAATTGATAGTCTGAGCTCTTTGTTGGCCTAAGTACATTAAAGCAGTGGAATCAGACATTAGAAAAAGGAAAAAAACAACACTCTGGTATCTCGTTATGACCTTGTCCTGCATTGTTTGATTATCTTACTTTTTAAGATAATCCCAAAGGAGTGATTGAGGACAAGTAGATGCAGTTAAAGCTGACTGTTGTGATAAAGTTTAAGGGTTTTAAATGTCATGGTAAAATTCAACAAAGTAATCTACCTAAGTATGTTTCCTCCTCAGTTGCTGAGGGCCCGTATGCAGACGTAGTCAAACTCCAGACCATGAGGTGCCTGTTTGAAGCCTATGAACATGTGCTTTCTCTCCTGGAGAATGTTTTCACCCCCATGTTCTGCCACAGCGACGAGGTTAGTATCTACAATAACAACAATAATAATCAGTCACACCTTATCAATTATTATTGGATCTGTCTGCCTTGTTTGGCCTCGTGAATCCTTAGAAACCAGACGATTTTCTACAAATTCAGCTTCATTTTCTTCTCGCGTTAACATTTGATTGTTGTCGTGTGACCGATGCTCAGTTTCTGCTGCAGAATTTACAGCTTATTTGAGTTGGATGACTCAGCTGTTCTCCAACCGCCATCGGCCGTGTCATCAGTACCGGACGCACGACTAGCCAATAAGCTGACGCTGGCCTAATGCCAAGCTGAATTTCACCCCTCAGAGGCAGTTCCATTGAACAAAACTGGGTGGACCACAGCTCAGCTATTGTCTCCAGCAGGCAGCTACCCCGTTTGAATGAAGTGTGGAATATATCACTATTTGTTCCTGCTTTGAAATAAAAAAGATTATTATTTAAGCATTTAAAAGGTCTTCATATGCAACCTTTTTTGTCAAATTTAGCTCATAAACACATTTAAAATATGCGTCTACTTGGTGACCTTTACATTTTTTTATGTCTATCTGCAGTATTTTCGCCAGCTTCTACGAGGGGCAGAGTCCCCCACCAGGAACTCCAAGATGAGCAGGTAGGCTTGTTTTTGGAGCAAAAACAGTTTAGTTTAATAATATTCATATTTAAATAATAATAAAATAAAAAAAAACATTAACACAATATTACTCGCAGATAACTTTCTCTTTTCCTCATTAAATTGTAATATTAGCACATAAATAAAAAAAAGAAGCCACAACTCTTTGTCTCCTGTGGCTCTCCAGTTTGAGGGCACCCATAATCCTTTGCAGTATGATGAAAATTCAAAGAGGTGCCAATGAGTTGAGGGGTTATTTATTCTGTTTCCCGTCTTGGCGTGTGGTGTGTAGGTGGCCACGCTGCCCTCCCACTAACTCGCTGTGCATATTGTTCCAGAACTAGCCTCAGTCTGGATGACATCCGGTGAGTATGAGGCATCGGTGTGCTGATTGACTCAGTGACTGGCTTAGCAGCGCTGCACGCAAGATACACTTCATCCGTGTCTAAAGAGGGCAGCATACTGTCCTCGTTAATAAACCCACTGAATCGGGGTTACAGTAAGAGGAGCATGGGCTGGTTAGATAAAATGTTTTTGTGGTTTGGTTGTAAAAGCAGACAAAACAAGATTAAGGAGCGTGACTGTTTAGGGAAACTTGCAGCCATTGCATGACTCATCAGTAGTTGAATTAAAATCTTTGGTTTTATGCTTTTATTTGGTTCTAGAAGCAGTTTCCAAAGCGGCATTGATGCTTCTACTTAAACATGATAGATAGGATGGGTTTTACTGGTGCATTTACTCATACACATTGTCCCATAAGAGCTGAAACTCCCTCAGATCTGTGACTGGGAGAAACCCCACTCAGCCTGTTTGTACTCCATCTATGTTTGGCCTCCACCACGCTGTGTCTGTGACTGTATGTCCACTCTGACTTACCATACTGCCTGCCCTGATACGATCCACGTCCTCTCCCCCACCGCTCACCCACGGGGGATGCGACCCTGTTCTGCTTGTAGTTCCTGGGACTGGAGCCCCGAGTCCCCGTCCTCACTCTTCACCGCCTCCGGCAGCTCCTCACCTGCATCTTTTAACTCCCTCCATGCCCAGTTCACAAACTTCCCATACGGCTCGCAATCCCACCGCCACTCATCGCCCAAGTAAGTCAGGGTCCATCTGTGTGTCACAGTGAAGTGTGATGTCATGCTGTCCCATCATGCCCCCATTTTGACCCCGCCCCCCAGTCTCAACCAGATACCTGCATGGTTGGCTCGAATGCATGGGAAGGTTTTATTTGCCAAGTGTGTCGTCTCCACCTTTTGATGTGATCTGTTACTTTTAACAACGCAGTGACTTGTCTACACTCTGCATGTGTAGAGTGTAGCATAACTCAAACTGAGAACCAGCGATGTTTATGTGCCTCTTCTGGTTTAATTAAAACGTACCCATGACATCAATATTCACTGCTTTGTACGATTTTTACTGTCATCCCAGCAAAGCTTCACCATTATTCCAAGCTTTTGGCTTTATAATATAACTTCAGTCATGCAAAACGGTGTGCTGCTGCTTCTCCTTTATGCCTCCTTCTCTGTCAGTCCTCTAAAAGCTGCATGAACTCTACTAAAATCACGCACAATCCACCCACTTTGATGATTGTTCAGTATCCTCCCCCTGTTCGGACTGCAGGAACACGTCGAAGAGGGGCGAGTCCTTCGGGATCAGCCGCATTGGCAGTAAGATTAAAGGAGTGTTCAAGAGCACGACCATGGAGGGAGCCATGCTGCCGTCCTATGGGCTGGTGGAGGGAGAGGATGATATGGTGAGACTAGACGTGATCTAAGACGTTTATATTTTTCCTTTTCTTCAAATCTGCTTGCAAAATAAACATCAAACTCCTTCATTTCTCTGTGCCGCTCAGGTCACTGCCACATGGGGGCATTTGTGAGTGAAGAAAGTAGATTCACACAAATTGATTTTCATGTTTAAAATCTCATTTTCTGTTTTGACATCAGGAGAATTCCTGCTGAATTTAACCGCCATTATTGCCTAATTACACAAACTCGGCTAACGTTTTAGTGTTTAGCCGTTTAGACGCAATAAAACAAACGATCATTTTGAGCTAGATTTCTGTTATCAATTATTTTAGACACAACAAGAGAGCCCAGTTTTACTGGCTGCATAAATGCATTCAATAAGGAAATAAATATTGGGATTTCGACAGCTTTTCAATGCAGATCATCAGATTGTAGTTCAGACTCTATTTCCTGATGAAAATGATAAAAGGTGTGACAAGAACAATGAATGAGCTGCAAATCTCCGTTCACAAAGGTGCTATTTGTGGGGAAAAAATGTCCAAAAAGCTGTTTCTTAAAGAAAAAAATAATCAAGAATTTATATTTAGCATTTGCCAACAGGCGTTTAGAAGACTTCTCAAACATGTTGATCAGATGAGACTAAAATTACACTTTTCAATCTTTTCGTGAGTGAAGCACAGCATTGGCAGTATCGTTGAATATTTGTCCTATATATTTCTACTTACAGGCCAGTTCTTCAGGAAATCATGCTTCAAACTTCCAGAAATTTGAGACTGGGATTGGGAATGTTGGAATATAAAATAAGATCCCCCTAACCAAAGTTACTTGTGTGTTAGAAAGCGTCTGAATGGAGAATCTGTTGAATGACATCAGGATTTCTCCCTCAAAGAAATATACATTTTTATTTTATGAAAAACTCTCATGACTCTGTTCACATCAATATTTTCCACCTTCATCCGTTCAAGGTGGAGGAAGCCATGATGGTGCTGGAGGACGACTCCCCCATGGAGGCGATCTCCACCCCCAGCACCCCTCGAAACCTCTCAGCCTGGAGCATCACCATCCCATACATCGATTTCTACGACGACGATGTGAAGAGGGAGAGGATTCCTGTGTTCTGCATCGACGTAGAGCGCAACGACCGCAGAGCAGGTCGGCATGTTCTTTGTGTCTCGGGGAGGTCCATCCATCTGGTGCATGTTGCTTTAGCTGTGTTGTCTTATTTGATTAAACCTTTGCATGTTTTTTTTTTTTCCTGCAGTGGGACACGAGACTGAGCACTGGTCTGTGTACCGACGATACCTGGAGTTCTACGTCCTTGAATCTAAACTCACAGAATTTCATGGTAGGTTTAGATTGAACAGTTTTTCATCATTCAGACTCATTAGGTAGAAGTTGTCTCTGAAATTGGTTTAGTGGACTGTAGAACATCCCCAGACCTACAAGTGAACACAAATGATGAAATGTTAATGGCCTTGTTGCTTTATTGAGATACTTAGAAAACATGTTTTCATCCATTTAAAATGAAAAGGAGCTTTGTGTTTTACTATTCCTTTATCCTTTCTGTAGGATCGTTTCCAGATGCACAGTTGCCTTCGAAGAGAATAATTGGTCCCAAGAATTACGAGTTTCTCACATCGAAGCGGGAGGAGTTCCAGGAGTACCTTCAGGTAAATATCTGAACAGAACTCCTGAAACTAAAGTGCAGGCGTTAAAATAAAATCAATTCCAAAATGTGGAACGTTCTTACTCATTAAATATGCATTTCAAAGCATTCAGTCATGTTTAAAAAGGGAAAATTTGTTTTATCTTGAAATAAACTGACAAATCTGCCCTCCTTAGAGAGGGAATTCACAATATCGGTGCATGAAACACACACTCTCTGCTTTTATCTATTTAAATTGATCAAAAGGTAGTTTTACTACTGATAAATCATCCTGATTTCATTCATTATTCATCAAAGCAAACAGGGCTTATATTAGATGAAATAAGAATGTTTCATTCTCCTGTATCGTTAAGGATGTGAGAAACAAGTTGTCACAATTCAATCATGTTTTAGTGATGAACATAAAAAAAGTCTTTAATGCAAATCGAGTTTTGAAGCTCCTACTTTGAGGCCTTTTTGAGCGTTTGCTGATTTGACTCTGTATCCTTTGCAGAAACTCCTGCAGCACCCTGAGCTGAGTAACAGCCAGCTGCTGGCCGACTTCCTGTCCCCTCACAGCATGGAGTCTCAGTTCCTGGACAAGATGCTGCCTGATGTGAACCTCGGTATGAAACGGACACTCTCTGAACTGGATACACAGAACGTGACAGAGATGAATTTGATAAATTACTCTAGAACCACTAACACACCGAGCCCGCAGTAAAAATCATGCTAACCTTGAGTTATGCTGTAAAGCTGTATCTGTGTGGAGCAGAGCCATACATCACTCAGATTACATGTCTGGTGTTTTTCTACAGGGAAAATTATTAAGTCGGTGCCAAGTAAACTGATAAAAGAGGTGAGGAATGCATTTCTGTGGACTATTTGTCTTTGTTTTAATTTACACGACAGACATGCCCTTTCAAAACATGAATGTATACATAATTGGCTATTTGAACTGATTAATAGTGTATTTTTATTCAGAAAGGACAACACTTGGAGCCTTTCATCCAGTCCTTCTTCAACTCCTGTGAGTCTCCCAAACCCAAACCAAGTCGCCCCGAACTCACGATCCTGAGCCCCACCTCAGAAAACGATAAAAAGGTTGGTAGTCTTTACGTAAAGACATCATAGTGAAAGTTTGTCTTTTTGATTGTTGATTCTAGGGATTATCAATGGAAAAAAACTGTGATTTGGCATCTTAGCATCCAGTAATTTGTGTTTTCATGTTTGATTATTTAATATTTTTTAAAATTCTTTGATGCAATAAAAGCCAATTAACTTTTTTTTAATTCATGCACTTTTTCTTTTTTGCAACTTAGATTTTTTTTTAAATCAATTTCTGGTTTTTAGAATTTTCTTCAGTGGTTTTTACAGACTTACTAATTCAAATAACAAATAAGTAGATACACTGAGTGGTTCCCAGGAACAACATCAGAACAATTCTAACAAACAATTTCAAGTAGAAATTCTTATTTTTCTCAAAATGCTGCGTGCATATGATTTAACCTGTAGCCTTACAGGTTTCTAACGATAGACATAATTAAATCATCAGAGTTCTGTGAGTCTTAAAGGTCTCTGCACTAATAAATCTCTCTCCTCCAGCTCTTTAATGACCTTTTCAAAAACAACGCCAGCCGTTCAGAGACGGCTGAGAAGAGACACAATCAGAACTACTTCATGGAGATGATCACGGTTGAAGGGGTGTACGACTACCTGATGTATGTGGGTGAGTAAGTCTTCTTTCACACCTCTGGTTTCTAATATATCACCTTTAGTTTATCTAAAATGTATTTGTTGCTCATCAGACATTTTCCCATGTTTTTTTAATCTAAAAGCTCAGAGATATTGGGGTGGAATAACAAAGAAAATGATTATCAGTACAGAACTATTTAGGTTTTAGCTAAATTTAGCATGGAATTGCTGACAATTAAAGGATCCACTTTTCTTTTTACACAATTCCTGAAGGTTGACCTCTCATGTTCTGTTCACTGACCCTGATCCTGACTCAAATATATGCATTACTGTTCATTTTACCACATAAATACCACTGGTTGTTTCCCTTTCAAGTTTTGATATGTTTTAATAGCTGTTTGAAGTTGTGTTGCAGGCCAGGTGAAAGGTTTATTTATGGCCTGGAGGCTGGAGGTTCCCCACTCCTTACCTAGACTTTTAAACAGAAATAGAGAAATTGAAACCCAGACAATCCGTTTGGCTAATTTGGAATGCAAAGCTGTTTTTTTTATTAAAAGTCTAAACCAAACAAAATTCAAATAGTCTCAGTTAACGCCAGCTCCTATTACACTTTTTATCTTGTGTTTGTGCTTCAAATTGAAAAATCTTTGCCTTGTTTTTCCTTTTTAAATCAATTCAAGTAGAGGAATAAAAAGTCGGAGCTAGAAAATAATGCTACTGGTCTTCTTAAGACCAAAAAAGTCCAGAATGTGAGAAACGTTGTCATATGTAGCAAAATTTCTGCAAAAATCAGAGTGAAAACGAAGCTCGGAACATGCAGCCTTCTCTAGATTTGGTTGTGAAAGCCATGCTTTAAGGTGTTTAAAGTAACATTAACCTAAAACATTTTATTTATAACATTTTCTCTTTAATGCCAAAAGGTCGAGTAGTGTTTCATATCCCTGACTGGTTGCACCACCTGCTAATGGGGGTCAGGATCCTGTTGAAGAACACCCTGGAGGCCTACACAGACCATTACCTTCAGTACAAACTGAACCAGGTGGTCCAGGAGCACCGACTGGTCTCACTCATCACCCTGCTTAGAGGTACACAAAGCTATCGCTGATTTCCTCTTCAAACACATTTTCTCAGATGATGTTTTCATTTGTAAACGTCTGATCCTTCAGACACGGTTTTCTGTGAGAGCAGCCCGCCCCGCTCGGCCCAGGACAAACAGAGCAGAGCCAAGAGGACGTTCCAGGAGATGATGAGTTATATTCCAGGTAGTTGTTTCTTCTTCTATACTGTAGAGAGGAGTGGCAGTGATGGTAAACGTTTTAAACTGAGCAGCTTTTTTTTTGATCTGCTTGAGTTCATTTAATCTGTCTCTTTCTCTGTTTTCTAGTTTGTTTTTCATTGTCATTTTTTTATGTTTTAGCAGCCGACAGTTAAATATTTTCATTACAAATAACTTTTGATGTTATTTATTTATTTTTCCATTAAATCATTTTTGCTCTGATTTTTTAAAAATTTTAGGTGAATTTATATCTTTCCTTTTTTTAAGAAACAACCCCCTCCCCACTAAATAATAATGAGGTAAATGTTAAACATACTGACCTACTAGCATAGTTACTACTGAACTAATAGTTTTTTGTTTCTGTTTTATTTGTGTTGCAGTTTAAAGTTTCGTTTTAATAACACAACATTAATATCGTTGTTAGTGTAGGTTTATTTTCATTGTTTTGCAGTTTTATTGTATTTTTACCCCATATAACAGTCTGATGGTTTCTGTATATCATGGGCACCGACCAGTAACAGGTCCACCGATTATTTTATTCTGTTGTTTGCACCTTATTCAGTTTTTGTTGATCTTGGCCCATTCCTTTATTTTATCCATTTTATTGTTTTAGAACGTAAGAGTTTGTGTTTTATTTATTGACATATAGCATCATTTTCCTTGGAATTATTATTTTTTTTAGCAGTGAGTTGCTTAACTTTAGATGTTTATTTTTAATACGAGAGGTTATTACACCTGTAGCTAGTTTTCCTTGTGAAGTTTAACAGACTGTGTGTGAATGGCTCCATTGTAGTTTGTCAAACTAGGGGTTCCCAAACAGCATCTTCCATTACATAAAGCTAGAAGCAGCCCTGGGTATTCAGTACTTTCAGGTTGGGTTTTACAATTAGCTAAACTCTCTTATTTTCAGATTTTTTAGGAAAATGTATCGGAGAAGAGGCCAAGTATGAAGGAGTTCTCCTGCTGTTTGATGGACTTCAGCAGCCAGTTCTCAACAAACAGGTAACACACACACACACACACACACACACACACACACACACCCTTTCTTTTCACAGCATGTTTTCAGCAGTATGGAAGTAAAACTGTGACAATTTAGGAAAAAAGAAATGATACTTGCATATGCTAGTATCAAGATGAGTTAACTATTTTTTTGTAGAGAACTGAAGGAGTCACACACACTGATGGACAGTTCTTCAGAATGTTACATTCTTCATCTTTCTTCAGATAGAATATTTATAGTGGAAATGTTTTGGTGGAGAAAACGGCTTCTGGGGGACATCCAGATGTTTCCCATGTTTAAAAAGATAATGGTCATAAGTTTTGTAGAGTTGTATGTGTCTATAGAGTAACTGTAACTCTCTAGTTATTTTCTTGATGACGTTTTTTTTTGCAGTTTCATCTCAGAAAATCCAAAAATGATTTCCATCCCTAACTGTTTTTCTGTCCTTTGCACTGAGCAGTGTGTCCATAAAACCATTTTAAAGACCTTGGTGTGTTTTCCTTATGACTCAAAGAGAATACACTTGTTTTTTTCTGGACTTCTAGACTAGTTTATTGTTTTTGTAGTATATTCTCAGCTTGTTAGAAATAACATTGCGATGTGAATAAATAACGACCTTATGATGAGCATAAAGTAGCAGCTTACATTATTTGTCGATACTGATCACCATACATTATTATAAAATAAGAGGTCAAAACTGTTATCTTGAGAAACCCCACATCCCTACTTTGAGCAACAACTACATTTTCTATTTGTTAGGTATAAACGGAACCATTCAACTGACTCTGTTCTCCTACATTTAAGGTTCTAGCATAGCATGTGATGGTCCATCAGATATGAGACAGGAGTCAGTTGATGGTTTTCCATTTCAACAGCTTTTTCTACAACATGAGAAACTGAACTTTAGATGTTTACTGTAAAACAGCAGATTCTCCTGAAACTCCAGTTTATCACACATTGTGTCATATTAGCATATTATCATGTTATGGTTACTGACTCTAGTGTTTTCAACCCCTCCCTGCATGTTTCCTTCCTCAGCTGACGTATGTGCTGCTCGACATCGCCATTCAAGAACTTTTTCCTGAGCTAAACAAGGTAAAGCATGAATCTTGCATTTTAAATAAAGTCCACCCACTATATTAATAGTGTTAATTAAATGTTCAGTATGTTTGTTACCTTATCTTTAATTCCAAGTTCATGGATGTTTTTCTAGCGTTAGATTTGATTCATTTAAGTACCTTAAACTAGGGATGCACCGATACCACTTTTTTCAAACCGATACGATACCAATACTTGAATCTGAGTACTTGCCGACACCAAGTACCGATACTTCTACCGCACAAAAAAAAAAAAAAAAAAAAAAAAAAAATGCAATGAATTGGAAGACATTTTCTATTTTCTTCTATTTTCAGTTAACTTTAACAAGTACAAGTACATGGCATCAGTATCGGCCCGATACCGATATCGGTATCAGTGCATCCCTACCTTAAACACTTCCTTTTTATGCTTCAATTCAGCATTTCTAGCTGCAGTTGAAACCAACAACCCCTAGGGGATAATAAAGATCACTGAACCTTTCAGTGGCTGGTGCTAAGTGCATTCTTCTGATGAACTTCTGTTTTCTTTCCTCAGCAGGCACAAAAAGAGACCTCTCTGATGGCTCCGTGGATGTAAAATGGACACGAGCTGTAGAGCTCTGACATGAACTCTTCCTTAACTAATCCAGAAACACTTTCAGTCTGAAATATAACACCATGTTTTAGTTTACATGATCATAAAAGAAAACTCAGAGTATGTCAGTTCACTTCTGGAATAAAACTCTTTATTTACATCTGGAAAGTGTGGTCTCACTTCCTTCATCAAACCTGACATCAGTGATAGGTATTTATGTCCAGAGAAACCCTGATTTGATGACTGCAGGAAACCGTTTTGTTCAATGAAAAAACAAACTGATTGCAAAGCATCATTTATTGGGATTGTTTTATAATTTGTGTCACATTAAAACATCAGGTTTAGGGACCAAAACTACTACCGGTACTTCTATTCAGAGAAACAAGAGGAGGGTCATCATTTAATGTTTTTGATCTTTGATTAAAATCATAACAAAAACTTTTTAAGCAAGTTTACATTTCATTTTAACGAATAAAACATTTGTGATTAAAATGATAGAAGAATTAGCTACATGTGTCTAATACAATGGAGTCATACAAAAGCAAGAAATGGCAAAAAAACAGATTCTCTTATATTTATTTCTAAGATCAAAATTGGTTGCAAAATTAGTCTTGGTTGCAAGTCACAAATATACTGCCTTAGTTTTGCCACAAATATGTAAAAATGTACATTTTAAAAGCCACATTTGATCATGTTGAGCAGATCAGATCTGTCATCTTTAAGCAGTTTGACATCTTTTAAAAACATTTAAACAGATGAGATAAGAGAGTAAACTGCAACAGACCAGTAGCTATGAGGTTTTGAGAACACATCTGATGAATACATTTCCTGAATCAGTATTTTTAATTTACAAAACAACTTTAAAATAAATATATTTTGCAAATATGAAATCTATGCAAATATGAGATCATCTAGGAAAAATGATTTATGAGTCAAAATGTCTGGGTTGTCGGACTGGTGAATTTTCGAAGCCTGTAAAAGGAGTTCTCTAAGGAGGTTTTTGCCTCCCGTTCAGTTTATCTCCGTTTCCCAGAATGCACAGAGCACTTCAGATGGACCGGCAGAGTCAGCAGCAACAAGCCAACTCTGTGAGCTGTGTTCCTGAATGTTCCTCCACACCAGAACACACACACGCGCGCACACACACATCCTTCAAGTCCAAGATGCTTTAAAAAACTTACTGTAAACAATCTTAGTTGACTCTCACTTATTCACATTCTAGTGTGTGTTTTGATGGATCCTTGATGCACAGTCTGTATATATAGTTAAATATAAACTAGATTAATCAGTATTAAGAAAATTTAAAGTAAATGTTCAGTTTTCACTTTTAATGTGTGTCATAGGCGGTTCTAGGGGTGGCAGCTGCCACTGGAAATCTGTCCACCTCAGCTGCCTCCCTATTATATACATATAATACTTGATTGTCTCAGTCTATATGGTCAGCCGTATTGGGAGTGGAGACTCCAGTCTGTAAAAACAGATACATTAGGGGGCAGCTATGGTTTCAGCAGGATTTAAAGCAGTGTCCGGTTTATAATTCATAAATAAATCTAAAAAAAACAAAAACATTTAGGTAGGTTTTTAGGCCCGAGCAGCGAAAGCGCTGCGAAGGCGTCTTGTAATATTTTTCCTCTGCCAAATGAATTGGCTTTTTGGAGGCCTTATCATATTCAAAAACTCACCAAATTTTGCAAATGCATAGATATCTGGTGAAATGTAGGTATTTTAAGGGCGTCGCCAAAGTCGCCCAAAAATTGGATCGACAGCGCCACTTATAATTTTCATATCACCCTCCCTATTGACCTTATTTTACAGTAGAGGTATGAAATTTAGTACACTTGTAGAACATACCAAGACACACAAAAAAGTCTCTTGCCATTATGGTTTATATCAAACAGGAAGTCGGCCATTTTGGGTCAAACACGCATTTTTGGAGTCAAATTGGCTGTTTGGAGGGTCCGCAGCTGTTCATACTGCACCTACAGATTTTGATTGATCCACTTGATTTTGGGTGATTTTGCTCATAAGGCATGGGGAAGCTTAAGTTATGAAAATTGTGAGTTTTCGTTAATGTTCAGGGGGCGGGGCCAGACCTCAAACTTGGGCGACTCGCCACAAAAATACTAGTTGCTATAAATTGGTCAGTGAAAATCATGGAATGATGAAACTTGCTGTGGTGGGTCATCATACAACCACTAACAACACGCATCAGTCAAATTGTGACGTAATCAAAGCCACGCCCCCTCATGACTGAAAAGGTCATGTTTTATTTTAAAGGGTCACAATTTGAATATTTTCACTTAATCAACACAAATCTTGACCTGGTGACAGAAGACAGGTGGGGGTTACTTGGTTTTCATTACTCAAGGTTTTCGAAAGAAGGTGTGGTTGTGGCGCCGTGGCGAAATCAGACGCCACTCCATGGCATTTCGTTTGCCTATAAATTCCACAATTCTCAAGTGATCCACACGAAACTTAATGGGAGTGATACATATCTGACCCCAAATAGATCTGTATGCAACAATTCGTTGGCGTGGACTGTTTTTGAAATAGCGCCCCCTACCATCATAAAAACAGTCAACACCAACACATGCTTTGACTTAGGATTATAAAAATTGGTACACAAATGAAGTATTTCTAGACCTACAAAAAAGTCTCTTGAAGCCATGGTCCAAAATCTACAGGAAGTCGGCCATTTTGGTCTGATGACGCAATTTTGGCGTTTTTACACATGTTGCATTTGAACGAACTAGTCCTAGGGATTTTGGCCTACAGACTTCAAAGTGCTACAATGTACTCATGAGGCATTGGGGATCAAAAGTTATTCAAGTTTTTTATGCCAACCAAACGGTGTGGGCGTGGCTAAGCATAAAAAATGGACATGTCATGCTATACTCTCAACTATCCCTATTTGACCCCTTTGACCTAATCAACGTGAAACTTTGTCAGATTACAGGAGATAAGTAGGGGTCACAGGCCCTCCAATACTGGAAGGTTTGGAGGGAAGGTGGTGCTGTTGTGACGTGGCGAAAACACACGTCACGCCATGGAAGTTCGTTTGCCTCTAATTTCCACCTTCTTCAAGCGATCTGCACAAAACTTAATGGGGGTGATACATGTCTGACCCCAAATAGAACTGTATGCAAAAAAATGGTGGGCGTGGCCTATTTTCTGAAATAGCGCCCCCTACTAGCATTAAAACAGTCAGCCCCAAGCCATGCTTTGTCTGAGGACTATGCAATTTGGTACACTTATGTATTCTCTCTAGGCCTACAAAAAGTCTCTTGAAGTCCTGGTCCAAATCCTACAGGAAGTCAGCCATTTTGGTCAGATGGTGCCATTTTGGCATTTTTGCACACATTGCATTTGAACGACCTAGTCCTAGGGATTTTGGTCTACAGACTTCAAAATGATACAGTACACTCATAAGGCTTTGGCGATAAAAAGTTGTTCCAATTTACTATGCCAACCAAACGGTGTGGCCGTGGCTAAGCGTCAAATATTGATGAGTCGACAAATCATGCTTAATGGTCCCTATTCAGACCGTTTAACCTACTCAAAGTGAATATAGGTCAAATAACAGAAGACTATTTAATTCTAACAGGTCATCTAATGTCGGGAGGTTAGGAAGGAAGTTAGGGGTGCTAGCATGGCGACAATTGACGTCACACCATGGAAATACGTTTGCTTATAGTTTCCACAATTTAAAGAGAATCTGCACGAAAATTAATGTGAGTGTTACTGATCCAACTCTAAGCAGATAGTCTTGCTGATTTTATTCATAGGTGCTGGCTTTGACACCCTAGTTGTGACGTGCAGAGTGGATTGGCGGGTTCAGAGGAAATGTGGTGTTGGGATGAGGTGACAGTTCATGGTGTCTGTGATTGCGGGAGTTGAGCTGGGGTTTAGGTGGCTGCAGCGTGGCGGTGCGCGTGAGTCCGCGGTGGCGACATGAGGCCGGAGCAGCGCTGAGCTGCGAGGGCCGCACGACGCTGCTCGCAGCTTTAATTTAGTTTTATGTCCCATGAAAACGTGATAGCTGAACAAATGTACATTTTCAAAACATTGTGTTTTTCAGTACTGGAGAAAAAAACAACAAAAACATGCTTGTAAATGTCCTACATTTGTACAGAGCTTTTCTAAGTCATTGACTACAAAGCACATCAGTCAGTCATTCACACACTGATGGCAGTGAGCTACGCTGTAGTCACAGAAGTGAGGTGACCAGACACCAGACCCTCTGACCTCCACCAGTGGGTGAAGTGTTTTGCAACAAAGCCACTCAGCCAGAGCAGGGTTTGAACCAGCAACCCTCCAGTTGCAAGTTGAACATTCTACTGAGCTACTGCCCCCTTAATTCTTAAAATCATTGAATAATTAGACCAGGACACTGTAAAACATTCCACTAATGAAAACAGCAGTGGGTAAGTGATTCATGTAATTTGTTTTGTGAACATTTACAAATACACTGACTGCAGGAAAAGTCAAAACTCCGCCCCCTGTAATCTCAGGCCACGCCTCTGCCACCATTAGAAAATTAGTCTCGGTTTGCCACTGATGTGAATAATCTGTGATTTTTTTTAACCCAGTCAGGTTTTTTTTTTACATAAGGTCATAGGTCAGTTCTTCAGTGTGTGTGTGTGTGTGTGTGTATACACAGTGAAGGAATCCTCCAATTCCACACAACAAACACATGTTTTGCTCACCAGCACCACCTAGCGGACAGATAAGGACTTACACACACAAACATCTGTTATGTTGCCAAAACATGTATTTGATTTAACTTTATGACCAGAAATTGGAGGTCATTTTACAATAACCCTTAGGATCACAGTGAGAACTCATTCATAGCATAGCTTTCTGGTCATTTCAACCTTCTGATTCTCTTTGTATTTTATTTTCTCTAAGCATGGACTTGTTTTTGAGCCTATACGAGTTAGAGAAACGGTAAAAGAGCTCAGCGTTCCATTTGAATAATCAACAATGTAAAGCAGTAAAACACACATCATACCATCAGTGAGGCAGACATCAGTGTGCAAATGTTCCTTTGATTTATTATTAAATCCCTTTATGTGGAAACTGTACAGCTGTGAAAAGTGATGAACTGCTGTCATGTAAATGAGTTTAGTTATGTTTAAATTATGCTACATGGCATGCTACCCTCAATATTAATTTACTTATTTATTTATGCATCATGCACCTCAGTGAGTGTGCTTGATAAAGAAAATGAACATTGAAAAAAAAAATCAGTCACCAGTGATTCAAATCTGCAAAGTATAAAAACAGAGAGCAGGTTAGCCTCAGATTGATTTACTGATGGTCTTAAAAGTGCTCTGTTTGTGTGTGTGTGTGTGTGTGTGTGTGTGTGTGTGTGTTTAGCACCAAAAACCCAATAGCTCACCAAGTGATTGATGTGCAACATCTCAAAGTGTTTTTCAGATCTGCCAGAAGCTGCATCTGATGCAGTCTGACACGTGTGTTAACACAGATAAACAGATGGGATCGAACTTGAGAAGTGTAAACAGTCTTCACCCCCCCCCCCTCTTTCTGGCTGGAGCTCCTTTTAGACAAACAAAAACACTTTTTCAACCCTCGCTTTGATCAAAAGGCTTTTTTATGATGAGAAAATGTTCATAAAATTGAATTAGGATCATGAGGAATGAATCTTTAGGTCATAGATTTAATATTCCTTTATATGCGAGTCTTTCTTCGTGTTTCTGAGGTTAATTTATAAGTGCAGTGCACAATGTACCAAAATCATGTGGGAGAGGAAGACAGATATTTCCAAAATTACTACAATTCTAAATCCTGCTTTTTAGATTTTTATTTTTTTATCATTTCTTTTTTCTTTTAATATTGTCTACAATTTTATGTCCTCTTTTTTTATGAAGACATATCTAATAAAAATGCTGAATAGATTTCTATCATTTCTGATCCGATGTCCTAAAACAATGTTATCTGTTCTGGCCCTTTCAACCATAAACTGGAGAGAAAAGACGAATACGCCTCATGAGAAATGAAGTTATTGCATTATTTCCTAAAAGCAAAAGGCTTCATCTTCTCTGGCTGCAAAAAGGCACTCAGGTTTTTTTTTTTTTTTTTTACTCTTAAACGAAGAAAAAACCCCGAATGAAAACATGTTTTTTTTTTTGTTTAAAAAAATCCTTTATGGGAAGAAATAATGTTAAGATAATAATAATGTTTTAAAAATGTAAAAATATTAATTATCTGGTAGTATAATGTAAGATAATAATAACAAATAATATTTGTTCAAACATCCCCCAATTTTAAAAAATATATTTTTGTTTAGTAGTTTTAAGCTTTAAGCATCTTTAAAATTCTGGTGTTAAAGACAATTTGCACACTTATGTGCTCAGGAAAAAAAACAACACAATTTTATAAAACTTATATTTTTTGTGCTTTAGACCAGCATCAGTCTTAATCATTCAAATCAAACATTAATGAATGTTAAAAAATGGAACCTCTAAATGTTCTGTCCTGATGCAACTGTGGTCAAAAAACACAGTAAGTGATTTTTTAAAATATACTTCATGAATACTGGATTATTTATGGTATTATTAATGCAGCCTGGTATATGAAAGATCTGCTGCAACATGTTTTTATTTCCAATATTATATTTTGGAGTATTTCATAAAACTCATAAAGGGCCCATCAACACATATATACAGTATAATAAATAACAGTAAAAGTTTAATGTTTTTTTTAACCAATTTAATTTTATTAAAATACTTTTTTAAACTACCCTCTATTTAAATTATTAAGCTGGCCTATTCTCAGTTTACAGCACTGATGTAGTCAGGAAGAAAATCCCTCAGAACACAAACTGAAAGCCACAGGATGAAGTGAAGAAATGAGAAGATGAATGTTTTATACATTTCATTTGAGGAGGATCAATAACTGTGATTTTAATGGGTTTCTTTGGGTGCATTTTTCTGCTTGAGGGTGTTAATGCTAGTTATTTTAGACTTCATTGTTTACAACAGACAAAAACATGAAAGAAATGAAAACACTCAAAAATGCACAACCTTGCACAAAAGAACAACATATGCATGGAACATATGCATTTTTGCTGAGTGATTTTGTTGGAGTACTTTTTAAGCCTATCAGTCGGAGGAACTACCTTTAGCATTACTGTGCAAACCTCAAAAGCTGTAGTCTGGCTAAAATGTAGAGTTATTAGTTTTAGTGGTCAATATTACCGGTGTAACATGATCAGGAACAACTTTAAATGAGAATATCCTGAGTTTTATTTGACTTAAAGCCAGCAAATATGTAGAGTTTGTGCTAGCTAGCTAATGCTAAAAACCCAACATTTATAAAGTTAGCATTGAGGGCTGCAGCAATATGAGATGCTTTTAAAAGATGTAAAATATAACAGAAGATAATGCTCTTTAAAACATTGTTTATTTAAAAATATGGATTTTCTGTAAATATCACAAGTAAACAACCATATGTCCATTCATGAAATTATTTTAAAAAGGACATGTTTGCTGATATTTTTGGCCAATAACGGGGAGTAGTTTTATCCAAAAATTACTTTTATTTGTCATTGAATTGGGATTAATCATGGTTAAATGAGACAATGACAATCCAGATTACTGCAGGTGGACCAAAAAAAATTAAAGGTTGAGTGTTTTTGCATTTGACTACAATAAACGGATGTATTAATCAACTGAAGATTAGCTTTGCAGAAGAAAACGTTGAGGGAAAGTATGAGATTACACACTGTTTTAGCAAATAAACCATATTTTTTGGACTTAAGACTAAGTGCGCCAAATCAATCTTATCTCACAATCATTCAGTTCTTCCAATATTTCTGAGCAGATTATAATCTATCTGTTAAATTGGTTCATCTGATTGTTTAAAACACAAGAATATTTATAATTTACCACACTGTGGGATGTGGCTGATCAAATCAATGTCACACTTGTTGTTTTCTCCTTAAAGTTTGGACCTCTTCCATCCTTTAAAACCAATAACCGAGTTTCCCGTACGGACATTCAGTCTCTAAATGGACTTCCAGTCAAGCCAAAATGAGTTTGACACCAGTAACATTTGCCAGTTACTAACAGCACTTAGCTTGTTTCCTGTCACGTGCCTTGCTCATGGGAATAAAACACTGCTTTACTCAGAGCATGTTAGGATACACTCTCTCTCCTCGTTGCCTTTGACTGTAAAGATTTACAAACAAGCGGACCCACAGATTGAGCTCAAATGGGCCACAGGACTCTAAGAAGTGGCACAATCCCTCTGCATGGCGGCGACGGTTACTCGATATGATCATCAGATTTGGAAAGTTCGAGCTCAGAATGCCCCCAGTTGGAAATAGAAACTCGTATCAGTCTGAATACATTTTTAGCTGGAGGCCTTTGAGAGCTGATTGGCGGAGCAGAAAACGCCACATCCCATCAGGCCATGCAGGCTCGGGCAAACCGCAGAGGTTTTGTAACATGTCAACATGTGTCCTATATTTGACTCCTTTATTTTACTCGAATGTAGACTGTAGATGATGATCTGTGTGGAACGAAGTCATCGCATTTTATTGTGTGATGAATAGAAAAAATAAGCAATTTTCAAATAATGCAGGCATTAAATGTGATCATTACAAAACTGTATGATTCCAATCTTTCTTTTTTAAAATATCATAAATACATTTTACATGCTGCATTATTTTTTCATAATAACCCCCCTAAAAACCCATTACCATGTTGATGACTTTTGGATGCTTTTCCAAACTTATTTCTTTGTTTCATCTTTATTTAAACAGGTGATCTCATTGAGACACGAGGCCTTGTTCTAAAGAGAGCCCTGGTTCAACTGGACGTATGAGAATGTTGTTACAGACAGTCAATACGGTGCAAACTGTAAACTGTGTGAGGAGTTTATTTCCTGTTATGAATCTTGTGGCTCCATGAGAAACAGCCTCCAACAGACTACATTACTGGCACTTCCTGGATTTATTTAAAGCATTTGATCATACTAACCATGACATTCTCCTTATAAACTGCAACATAATGGAATTAGAGTCCTGGCGTCAGAGTGGTTTAGTAGCTATTTGGTAGAAATCAGTATGTTAAAGCAAACAACTGTAAATCCTCCTATAAACTCATCAATCATGGGGTCCCACAGCAGGTTTCTATTTTAGGACCACTTCTTTTCATTTAGTACACAAGTGACTTTCCTAACTCCTCATCTGCGCTACATAAAATATTATTTGATGATGACACAAACTTGTTTTTTGCCCACAAGAACAAAAGGAATTTGAATAAATAATGAGCAAGTGTAACAAACTTTCCCATCAGCAAAATTAACCACATTATGTTTCAGTCCAATAACAAATGGACACCAATCAATCTGTCCGAAACGCCCCAGAGTATTATAAGAGTCAGTGCTACTAAATTCCTGGGGATCCTCATTGATTACTTATTTTTTAATATTAAATGTCTTATTTAACTTTACCGTTTCAAGTCACAACATGTCCATCCAAATCCAACATGTTAGTGCGACAAATAACAACGGTGTCATCAGCATAAACAGGCATCAGCCATTGCTGCACATTACTGATGTTAAGAGTTTAAGTTCTAAAACAGAGCCCTGGGGGACACCGCAGTAGGCATCCAGGGATCCTACGACAAAAACTGAAGTGGTAACAATTACAGCACTTGTACTGCCCTCCCGTTTTATTTATAAAGTATAAATAAATGTCAGTTTTCAGTCCAGTGCAACCCAATATTATTTATAAAGCACTTAAAATAGAATTCAAAGTGATGTACAACATGTAAAATTCATTTTTAAAAACGCATATCGGCAATCACAAGCCAAAATAATTAAAAACAAAACTATTTGAAAATGAGTAACCATAAAACTAACTAATGTGGTTTCATGTGCCAAAGAGAAAAGATGAGTCTGTAAGTCTGATGTAAAGCTGACAGTGATGGCGGCGCGTTCCATCGTTCAGGAGCGATGACCTCGAAGGACCTGGTCCCCTCTGAGTCTATTTCTTCTGTGAATTCTGCTCAGCTGACCTGTGTGACCAGGGAGGTTGGTGCAAAATAAACATTTATTTTCAGGCAAAAATAATTCCAACTCAGCCCCTGCAACTGATTTAAGCCATCCTATTTAACAGGCTGAATATGGCCCAACACAGTCTCGTTATACAAATGCACCACTGCTTTATTTTTTATTTTTTTTGCACGAAGTCTTCAGGAATCCGTCAGATCATACGCAGACTGCTTCTTTCCTGCTACATATTCAGCTGCACAGCTGTGGGTAAAATTCTCTCCGGCCTCAGATTCTGATCAAGGCCGACCTAGCTGCTCAGCGTGGTCATTTTCTTCTACGTTTCATCCATAAACACACGGATCAGATGGAGTCGTTCCCCACCGCGATGGTTTTGGGTCTAAGTGGAGTGGGGAGGGTTGATTCGCACAACAACTTGGGATCTGTCCTGATTTGGATTTGGCCTATTTGGTCTCAGTTTCCACAGCTGTCAGTTACTGAGGATAGAAAGAGATGACCACAGTGTAGCATGTAATAACGCCTGGCGTTGGCTTTAATCAGAGTAAAATAATGCAAGGTCTCTAACATAAGCAGAAATAAATCAGTTAGACTTTTATAATCTGAGACTTGTGTCAGGTGACTGTTGTTGAAAAAAAATCATGTTTTTAAAAATTATTATACATTGGTTTTACAGTTTGGGCAAAACAACTTTTTAAGCACCCTTATTAGATTAATACAAATTATATGGAGCACCAAATACCAAAAAACTAAAAAGCTTAAATATTCCAGAGCCTACATTTTATCAGGGAATCTGGATGTCTTAACGTGTGTCTATAAATAGGTCTTTGGGGTCAGAGGTAGATGGGAGGTTGCTGTCTTACTGCGCTGCCTTGTGTTTAGAGATGAGAGCAGATAACACAACAGACTCAGAAATCACCACATGCTGCTGCTGCTGTCAAACTGGGACAAACATTTCAAACAGAAAATGACAACTGGGGGGAAAGAATACCATTTAAGGTCTAGTTTATGCTTATTTTGTGTAATTTGGTTGTATTTGTGTGTGTCTTTTAATTTAATCTAAATTCATGTCACGGAATATTCCAAAGTTTGCATTAAAAGTAAATCTGTAAATGACATCAAAATGATTGTTGATCTCACCTCAGACTGTAGTTTTCAGTCGCATTTGTCATGAGGTGCAAAAGAAAAGCTTTTGGAAAAGATTCAATTGTAAAACAATCAACTTGGAAAGCACAATAAAATCCCATTCAAAAACTTCCAGAAACTAGAATTCAAACAAAACAACGTCTCAAAAATGCAATACCAAATTTAAAACCAAAGTATTTTACCAACTAATACGTTTCAGAAAACATAAAAATAATACCTACAAAAGCTATAATTCTGATGTATCACACTGTATTCAAAATGCAATCAAATCTACTGAATAAAAGAAGTCAAACTAATCATTCATAAAAATCAGTCCCAGCACATTTAAACCTTGAAGGAACGTTGGCATTTTCATCCAAAATGTAATCAAATTACTACATTAAATTTAAAATGTGACTAAAAATGATTCCTTTAAAGCAGGTTTCAATTTTAATTAAGTTCTTTGATTATCAGCTGTGGGAAACATGTTAAAAATTCTAATTTGTGCATCAACAAAGACCAAAGAAGCTTCAGTTAAGCCTCACCTTCTTCTGCTTATCCAGGTCCAGGTCAGGGCAGCCCTAGTCCAGGTCCGACTTACTGTCGACTATGCGGACCAAACTCACACTCCTCTGGTCCAGGGACTGAATGGCCCTTAACAAAAGACCCACCCCATACTCCTGGAGCGCCCCCCCCACAGGGTGCCCGTGGGGACACGGTCAAAAGCCTTCCCCAAATCCACAAAACACATGTGGACTGGTTGGGCAAACTCCCATGACCCCTCCATCACCCTAGCGAGGGTAAAGAGCTGGTCCACAGTTCCACGACCAGGACGAAAACCACATTGCTCCTCTTCTATCAGAGGTTCAACTATCGATCATACCCTCCTCTCCAGTTCCCTGGAGTAGACCTTTCCAGGGAGGCTGAAGAGTGTGACCCCCCTAGTTGGAACACCCCCCCTGGTCTCTCTTTTTAAAACTGGGACCACCCCTGTCTGCCACTCCACAGGAACTGCCACCGGTGACCACGCAATGTTGTCAACCAAGACAGTTTTACAACAGCCATAGCATTGAGATACCCAGGATGAATCTCATCCACCGCGGTGTAGTTGTTTGACTACCTCAGCGACTTCTGCCCTAGAGATTCCACAGTCCATCCCCAGGTCTCTCAGCTCTGGGTCCTTATCAGAATGTGCGTCGGTGGAATTGAGGAGCTTCTGAAATGATTTCTTTCACCACCCAACTACAGCCCCAGTTGACATTAGCAGCTCTTCGTCCCCACTGCAGTGGCGGCCCGTCCATAGGGGGCGCTAGGGCACCGCCCCACCAGTTCAAGAGGAAGAAACAAAGAAGATAGGAATCACAAAATATAAAAACACAAACATGAAAATAAAACTAAACGATCCATCCATTATATATACAATAAGTACTGTGTATAATCTGCATTTAGATGTAGTTTTAAAATGTTCTCTCACTATTTTTTACCAGACCGAAAGGTCGAGTGATGTACTTCCTGTTTCTTTGGCGTCTACTGTGCATGTCCTGGGCGCACTCAGCTTTACCAATAGACCTACGCTTTGTTCGCTGTTACTGACACATGCGCACTGGAACCAGCTGTTAGGTTCAGCACCTCGGACAGCACCGGTGCCCTACTGACCTCCTCCCACTCGTTCCAGCCAGCAGCGCTCAGAGACGCACGCCGGAGAGCTGCGCGGCTGGGCCCCATCAGCTCATCAAGCACAGCTCAAAAGACACGCCAGCCAGTTGTTCTGGGGCGGCAGACGGGTTCTGCTGTCCCCTGGGTGTTTGTGTTTGGTGCTGAGAGCTTAAAGCAGTTTAAAGTTGTTTTAACTAGACTGACAAAGTGATTGAAGGTGTGGGGTTCCACAGTTTTAGCTTTGTCTTGTGTCTAGTTTTAACCTCTCCTGATTTTATCCAGACTTTTAGTGTATTTATATATTTTAGTATTCTTGGTATGAACTTAATTAACTTATTTAAAGCCGTATTCTGGAGGATTTCATCAAGAGAGCAGTTTTTGAATCTAGCGTCCAAAGGCTCCTCCTCAAAACATCTCGACACGCGCGTCCGGTTGCGTGTGCGCGCATGCATGTGGCGCATAAACGTTGCGGGCATGAACTGTACAGCTCAATGTGTAGGGTTTAATCACTCACAGTTCACAATCTTATTCCAATACTACGAGGGTCTGATGAGCCCTCTCTGTCCCTGCTGCTTCTGATATTAGCTCTGTTAGCAGAGAGCTGCTGCTGGACTCTGAAGCTGAACTTGACTCGGCCCTGGATGAACTTTCTGACCAAAATAAACGCATAATCCTGTTAAGCCTTGCCATTCTGTGAGGTGAAAGGTTTAAAAATAAAAATAAACCCGTCTTTAGCTGGAGAATGGGTAGGTTTTTAGTAGAAATGAGCCGTGAGGCAGAGACGCAAACAGAGAAACACACGGAGCGTCCTGTACGACAGCGCCCCCTACTGGTACAGGTTTGGTCGATGCGCGTGCATGTTGAGAGAATGCAGACATTTGAATTTCATTGGCTAAAAAATGTCGGCGGCAAGAAATAATGGAAAGGGGTCTCTAGGAGGAAGGAGGGTCTTCATCAGAATGACAGATGTTGTGGAACTCAACCCATAGATCATAGTTTAGACCTGAAATATCATTTAAAACATTTAGAAAACTTTGATACAGAGAAAAATGCTCCATAGAGCCGCTTTAATGATAGAGGAGTGATTTTATGTTATTTACCCTCGTTGGTCGGGGTAATTTGTTTAAACAGTCCTCCTCCTGTGTTTTGATTTTGTAATAATAAATATAATTTTGCTTTGAACCTTCATCGTTTTGTGTTGGCCTCCTTTTCCACTCCTAGACGAAAGGAGGTCGTAACACCAGCTTTTAGTGCAAAATATAGGAGACCTGAAGGGCACTAAATCTAGCGTCCCTGTCATGCGCAGAAAAGCAGAAGGCTCAGACCGGCAGGATGGTGACCCCGGAAGTTCTTGCTCTTGGATTTATCATGGAGGAAACAAAATGGATATTTATTCAAAGAATCCTTCTTGGCAGCTTGTGAAAACCTGGTCGATTGATTCCATTTGTCCTGATTTAATCAACTCAGTGGTGAGAGACTTTGTTTCTTTTTTTATTAACAATATATCTGTTACAGATTTTCTATTCAAAAACACCATAGGCCTAGCTAGCCGTGGTTAGCTGTTCTAAGTCCTGATGAGTGAATTTATACCTTAAATAGCGACATGTTTCTGTTATAGTTAGGGCCGAATGTTAGAGAAACACTGTTGATTGAATACGTTGGTTCATGTAGTTTAGCCGTTTTGAGGATGTTTTTGTTACTTTTCCTTAAAGCGTTATGGTGGCCTGAGGGAGTTTTGTGTGACTGGGTTTGATGGGACTTATCAGTGGATTTGACTTTATTTTGTTGTTAATTCACTTCATTAGTTGAGCTGATTATTATGACTTGCTTGGTTAGTATTTGTTGTCTGAATTGTAACATTAATTATCTGACGGTGTTAGTTATAGATGTATTTATTTGTTTGTGGTGTCAGTAGAAAGCTGATTGTGAATATTAAGTTGTGTTTTTGACCTTGTGTAGGTCAGGTTGTTTTTTCCTTGAAACTCTTACTTCTGTTGTGACCACGTTGTGGTTGTTTTTATTATTATTATTTGTATCTGATTATATTATTGATATTATTCTAAGGTCTTCTTATGAAGACTTTATTTCTTTATTGTTTTTACCAGCAACATTTTCAGTCAGGTGAAAATATTTAGCTTCATTTCCTGCTCCACCCAAAAAATATTTCACCAGCCGCCACTGATTTTACATAAATCAAATCTAGTATGGATCACTGGAGAATTTGCAATCAATAAAATTCACTGGCTTTTTATTTTGTATTTTCTCTCCTTGGACCATTTTCTGTAATGTTGTTCTGTTTGGCTGAAGTAAGAGGTCCCTATTATTAAAGAGTTCATATTTTGGGTTGATTGAGCGAAACAGGAAAAACATCACAATATTGACCTTGATATTTAGCTTTGTTCCCTAGTTGGGTTTTCATGTTCTGATGTGGGTTCTTTTTTAATTTTCTTTTTTAATTAAAACATCTGTTCTCTTGCTTCTTGCTCTCTTCCATTCTTGTTTGTTATCCTGCACATTTGCACAGAGCAAAAACCAGCCTGTATTTTTGTGGCGATGCCGGTTGTGCCAGTGCAGACAGTCATGTTCAGTCAAGGGATACAATCACTGACTGACAGGATGGTTGTTTGCAGCTGAATCCTGCCAGCTTTAGGTTTCTGTCTGCTGAGCTACGACTGCCTGTTGGGAGATTTAACAAATCCCTGAGCAATGTAGATATTTGCAATAGTTGCAGGTGCAAATAATTCCATTTTGTACTGTTTTAAAAATCCTAAATAATCTGAGATTGGGAATAAAAGCCTCCTGCTTCATTGTGTGTATTGATGTGACATTTTTTGTCTGTTCTAAAACATATTTCATGCACAAAAATGCTACTTTGTCTTTGTGTGGTAACACTCTGACCAACAGAAGATCTTCAAGAGAATGCACTGGTTTATATTCTAATTATTCTAATTAAACATTGCATCAAAAAAGAACTTGTTAGTGTGGGTTAATACGTATAAGCTGATTCTCAGCCATCTTACGCAAATGCTCAATATCTTTTTTGCAGCCAAAAGTTTGTTAAATCTTTTAAGACAATTTAATATTTATAATCTAAAACAAAGAAATGCACCACTGCATTATGGGTAAAACACGTGAGAACACCTAGAACTTCATAAACGACTGATAAAGGAATAGAAACTCAGGTTTCTGGATTTGCTTTGTTGAATAAAATCAAAAGTCGTTACACATTTTTGAATGTTTTGCGCACATTATCTGAACTGACACTGATGATAAAATATGGACTCAATTAAAATGAGCTCAAAACAGATGCAAAATCAAACTTGTGCAGCGCAATGACAGTTATTTCAAATTAATAATGAGTTAATTTAACATCATCGCTGCAGCTGTTTCAGATCAATTGGTCATTTAATTACTTGCAGACATTTTCGGATCCTCTATTTGGAACTTGGTGTGTGCGCGTGTGTGTGTGTGTGTGTGCGTGTGTGTGTGTGTGTGTGTGTGTGTGTGTGTGTGTGTTAGAGGTCTGGGATTGTTAAAGGTAAAGTGATGTTTGCTGGATTGTATAGCAACAAGTGATTCTGATATGAAGCAGTGAACAGAAGCAAAAAGTTCACAGCTTCATGTGTAACTGATGGCGACTCAGCGCTGATGGCAGCTCAGATTCACACATCAGACGTGGCAAACACAGGCAGGAATCAGAGAGTGTGAACTCTTCATCTTGAAGCTTCCATCCTGGCATGGACCAAAGCGTGATGTCAGGACAAATCTGGGAATTTTCAGTCTGATCTCTGATTTTCTTAGCATTTAAAGCAGTAGCTGCAATAAGAGGCTGTCACTGCTACAAAATGTTGGGTTTTTTTCATCTTTGATGTGCTCAGATTGTCATTACAAGTGCCTGACAATGTGACTGAAAGGATTTGCAGAAAAAAATGGGAAGAATAAGAAATGTGTTGCAGGGAGAGGACGTGACCATGAAAGATGAAACAGCTGCAGTGCATCATCCTCAGTTTTCTGAAGACAAATGTTTGATTTTTCACTTTTCTAAAGAATTGCAATTCGATTATCCATTAAAAAGAGAACAAAATCACAGCAAAACACCTGAAAAGCCACTGAAAACATATTAATGTTAAAAACAGCACATTACTGATGATAAACTTTAAAAGGGAACAAAATCTAGTTTATAAATGCCTCTGTTACTTGCTGAAACTTCTTTGACAAAAACTTTTGGCTTTACACATCATCACACCCTTTAAAGAATGATCTGTTTGGTAAAATGACACTTTTTTCTGCACAATGCACTTCTTGCCCCCTAACGCTAAAATCAAACTCTGCCCATAAGAGCACCGTGGGCACTATGACCCAGCAGATAGCCCAGTCTTCGAGAGAGAGGAAAGAAAGAGAGAAGAACAAGGTTGTGATGAGTGTTTGATGTCAGAGTCTGTATAAAACCGAGGCTTTGGGTTGGCTCACCAGTCACCCCAAGGGGCCCGAGGAGCCACAGCTCTGGAGAACTTCTGCCCTACATGCGGATTTTATCTGTGACACCCTCCCAGATGTTGCGCCACCAGGACGCACCGCGCACCGCGCTTTCACCTCTTGTGCGCAATCACGCGTTTCATGGATACAAAGCGGAGACATAGATGGATGTTTGCACTTTTTTATGTATTTATTTATTTGGAACACCGATGAAAGAAGGACAAAACAAAATGAGGAAGAAAAGAATTTAATCTTGCCGTGCCATTTCTCTGAGCGCATGGCTCGGACGGAGCGACGCGCGTCCGGAGGAATTAACTTCACCTGGTGACTTTAGAGCGAGACAAAAAGTTATGGAACCCCCGGAGCCAACTCAGCCCGCGAACACCTCCAACGACAGCCTGGTTCCGACTCCATCTGCTGCTGCTGCTGCTGCCGAGAGCGCGGAGAGCCTCGCCTACCAGATCAGCCTGGCTCTGATCCTCTCGCTCATCACCCTCGCCACCACTTTGTCCAACGCCTTTGTCATCGCGACCATCTCCCAGTCCAAGAAGCTGCAAACTCCTGCCAACTTCCTGATCGCCTCCCTGGCCGTCACAGACCTCCTGGTGTCCATCCTGGTGATGCCCATCTGCGTCCTGTACACGGTGATCCACACCTGGACGCTGGGCCAGATCGTCTGCGACGTCTGGCTCTCCTCGGACATAACGTGCTGCACCGCGTCCATCCTCCACCTGTGCGTCATCGCTTTGGATCGGTACTGGGCCATAACGGACGCGGTGGAGTACTCCAAAAAGCGCACGCCGGCGCGCGCAGCCGGGATGGTGGCCACGGCGTGGGTGATCGCCGTGTCCATCTCGCTGCCGCCTCTCTTCTGGAGGCAGGTGAAGGCGGAGGAGCTGACCAGCTGCAGCGTCAACACGGACCACATCTTCTACACCATCTACTCCACCTTCGGGGCGTTCTACATCCCCACCTTGCTCCTCATCGTCCTGTACGGGAGGATTTACGTCGAGGCTCGGAAACGGATCCTCAAACAGTCCCCCAAGAAGGTCGGGAAGAGACTCACCTCTGCGCACTTGGTCACCAACTCCCCCGGATCCACGGCCTCTCTGCAGTACGGGAGGCACGACACGCCGAGCGACACCGGGTCCTCGACGAGCGACAACCAGGTAAAGGTGACGGTGTCGGACGCGCTTCTGGAGAAAAAGCGCATTTCAGCCGCCAGGGAGAGAAAGGCGACGAAGACTTTGGGGATCATCCTCGGCGCGTACATCGTTTGCTGGCTTCCGTTTTTTATTTACACGCTGCTGGTGGCGACGTGCGAGACGTGTCTCCACCCGGAGCTGTTTGACTTTTTCACCTGGCTGGGATACCTGAACTCCCTCATCAACCCCATCATTTACACCATGTCCAACGAGGACTTCAAGAAAGCTTTCCAAAAACTCATGCGCTTCAGGTGCGGCGGCTTGTGAACTTTAACCCCCAGCCTCGGATAAGACTCATTCATCACGGGTTTCTTTTTCTTTTTTTTAGCTCCGGAAAGTCATCTTGTGGACCTGAAGCATGATGTGCATGAACCCATAAAAACACCCGGAATTATGATAAAAAACCAACGACATTCATTACAGTAAATGGATTATTCTAATAAAAACTCACTTCTAAGAAATGAAAGAAGAAATGTGTAGAAAGAGGAGAACTTTTACGTCATTCATCAGCTCAGATTTAGAGGTGTCTATTTCATTTTAATAACCCAGAATTAAATAAGTTTTTTTTAAACTAAACGTTTAAAGCACATAAATACATTCATCATGGTCCAGGTGTGATTCCTCTGATTAGAGGAATAATAATAAGATTCATGATAAATCTTATCCCTGCAGCTGCTGTTTACAGAGCTGAATGCTCACCATGACTTCATTGATCAAACATCACCCTGTTTTACTGTGTCTGCTGTTTGCTGCTGCATTAAATGTCCAGCAGGTCACGTGGTTCTCCACCTTATTGCTGCAGAGATTGACTCAGTTCTAGAGTCATGAGCTGCAGAACACATGG
Source organism: Callopanchax toddi (assembly GCA_006937965.1). NCBI lineage: Eukaryota > Metazoa > Chordata > Actinopteri > Cyprinodontiformes > Nothobranchiidae > Callopanchax > Callopanchax toddi. Next base: position 3,738,310 of record SSNR01000028.1, on the reverse strand, counting down.
AGATGATTTGTGCAATAAAGACTTTTTAAGTATTTGTCTGGCATGAATTTAATCTGAAATGCACTGAAGTGAAATCTAAAGGTCTCTTGAGGTGGAAATATATATAAATATGTATAAAATAGACACATATTTGTTATAAATACAGGATTTAGTCAATATTTGTTTGACAGCAACCCTTATCAATAACAATAAATGGACTTTCGGAGAAAAGACATTTTCTCAATTTGCACAAAAACATGTAAACATGTGAATTTTTAAAAATTCATGGACTGTATTGTGATGGATACAAAAGGTTGCTCAAAAAAACAAGAGAGGTTGAAAATGGCATTGTGTCCTCAAGCAGTTATCCTAAAAACAAAAGAACAAATCAGCATGCTAATGTCACAGTGCTCCATGGAGATGATGCTCACCCATGAAACGCTTTCTGTGAGGCATTAATACAGACAGAATGTAGAAGGGACCAGTGAGTTTAACAATGTGCTCACCTTGTTAGCGTGACTATGTATCGTTTGTATTGTTTGCTTGTGGAAGGCTTCAACAGGTGTTGCAAGCAGCATAAGGAATTCTTCTCAAGGCTTTCTAAAAATGCTTCAGCAGCGGTGAGCGGCGTGCAGGGAGCAGGAACGGAAGACGTGGCTCAGGTGAGGTCAAAGACAAGGCGATAGGGTTTTGCTCTATCTAAACTTGGATGTCTTCCAAGGTAGTTTAATTAAATCATGTTTTTACATTGTGCACATGGCTGTGCACACCACATTTGCACAAAACGATACAAAGAAAAGAAACACTTCTTTCGACACAACCATGATCGAAAAGGAGCAGGAAGAAGAAAAATCTGTCAGTCGATTACGCTAACAAGCAACCATCGGTATTATTCAGTTTATTTATAAAGCACCAGTTCACAACAAAGAGCTGAACAAAGCATCCAGATAATTTCATGGTTTGCAGTCAATGCAATTCAGTTATAAGATTCAGATGCAGATTATAAAGTGTCATGTTGGTCTATAGCAAAACCAAAATATTAAATTCACACTTCACCTGCCATTCTGAGCAAGCATATGATAAAGGGAGACAGTGGAAAGGAAAACTCAACAGGAAGAAACCTCCATCAGAACCAGAGCCAGGATCACAGGTGACCTTCAGCCTCGGTCTGGAATAAACACAGAAGTCATCATTTCTAAACAGGGAAACAACGTCTGCAAGGAGAGTGAAGTCAGCAGAATGAGGTCGGTTTGTCCTCCAGCAGGCTACAGCAGCATAACTAAAGGGATGAGCCAGGATAACCACAGGATTCATCAAGAAGGAGGAGGGCCTAGTTTTAATCAGGGTGTCTGCCTCACTGATGGAGACTGGAAACTGGTTCCAAGAGAAGAGCATGAGAACCGAAAGCTCCGCCTCCAACTCTACCATTAGAAATTCTAGGAACCCAACTTGTAGTCTGAAAGCAAAGTGGAACATATGAATCAATAAAATCTCTAAAATAAAATGCAGCTTGATCTTTGAGAACTTTATGAGTTAAAAGTGAAACTTTAAATCCAATTTTGGATCTAGGGAGCCAATAAAGCGATGGTAAAATGAGAGGATCTCCTCTTTACTCTCACCAGAACTCTGGCAGCAGCATCCTGGATCAGCTGGAGGCTCTAAGAGAATTTGTCCAGTTAATTTAAATAATCAAGTCTGAAAGTAATGTATTTATTTTCTGCATGACTTTGGGTGAGAATGTTCCCAATTTTAACAATACAGCTGTTAGAAGAAAGCGGTCAAATACATGTGACATCGTCATTTATGATGTTAAGTTGTTCATGTTGTGTTTGATTGCTGCTGACCTCCTCTCCAGGTCACTCTTTTAATAGAGATCTTCATCTCAGTGGGTAAAATCAAGTTCAACTGAAATAATTAAGAAAACATTAAAATACAAAATGTGTACACAAAGGGATTTTTAGATTCAAGAAAGACTTATTTAAAAAAAATCAGAACTTTAGAATCAACACGTCTAATCTGATAGCACTGAACTCAGTTTGGTCAATAACTGATGACGATGCTAATTTATCATTTTTCCACCCAAAAGTATAAAGTGTCACAGTCTCTGAGGATCTACTGTATTAGAAGGAAATGTTGGTTGTTTTTAATTATGTTAAACGTTTTAAATAACCACTGTAGATAGCTTCCTACTGTACATCCCTCAGGCCTGATGAGCTCATTGTTAGCTGAGCTCAGCTCTTCCTTAATGTCACATTCACTTTATAAACCTTTCTGAACTGTTTTTGGGAAGAAATATTAAGAATTTATTGGTATTTAGATACACAAAAATTAATGGTAATAACCACATGATGCAAAAGTAATGGCAGGGTAAAGATATTATTGTTGGCATTGTTGGTGGGTGTGTCTCTCCATCTATCCTGCAGGGTGTGACAGACAGTCCCAGCAGGTGGACGTCATCAACAGCTCTGTAAGAGACGCTGACCTCCCTGAGACCAGAGCCAGAGGTGTCCACCTCCAGGGGGAAACCAGACCGCTCTAGTCCCCTCTTATGATCAGTTTTTTTTAAATTTAATTTTATTATTTATTTATTTATTCTTTTAACCCCGTGTCCTGTCCGGCTGTGGAGCAAACAGAATAATGTCTGAGTGCCAAAAACAAGCCCAACAGTGTTGCTGTTTCAGGTGAGAGGTTACAGCCACTGCTATAAAACTCCTCCTGATTTTTGTTTAAATATAACCCCCAAAATCTTTATTAGAATGTTTTTATGGTTGATTGGACACGGAGCCTGAAAGTGAAGGGAAGGGTACAGAAAGAGGGATGGGGGAGAAAGTGAACAGAAAAAGAAGAGAACAAGAGACGTGAAGAGTCCACTTCTAGACCTGTAAATAAAGCACAAACAAACAAGCAAACAAAACAGGGAGAAAAGATACAACAGCAACAAACAGCATATGAATACACAACAGTTGTGATATTCTTCAAATGTATACGTATACACCAGTTCAAGAGAGTTCAGTGTCAACCACAGCCCCAGTCAATGTGTCTGAAAACACCTGAGTCCGTCTTTATGTGAGCACCTTGTGATCACCTGTGTGTGTATATGCGCGCTTGTTTATGTAAGGTTTCTCCATTGAAACATTCAATAATAAGTTCGAGGAGCCACAGACCCGTCCCCAAGGCCCATGGAGGACGCGGAGGAGGTCCAGGCCCCAGATGTCCAGAGGCCACCCAGGGCACGGACACCCCAGGGAGATCGCCGTCAGGGCAGTCGCTAAACTCTCCCCCAGAGGGCGCAGAGGCTCACCCCACGTGGGCCCCCGGCAGTCGCCGCGCTAGAGCCCCTGGGGGGCCGTGGCTAGGAGCTCACAGGCACCGCCTGCAGCCGGCCATCCAGGGTAGATCTAGCCGGAACCAGAGACCCGAGACCCAGGAGCGAACCAGACCCAGCAGAGGCCCGACCACCCCCAGGGGCCCAGATCCCACCAGGCAGCCACAGGAAGAAGAGCAGGCAGACGCCCCCAGCACCCAGCCCCAGACCCCGAGACACCCCAGCACGCCAGCGGAGAAAGGCACCACCAATGACGAGGCGCAGCCAGGGAGGATAGTCTCTGCCGAGGAGGGCCTAGCATGTCACAGAGAGAGGGGGGGGGGGGGG